>CM038223.1:107198669-107521034 GCA_021442155.1 Cymbidium sinense | reverse complement strand
TATTTATCAAATTTTGCCTTCATCTTCACCCATATTTCTAATATTGGGATCATTATCTCGCATGATATGCTTGAAGAACACATAAAACCTCAAATTTTATGAAAAAAAGGTATTAGATGTTACATATATAGAACAGAAATTTTAAAGTAAGTTCTCTCTAAGAAAGAAATTAATCTTTTGATATTTCCCCAATCACTTTCAAGTGGGACACCATATCCATCACCCTCTTTCTCCATCTCAACTATGAAGTTGGAATCTACTTTCTCATATCTCTCAAAAGTTCTTTCAAACTTTAATGTTGCATTCAACATTAAGTATGTAGAATTCCATCTAGTGGGTATGTCTAGGCACAACAAACTTTTGCTTAGAATTTTCTCCATCTCAATACATTCTTTAAATTTAAGAAGCCTTGATGATTGTCTTATATAGCTTACAAGCTCTACTGATGAACTAATTCATCAATTTCTTTGATGTCATCTTGCACAATTAAATTAACAATATGAGCTATACATCTCATATGTAAGAACTTACCATCTAGAATACTTTCTCCTCTCTTGCCAAACTTTCTTTATAAATGAGTAATAATGTCATTATTAGAGCTTGCATTATCAACCTAATGTAAAGATTGCTTCAATACTCCAATCAACCAAGCATCTTTCAATTTGTTGGCAAACCACTTCACCTTTATGACTATTGGACGAAATTTATAACTCTTTTGTGTAATTTCAATTCTTTATCAATGAAATGTGTAAGTAAGACACATGTAATTAATTCGAATGATGTCCATAAATCGCTTATTAAGCACACCCTTTACATCAATCCATAAAACTTATTTTAAAGCAAATTTTTCCTCCAAATAAAATTGAAATAATCACGTGTGAGAGTCCAACGAGAAGGGATATGAAACATCAGACAACATTGTGATATAAAATACTTAAAATCCCAACCCTCAATATGCTTGAAAGGTAATTCATCTGCAATCACCATCATAGCTAATGCTTTTCTAACACTTTCTTGATTAAATTTCCAAGTCTTGAGCTTACAAATATTTTCATCTCCTTTGGCACTTAGAAGCTTTGATTGAGTATTAAAACTATTATAAGGATTTTTTTGACAACTAGTGAGATGTGCTCTCAAATTTGTTGTACCATTCAATTTAGGATCACTATGATATACTTTCCCACAATAACTACATTTACTTGCTTTTCTCCATCGCTGATACTAACTTGACAAAATGATCCCAAACTCGACAGTTTTAGTGTCTTTCTTTTTTTATTTGCAGTTGGTGGTTTGCTACTTGAGATGCTAGCATCACCTATGACATTAACTTGTGTGGTGTTCAGATTTTGTGAGGAACTAGCTACATTATAGCTTTCATTATAGGTTTCACCACCATGTGATGTCTAGATGAAGAAAGTAAATAATAAATTAGGAAAACCAACTTACAAATTACTTTATACATAGAAAAACCAACTTACAATTCAAAATTGATTAAGTTTTTGTTCGCACATGAATACATAATCACAATTTTGATGAAAGATAATACAACCAAATCAAGTTGATCCAACTCCAATCTTTCCTTTGAAAATCTATATGAGTTTACAAGCTTCATTAATTAAAACAATAATTTTTCTATCAACTCTATAAGCACATTAACAAAATTATCATACACATTGCAAAAAATAGATATAGCATGTATTAAACAAACTTATTATACACCTTGCAAAAAATATCCACGTTAAAATGCATAAAAATTTATTGAACAACACTTGTAACCTGAATGACTGAACCTAACACAACTTAAATGCATACAAAATACATTATCATCAATAAACAAAGATGTCGTTCAATCTAGACATTCATAAGAATTGATTCTCTAAGTTATAGAATATAGCAAACTTACCATAAGTCGGGAACAAACGGTGAACATCTTGAGAGATAAGGACTGAGGAGAAGAATAAGAAACCGAAAGGTCGCATTGTTGGATGAAGGGGAATGAATTTATCGAGCGAAACGCCACAAGAAGTAGATAGCGAGGCAAGTGAATGGAGTGTCGTGGAGAAGAAGGAAAAGTGCAAAATGTGAAACAAAAACCCTAAGTTCAAGGGTAAGTATAATCCGCCTACTACTGCTAATACTTCGAAAGGCTAAGTATAATCCCGCGGCCGACGACATGATTCGGCTTCTAACTCACAGCAACGCTGCCTCGTGGACTCGTGGTCAGGTCGCTGCGGTCGCGCACGGAGGCTTCAAGCCCAGAGAAGGCAGAGCCGCAGAGTGCCAGAGAAGATTCTTCCGCCTGCAATCTGTGGATCTTCGAATCTCGCGAACCCAGCCCTAGCATTTGTTAATCCAAATATGGGGTAGCTCCGTAACTTAGATCCTTGGGCTTCGGATGACAACGGGTCTACGAGATCACAGGTACCGTAAATTAATAAGTAGAGATGGGAGAGTCCAACGATTCACAGCCATTATAGCTCGTAAAGTCGTAATTAATTTTATTATAAATTTATAATATCATATATAATATAATTATTTGGTTTATTTGGTACTATCCAAAATTTTATTTAATAAACCAATCCAAAAACTAAAAATCAAAGTTTTCATAAATTAAAACCAAAATTTAAATTATTAAGTTTAAAATTGAATCAAATTATTCAAAAATTTTAGTTCGGACTGATTTTTTTGATTAAAACCAAATAAACCCTTAAACTGAGACGTTCTATTCCTCGAAGACCCTTACACAAAAAAAAGCTGCGAAGAAGGGCCCATCTTTTTCACATTTTTAATGAGTAACAGAGAACTGGATGAACTAAAGAAGACAAGCCGTCCTTCTCACTGTCATATAAAGATTGCTCGCAGTTAATTTCATGGTTAGAACCTCAAATAGTCACATGACTCTCCTTCTCTGCAACAGCGCAGATATGCTCCACACTCAATCTCTCCACCTTATCATCCCCTCCCCTTCCTCCCCTTAACCATCCGCTAAAACTCACTCTTCCCTCTCCTCCTACCTTCTTACTCATTCCTCCAACGGTCGAGTAAAGACAAGCATAAGCTCGAACAAGCTCGGCGAGCTCATAGCGAGCAAATGGCGTGGGCTGGCTTCGAAGGAAAGCAACCGAAAGAGAAGCAAGGGTCATTTCGTCTTCTACGCCAAAGGAGGCAAGCGATTCCTCGTGCCGCTCAAGTATTTAGACCACCCGATCTTTCGGGTTCTGCTCGAGGTTGCAGAGGAAGAGTTCGGTAATGTGGCCGGCGGCCCGCTGCGCGTTCCCTGCGAGGAGCTGATGGATCGCCTCGTCTCGCTAATGGATAACAGCTGCCGCCGGCAACCCGATGGCGACTGAAGCTAGATTTCTTCTTTCTCTCTGTTTCAGGACGCCGCTGATTCTGGTTGTTCTTCAAGTTGTACATAATTGCATTGTTTCTATTCAAGTTTTTTTTTTTTTTCTCTGCTTGTTTTTTAGGGTGTATTAAAGGTCTCTTGAATATTTTTTAGGGTGTTTCGTCAAGGAATCCACTATTGGATGAATGGGAGGATTTTAGGAGGATTTAATTGAAGCAATGTTTAATAAAAATTTAATGGCATAAATATAAATATTTTTAAGAATTTATTTTATTTTAACAAACAAACATATATAAAGTTCATAACTCATAAAATATTATAGTAAAGTCAACTTTTTTATACAAATTCAACTATCAATATATCAACTTTTTTTTAATAAAAATAAAAAAATATTAACATTTTTTGGCATAACTAATTTCCCATAAAATTTTACATAGATATTACATAATTTATATATATTTATATATCTAATATTTAAACTTTAATTTTTATATATATAATACTTCAATCTTCAATATCATATCAATAATATTATCAAGACTCACTTTTTAAAAATAAATATATTTTTAAATATAAAAAATTATTAAATAATTATATATTTATAATTAAATATTAGATATATAAATGTATAAAAATTATGAGTATGTAAATTTTCTCTTGCTTTATCACTATAATTTATGCTTTAATATCTTCTAAGAATAAAAAAATTAAATATCATAAGCTTGTTGGGCAAAACTAAAGTTGTTATTAATTTTAATAATTTGTTGATATAAAATTATTTATATATAGATGATAGAAGAATATAATATAAAGAAATATAATAAATAAAAATATTTTAATAATGATAAAAATAAATAATAATAATAATAAATGTTATAGATTCTTCAATGGTGACGCCATGACAATTGAATTATTTTAAAAGCTTAATCTTAAAAATTGCAAAAAAATTTTATAAAAATAGGTCGTCAAACGACGGAGACAACTGGCACCGATGTTTTTCCACGGCGCCAGTCGTCCGTCCCTTGACGACTGGCTTTTTTTTTTTTTTTTGGTTCCGGGGAGAGAGAGAGAGAGAGAGGGAGAGAGAGACAGAGAGAGGTTTTATTAATTTTTTTTTAATTAATATAATTATTTAAAATATATAATTTAAAAATATTTTTTATAAAATATTTAATAACTAAATATTTATATATTTAGTTATTAATTTTTATTTATATATATAATTGAATATATAATTTAAAATATTTTAATTATATATATAAATTTATAAATTTATTTAATATTTTTACTAATTAATATAATTATTTAAAATATATAATTTTTATTAATTTTTGTTAGTATATAATAAAAAATATTTAAAATATATAAATAAATAAATTTTAATAAATAAATAAAGGAATAAATTATATAAATATTTTATAAATTATAAATAAAAAGTAATTATATAATATAAATTTATTTATATATTATATTTTATATAAAAATATTTTGGTTATAAAAATTTAAAATATTTAAAATATTAAAAAAATATTATATAATATAAATAATATATATATATATATTATATATTAATAAATAATATTATATATATATTATATATATAATATAATATATATAATATTCTCTATAAATATATAATTATTATTAATTTTTTAAAATATATAATTGTAAACAAAAAAAAAAATTGTAATATAAAAAAATTTAGTTATTTATATTTATAAAATATTTAGTATATATATTATTTATTTATATATATATTTATTCCTTTCTTTATTTATTTATTAAAATTATTTATTTATTTATTTTATATTTTATATTTTTTTTATATTTTTGTTATTATTATTATTATAGACTTATATTAATATATATATATATATATATATATATATATATATATATATATATATATATATATATATATATATATATATATTTATTTATTTATTTATTTATTTTATTTATTTATTTTATTTATATTAAAAATATTCTATAAAAATTATTTTTAAATTATTTATATAACTTAAAAAATATTTATATAATTTAAATATATAAATAACTAATTATATATTTTAAAGAAATAAATATTTTTTAAATAAATAAATAACTAATTAAATAATATAAATATAATATATATATAATTACTTTATTTATATAATTTATAAAATATTTATATAATTTATTCCTTTCTTTATTTATTTATTAAAATTTATTTATTTTATATATTTAAATATTTTTTATATTATATATAACAAAATTAATAAAAATTATATATTTTAAATAATTAATTAATTAAAAAATATTAAATAAATTTATAAATTTATATATATAATTAAAATATTTTAAATTATATATTTAATTATATATATAATAAAAAATTAATAACTAAATATATAAATATTTAGTTATTAAATATTTTATAAAAATATTTTTAAATTATATATATTTAAATAATTATATTAATTAAAAATTAATAAAAAATAAAACCTCCTCTCTCTCTCTCTCTCGGTGGAACCACAAAAAAAAAAGCTAATAACTCGACGAATAAGCGGAAAATAGCCGAGATCCGTTGACGACATTTTATAAAAAAAAATTTTATGCCTAAATGTCTAATTAAGATTAACACGCTATTTTAAAATAATCATCGATTGTAATGGAAGATTTATAGCCTTGGGAAGGAGACACGAAATCTAATTTATTAATAAAATATTTTCATCCGAATTAAGGTGATCCGAGACTATCGAAGTGGTAAAGTAGTCGTGACGGCGCGCCGATCGAGAGGACCGACGACAGCAATATGGTGCGCATTATCGTGAGTAACGGCGAAAATGATGAGAAGATACTATGTGTAATGGCGATGAGGAAATTGGTGAGTAGAGTAATAGTGGTGGTCCAACGAGAGTCAAACAATGGCGTATGCTGGCGGGTCGACGATGACCAACGATAATGGTGGCATGTAACGACGCATGATCATGCTTTGAGATTCTTCAAGTATGTTTCTATTTATAGATATAAAAAAGTTTTTTATAAATAAAAATCTAAATCATCGAGATATCAAAAGATATATATATATATATATGATATATTTTATATATATATTGAATATCATATATATAATATATATAGATCTTATATTTGTTAGATTACTCGTCGATTCGATTTTTCTTATAAGCATTTAGTATTTAATTTAGATAGTGATATCCCAAAACTTGTAATTATATTTTAAGTATTTTATACATTGTCTTTAGAATGATTACTTTTGATCTAATCAAGTTACTTTATATGAGCTCTATGCTGATCAAAAGGGAGTTTGCAATATTAAATTTTTTATTCTAAGTAATATCCATCAAAATTCGTACTTCAACTAAAATATTTTTCAATAAGATATCAGCTATATTTAACTCATCAAATTAAATTTAAATTCCAATTAATATTCAATTAGTTAATCAAAATCTAAAGAACTCAAGACGTTCTATTCCTTGAAGACCCTTACAAAAAAAAAAAGCTGCGAAGAAGGGCCCATCTTTTTCACATTTTTAATTAGTAACAGAGGACTGGAGGAACTAAAGAGCCGTCCTTTTCGCTGTCATATGAAGATTGCTCGCAGTTAATTTCATGGTTAGAACCTCAAATAATCACATGACTCTCCTTCTCTGCAACAGCGCAGATATGCTCCACACTCAATCTCTCCACCTTATCATCCCCTCCACCTTATATATAAAATTATTTATATATAGATGATAGAAGAAGATAATATAAAGAAATATAATAAATAAAAATATTTTTAATAATGATAAAATAAATAAAATAATAAATATTATAGATTTATCAAAATCAGTGCTTCAACTAAAATATTTTTCAATAAGATATCAGCTATATATCTTATCATCCCCTTAATCTCTCCACCTTATCATCCCTCCCCTTCCTCCCCTTAACCATCCGCCAAAACTCACTCTTCCCTCTCCTCCTACCTTCTTACTCATTCCTCCAACGGTCGAGTAAAGACAAGCATGAGCTCGAACAAGCTCGGCGAGCTCATAGCGAGCAAATGGCGTGGGCTGGCTTCGAAGGAAAGCAGACGAAAGAGACGCAAGGGTCATTTCGTCTTCTACGCCAAAGGAGGCAAGCGATTCCTCGTGCCGCTCAAGTATTTAGACCACCCGATCTTTCGGGTTCTGCTCGAGGTTGCAGAGGAAGAGTTCGGTAATGTGGCCGGCGGGCCGCTGCGCGTTCCCTGCGAGGAGGAACTGATGGATCGCCTCGTCTCGCTTATGGATAGCAGCTGCATCGCCGCCGGCGACCCGATGGCGACTGAAGCTAGATTTCTTCTTTCTCTCTGTTTCAGGACGCCGGCTGATTCTGGTTGTTCTTCAAGTTGTACATAATTGCATTGTTTCTATTCTAGTTTTTTTTCCTGCTTGTTTTTAAGGGTGTATTAAAGATCTCTTGAATATTTTTTAGGTTGTTTCGTCAAGGAATCCACTGTTGGATGAATGGGAGGATTTAATTGAAGCAATGTTTAATAAAAATTTAATGGCACAAATATAAATATTTTTAAGAATTTATTTTATTTTAACAAACAAAAATATATAAAAGTTGATAACTCATAAAATATTATAGTAAATCAACTTTTTTATACAAATTCAACTATCAATATATCAACTTTTTTAATAAATAAAATAAAAAAATATTAACTTTTTTTTTTTGATAACTAATTTCTCATAAAATTTTACATACATATTACATAATTTATATATATTTATATCTCTAATATTTAAACTTTAATTTTTATATATGTAATACTTCAATCTTCAATATCATATCAATAATATTATCAAAACTTATTTTTAAAAAATAAATATATTTTTAAATATAAAAAATTATTAAATAATTATATATTTATAATTAAATATTAGATATATAAATGTATAAAAATTATGAGTATGTATGTAAATTTTCTTTTGCTTTTATCACTATAATTTATGCTTTAATATCTTTCAAGAATAAAAAAAAAATCAACAATCATAAGCTTGTTGGGCAAAAATTATAAAGTTGTTATTAATTTTAATAATTTGTTGATATAAAATTATTTATATATAGATGATAGAGAAGATAATATAAAGAAATATAATAAATAAAAATATTTTAATAATGATAAAAATAAATAATAATAATAAATATTATAGATTCTTCAATGGTGACGCCATGACAATCGAGGCTGTAATGGATAAGATTTATAGCCTTGAAGGAGACACGAAATCTAATTTATTAATAAAATATTTTCATCCGAATTTAGATCCATTGCACCGTATTTAGATGACTAAACATCTTACCTACCAATTACCATGAACGATTTATTTTAAGATTAGTAAATATAAATATTTTAGATATGATACCAATTTTAAAGTAGATAGCTCACTTCAATTTTTATGAAGATATTCTGTTAAAATATTTTTCCAAAATTTTAACGGTAATTGCTGATGATTGATAAAAATAATCTATAATTGAATGTTTTATATGAGCTATTAAAATAAAATAAGAACTATATAATCAGATAAAAATACTTCTAAATTATCATCATCTACTGTAACTAATATTCTTTACAATCTAACTTTCGCTGCATAGTTGTTGTAATCTGATTCTGAAATTTTCATTATCAGGATTTCCTATATAACTCCTTTGTTGAGAAGATTTAAACTATGTATTCTAAAGTGGATATATAGTGGAGCAATTTTATTGTGGCAGACTCTGTAATTTTTTCCCCTATTTTAAGATTTTTTTCACATTCATTAAATTTATTTTGATTAGTTTAATCATGTGTGAAATTATTCTTTTTTATGAGAACAATATAAGAAATCTATCATAATTATTATTGACTCTCATTATCTAAAGCTTTCATAATGCATGCTTAGATAAAAATTAAAAGAATTCCAATGTCATAATGTTTTGTTAATCACTTAATATAGATATAGATGTCTAATATATGTTGAATATAATTAGTAAAATATTATTTGTTGTTTTCTTATCAGAAAAAATTATATAAATTAATTTATCTCAAAATAAAATAAGTAATTTCAAAAATGTATTATTAAAATATCGATTAATATCGTTCAATTCTTTATGAGCAAGATCATTTAAAGCTCATGAACAAGCTCATTAAATAGCTCGATTAGGCTTATTTGTGATCAGTATGTTCAATTTTTTATTTTCTTATGATTAATAAGCTTGTTGCGTTCTAGAAAATCGGTTGTGGTAGAGTGTTTAAAGTCTTGCTTGTCATAAAATCAGCGCTTACACACAGTGTATTTAAAAGTGAACAAGAAACTCGGGATTTTTTGAAAACCTCGAGAGGAGGAGAAAACCACGGGGCTCCGGTAAAATCTTCCACTATGTATCTTTGAGTACAAAATTTTTCTCGATAACGGGATTACGATTGTATATGAGAAGGAACAATAACTATGCGATCCGTTGGTGATAACAATTCTAGTGGTAGCGAGATGATGGTGAAATGAGGACATCGTCATTCGATGAAGGTCGTCATGATGGAGACCGCAGAGATTGGCATGAGGATCGGCGGTGGCGGTGGTGGTTGGCGGCATCAGTGATAAGCATTGCTGGAGGATCTTCAAGCTTTAGAGCTTTCTCCTCTCTCTTGCTCAGGGTCCCCTCATATAAGGAATGATGAGCTATTTATAGATTGGAGGAGTAGCATCTCTGTAAATACATGCAAAATCCGAACCACTCCACTTTATCAGACGGCTCAAAATGATTCATTTGATCATTTGATGTATTTTAAGTATTTGAATGCTCAAATGAAAGTGAATTGTGAGATCTTGCTTGTTAGATCGGCTCGTCGAGGCGCCGATTTATATAAACACTCCATGTTTAAAATTTATTTAGGGATTTCGATATCCCAAAGTTTAATCATTTTAAGTGCTTGATCACCATTTCAACTTGAATTAGTTTACTTTCAACACCAAGATTTGTGCTTATTAGTAGAATTTTGATTCATATCAGTTCCTCTATTTTTGGATGATATTATCTCAATCATTCAAAAATATATATGTCATATACTTGAAAATAACAAATTTTTTAACGAAATTTGTGGGTCCATTAATCATACATTTTGAGAGAACAGATCTTCATGGGAGCGTGGTGTTACTTTGAACATCAAATACTTATCCTGAATGTGTAGATTCACATGTGATACTCAGGGACGTGTTTCTTATCGGACTATAAAGAATTGAATAGAATTTTCATGGATCCCTCTAAAATTTGGATTCTTTTTGTGAAAATGAGTGGGGCCTTTCTGAGAGATGGAGAAGATTGAATGACCTTCCAGATCCATTGCTGATTGAAGAGAATGAGATCTTGGCAACTCTTAATGTTCCTAATGTAGAAAGCTTACAGCATGAGTTACATTACATTAGCAAATATATAGTGAAGATAGAATGTTCAAGGTTGGCCTTTCCATCCAGGCAGGGAGATCTCATTCTTTTCCACTAAAGAGGTCAAGTAAAGGTGATGAAAGGTCTCCTCATATTCATAGGGTTATATCAAGAAGCCCATCACGAAATCAGGGTGGTGGCAATGTTGCTTCCCTTAAGAAAAAGAAGAGATGTCTTTGAAGTGACTACGTCAGATATCTGCGAAGAAGATGTTTACCCCAATTGGTCTCTAAGTTTAGCTATTTCAACTCATGATGGGGGAGTTCATTTCTCGAAGCCAACATTCCTGAAGAGGTGTTAAATCACATATGCACTAGGCGTCAACGAGCAGATGAATTGGTACGTTGTCTTCCCTTCTTTCTTCTTTTCTTCTTTTCCTCCTTCTTTTCTTTTGTGTAATATTTGTGATGGTTTTTTCTTTTATAGGTAACTCAAATATTGGGATGATGGCTCATTTGGGTATCTCTTTAGGCAGTGGAATACTAAATTTGATAATATAAAATATACAAGATGAGTATGAGAAGGATGAGTGTTAAGGCCAAAGAAGTGGCGACTTTGGATCAGATCAGAGCTATGAACATGTCAACTTCTCTTTCTCTCTAGTGTCAGGAGGTGGAGCGCACTCGTGATGAACTGATTGAGGTGAGGGCAGAGGCTCACCAGAAAGAGAAAAGACTCAAGGCACTTGCAGCGGAGAAGAGAGCTCTCGAACTGGAAAAGAAAGCATTACAAGATCGTCTTTTTGAGAAGGAGCATACAATGTTAGAAGTGGAAGCAAATGAAATCTTTTTAAAGGCATTGGAAGACTTTAAGAACTCCTGACTTATCACGGTATAATCGAAGACCATGTTCATGAAGCTCGTAAACATATTCTTAATGTTGAAGTGAATGATTTGGAGCACCAATGTTTAGAGGAGGGCTTCATCCGAGGGTTCTTAAAAGGAATCCGCTTAGTGCATTGCAAGACCGGAGCTAGTATTGAGGATCTATCTCCCAGCCAAATATCTGAGGACTCTTCGTCAAATTCAAGAGATGAAGGAGTTGAGAGTGAGTCCAAGGGAGCATCTTTTAGTGGTGAGGAGGACGTTGATATCACCAACTGATATAATATAACGTCACTTGAGGATGCATTTTTTTATCTATGTATTGTTATTAGTGTGTACCAGAATCTTGATTCTTTCTTATATCATCATGTTAATGCTGTCAATAAATTTTTTTTTTAAAATGATACTCTCTTGTTTTGTTTTACCTATCCGGGATAATTAGTCAGAATATTCGAAGATCTTGCTATGCGAATGAGGTTGAATTGAATCCACGAGATTTTTTATCGAGGTTGTTTGTCAAAAGTATTACTTGATGGCGTTAACTTGTATGGAAGAGGTCGGATGTCCACTAAGGACCTTTTGACCTATCTAGGTATCGACAAAGTGTTACTTGATGGCGTTAACTTGTATATGGGATATCCAAGGACCTTTTGACCTATCTAGGTATCGAAAGTGTTACTTGACTTCTTACACGTATGGAAGAGGTCGATCAAGCTTGGGATTGATTATGATTGAGATATGAGTTGTATATTTCTCAAGTGGGAGGATTAAATGAAGAAGAAGAAAGCTTGTAAGAAAAAAAGCTATAAATTCATTACTCGATAAGTTGGTGATACAATCATAAGAGATTTTAACACGATATGAGTTTCAAGAAATGACGACAACAACAATAGTCTTTATCCCATTAAGTGGGTGGCTACATGAAGAGGAAATGACAAAGCGAGACAAAATAAAAGTTGTAATAATTATGCGGTAGGAATTGCGATAATATTTTGAGATTCTCAATGTTTCAAGTTGAGGTAAAGTTTTTCTTACGGATCCTTGAGCTTGAATGTTCTGGCTTTTACCATAGCTATAACCACATATGGGTCATCCCAAGAGGTGAGAGTTTATTATGTTGAGGGCCTTTGCACGAGCTTGAGACGTAGGACCAAGTCAAAATATGGGGCGAGGTTTTACTCTTACATTGAAGTGAGCTACCCTTTGGTGATAGAGCGGTCAGAAATAGGGCCATGTCACGAGTTTGAGGGGTGTAGGTCCAGTGTTGTCGGAGTTTTTCTTCATTCAGTCATGATCGAATAATTGAACTCTTGGACTTGGAACGATATCTACTGGTATAATAGCTTACGTGAAACACAAGTTATATGGTGTCTCCGGTCGAGTGCGTGATGTAGTGTGGTAAGCCCAAAGAACATTAGAAAGCTCATCAACCCATTGCCCCACCTTCTCAGGCGTATTTTTAGTCCTTTGAGTATAGTCTGTTGGTAGCTCGGAGTTTGAGGATGTCTTTACGTATGCGGAATGTGAAGATCTTTGCAAAAGGGCGTAAAGACTTTTCCGATGTATTCCGTTGGTGATGATCTTTGCGGAAGTCGACCATCATAGCATTTGCCTCTCATAATTTTAGCGAGTGGTTGCTTCCACCCATTTAGTGAAGTAGTCGACGGCTAAAATGATGAACTTTCGTTGCCACGATCTTATCGAAAAGGTCCCATGATATCAATCCCCATTGAGCAAAGGCCAGGGCTTTGAATGGATGAGCTCTGTATGCGACATGTGAGGGATGTTAGAGTGCAGACAACTTACATATTTTTTGAACTCAAGGCGTCTTGTTTCATTAGGCCAATAGAACCCTTATAATTTTAAGGGCTAGTGCCCTTCCTCTAGGTGTTCTCCACATATCCCACAGTGGACCTCTCTTAATGTGTGTCGGCCTCACGAAGGTGAGAGACATTTGAGGTGCAGTCAGAAAGCTTCGTTTGTATAGTTCACCTCAGATAATAGTAAAGTTTGAAGCTTGTCTTGAGGAGGCAGTTGTTGGGTCTTTGGAAGAGTTCCTTCTTGTAGAAAAGGCAGGATGGGGTCCATCCACGAATGTTCCTTTATCTCATCAATTGCTTGAATTATCCATGACCCTTGGATATTGAAAATGTATTTCTTCAACATGCCTTCTCTTAAGCATCCCAGTAGATGAAGCAAGCTTAGAGGCGTCCGTATTCTTCTCTCGCGGTATGTGAATGATTTGATGTGTCTTGAAATGGGCAAGAAGACTTCACCAAGTGGAGGTATTGTCTTGGGGATTATGAGCATTAAAGTTTCCCTCAACTTGGGAGGCGATAAGTTGAGTGGTGTGTATCACTAAGTCTTGAGCTTCACGGTCAATGGCGAGTCTCAACCTATATAAGCCTCATATTGACCATATTATTAGTTGTGGAAAATTTTTGGAAATTCTATTACCGGGAAATAAGTAAGATTCGCAGACCGATTTCCTCAAGCTCCATCAACATAGAGGGTCCATTGAGGGACAAAGGCACGTAGCAGATAGCTCCTCGAGTTAAGATTCCACTATAAAGTCTCATGAAAGTACTTGAGACTTTATACAGGCGAGGTAAAAATTTATATCAAACTCTCCCAATTCTACATACCACTTGATTAACCTCCCGTGATGCTTCCGGTTTGTAGGATGGCCCTTAATGGTAAATGAGTGTAAACGACAAGATGAGCTTGAAGTATGGACGCAATTTTCACCGAGAAAACTAAAGCCGAGCCATTTATCCAAGTGGATAACTAATTTCTATAGAGAATTTTGTCGACATAGTAAATCGTTGTTGTATCCCATTTTCTTCTCGCACTAAAACCGAGCTTATCGCTGGGAAGAGATCATGAGATATAAGTATAGCATCTCTCCTTGATAGGCTTGGATAGTAAGGGTGGAGATGCTAAATACTCCTTTAGTTGCTCAAAAGCATCGACATTCATCACTAAAAATTATTATTTTAGCTCCCTTTAATATTTTAAAGAATGACAAGTATCTATCCCGAACGGGCTAGAAGCGGATAACGCAAAGAATTGGCCCATTCAAACGCTTGAACTTCCTTAATATTCTTCTGAGGAGTCATATTTTTTGAGAGCTTTGATTTTCTCGGTTCTATCCCACTGGGTTACCATAAATCCAAGAAATTTTCCCGACGTAACCCCAAAAGCACATTTGGTCGTGAAGTCGCATGTTATAACGTCAAGAAGGTTAAAGCATATTTCTAAGTCGAAATATGTTGTGATTCTTCCAAGCTTTTCACTAACATGTCATCCACATATACCTCCATCAGGCCTAATAGTCTTTAAAAACCTTATTCATAAGTCGTTGATAAGTAGCACCAGCATTTTTTAACCCAAACGGCATGACTTGGTAACAGTATAAACCTTTATATGTTTGAAACGCTGTAGCTTCTTCATCCGTTGGGTCCATTTTTATTTGGTTGTAACCAGAGTAAGCATCCAAAAAACTGAGCATTTGATGTCCAGATGTAGCATCAACCAATTGATCAATTCGAGGAAGAGGAAAACTATCTTTCGTGCAAGCCTTATTAAGGTCGGTAATCAATACACATTCTCCATGTTCCATTTGTTTTCTTAACCATGACAACATTTGCTAGCCATGGTAATGTACCTCTCGTATGAATCCCGCTTCTAGAAGCTTATTAACTTCTTGCTCAATAGCTGAGGCATCAGTGCAAAACTTCGCTTCTTTGGATTGGTTTGAATGTTGGATCAATCTTGAGGGAGTGCATGATCACATTGTCGACTATATCCGCTGACTCCAAGCAAAGATGTCTTGATTTCTGCACAAGAAGTCTATGTATTTTTCCTTTGTTCTTCTGAGAGCATGATCCCACTTGACCGCTCGTGGTGGTCATCATCGATAATACAACAGAGAGCAAGTCTTCTACGAAGCTGGTACTTCATCTCAAAATTAAAATCTTCGATGTCAAGGTCACGTGGTTGAGCTTGTCTGAGATAACATGATTACATACGTTGATTTCCACACCCCAACTCCAACGGGTTGGAAATTTCATCTTAAGATGAGATAATCAAGTGATTGCACCAAAAATTGATTGAGGGGCCTTCCAAAGATAGAGTATATAATCACTTGACCACCATGAATTGGATTAAAGTCACTTGTCGAGGAAATTCACCAAGGATAACAGAAGGGTGATTGTCTCTCTACACGGCATTATCAAACCCGTATAATGGTCCCGCAAATGGTTGGAGCTTTTCCCAACCAGCCCATGTTAAGAAATGTGGAGTAAAATAAGACATCAACGTAACTCCCATTGTCAATCAAAATTCTTAACATTATAAGCATGGGTCACCGATCCTGCGATGTGGATCTTGATGAAAACATGTACTCCTTCTAAAGGTCATTAAAAGTGATGGAATGATCAAGACTTCTTTAACTCCTTCGTGAGATGGTAATGAGAACTTGATTAGATAGTATTGGTCCTCCCGCATTGTTTTAATTTCTCCAACCGTTTGATGATTGTTTGTTATTTATGTGATGATTGTCCCGGTTGCCCCGCTTGGAGGTATGTTTGTTTGAGTCGATTGATTCTTCACAAATCGATGTAGATATCCTCAATGAGCCTCTCAATTTCTTCTTTGAGTTGTTTGCATGCCTTAGTATGTCCCCGACTTGATAAAAGTGACAATATTGCTCGATTGAATTTGGTTTCATGGATGCACCACTTGATATTTTCTTCATCTCAATAGCTTGAGGTTAACACGATGTGTTCACGGCGTATTCCTTTCGCCGTGGTTCACGTCATTGATATGGGGTCGTGGAGGGAGATCACGCCTTGTCTTTTGATAGACCGCCGCCCATTCCTCGGGTGCTTTTACGCTTTTCAGATTGCTCAAATTATTTAAGGGCGTAATAGCCTCATCAGAGATTTGTGCTTACACTGCATGAACCAAGTTGGCATATGAACGGACCGTGTCTCACATTAAGGACGAGTAAAAGGCCCTCGACGAGTCCTCTAAGGAAAACTCCTCTTAGTCGTGGTCTACCTGTGTATTTGGCGAGCTTCTAATGAAAACCTCGGAAGTATTCCTTAAGTGATTCGCCTCATTTTGACGAATGCCAGAGATTGAGAATCTTTAATGATCCTCGCTTTGTAAACCTGCTCTACAAAAAATCTTGGCAAGTTTGGTATGGATGGATTCTCGAAGTAAACTGCGAAGCTTGTCCCTTGAGGGTAATCGAAAGACCAAAAAAGCAAGGTGTAAGCTCGCTGGATATGCATGATAGTCCAGAATGGTCGATGTGTTCATGTGGGTCACGCCATCATAAGAATCAATGTTCGCTTAAAACCCACTAATAAGATGTTGAAGAATAGCTTCAACTAAAGGTGATTCCTCATAACCGGGTAGGGGAAGATGATTTCTATCTTGAGGTGAAATTCATCTTACATTAAGCCGTAATTATGCCAGATAACATGACGAGCAATAATAGACAAGAATGTGTCAAGCTACCAAGAATAATTGATGGATTAGCTTGAGTCGACGCGATGGATGAGTAGAACTAACCGCGTCGGAGATCATCACGGTTCTACGCGAGGAACCCGCCACAAATTAGCATTTTAACCTCCCTGCCAACGATCGATCTTGGGGAGATGTATTTTCCGCAGGGGTCGCTTGTTCCTGAAAAGTCGATCATCTTATTTTGATACTTCCATTCGCGACACCATCTTCTAAAGAGATTATCCTTTCACCGATGTCGCGTCGGGTGAAGTGAGGCGTAAGGTTGGCATCCTAGTTCAAGGATTGGTTTCAGAGTGACGAAAAGTTGGAGCTGAGGCCCTGCACAGATTGCCTATCGGCCATAACGGTGTGTGAATTGTGATTGAAGGGTAAGTTCACATGCCAAACCGTCAGCATGCTAAAAAAACCGTAGAGTAAAAGTTTATGCCTTCTTTGGGAAGTCCAAAGACACACACAGTATTTAAAGAAACAATAAACTCCGAATTTTTTACGGAAAATCTCAAAAAGAGGGAAAACCATGGCCTACCCAAGAAAAGGCTTCCATTATGTATGCTTTCAGAGTACACGATCTTCCGACACGGATTACGTAATCAGATATGAGAAAACAACAATACCGCTAGTAATAAATAATGCCGACGATGATGTTGACGACGATGTTGACGTGGACGACGATGACGACGATGTCGACGACGGCGTTGACACCGATGACCCGACGATAAGGTCTGCGATGATGACCGGCAACAATGGTCGACATCGCGCGGATCACGGGGTGTCGACGTCATCACGCCGAAGGCGACGACGCAGGTTTGGAGGATCTTTGAGCTCTCCTCTCGCTTGCCTCCTTCTCCTTCACTGGCCCTCCCCATGATAATGAGGCTATAAATTGAGGAGCCTCAGAAATACATGCAAAACCCGCATCACTCCACTTCATCTGACTCAAAATGATCCCCTTGATCATGATGTATTGTTCATTTGAATGCTCAAATGAAGTCGAATTGTAAGATCTTTGGCTTTTGGAAGTCGAGACGCCGATTTGACTATAAACACCCATATTTGAGAGCTTTTAGTAATTTAACCGACGTCTCAAAGTTTCCAATGATATTTTAAGTGCTTGATCTCGACCATTTCAATTCTCTCATTGGCATCAAGATTCGCTTTCTAGAGAATTTTCGTGGTCATATCAATCTCAAAAATAATTGAGATTTTATCGACCTATTTTTTTAGGAAGGGTATAGCTGCAAATGAACCGAACATTTGAAAAATTAATTATTGCTCAACTCAATTGAGGCTCTTTCATGATCGTTTAATTATCTAATCGAACTAGGTTGAACATATTTGTAAATATTCAATTTTTAAATGAACAAATTTGATCAATTTATCATTTGATTCATTTATATTCATGAATAATATCATTTAAAGTTTGTGAATACGTTCGTTAAAGAGCTCTATTAAAGTGTATTTTTGAAAGGTATTGCCTAAACTTTTATTTTTATAGGTTTAATAAGTTTTAATTGATAATTTTAACAAGTTTCTTCTAAAAAATTTGATTAAATTTTAATTAAAATTTATTTATTTCATTAAATGAACTACTCTTTAACAGACTTGACAATTCAATTTGAATCAAGTTAGTGAACAAACTCGAATCAAGCTCGACTTGAACACCATCCTAAAAAAAACTTGAGCGCAATAATGGTAAACAAACTTTGAATTTGAAGATAAACATGCTCGGCTTGGTTCAGGGCATGCCTAATCATTTTCATTAATCAAATAATGTTATAAATAGCATAAATTACATAATAAAAGAATAAATAAACAAAAGTAACGATTGAAACAAATAAAATAAAATAAAATAAATGTTTTCGAAGAGTAGAACAGGCAGGGCTTGTAGGATTGTCAAAAAAGTTTGTTGTTTATGAATAACTTTGTTCCTTATTTGTTAATCAAGTTAAATACTAACAAATATTTAAAGTTTCGATTTATAACGAAATGAACATTAAAAAATCCTTCATTCGATCGTTTGACTCGATTTATAACTCAAATAAAATATTATATATGAGTCATTTCAACAGATTGAGCTATTTCGCCTATAGTATTTCAAATAATTCGAGTCAAACACAAATACAAACAAATAATTTTCAAAATGAAATGATTAAAATTTAGCTCGCTCAAATTCCGTTCATTTACACCTCTAAGAGCTTGAATTAGAGCTTGAAGAAAATAATAGATATTATGATGAAGTCTTCGTTCAAAGCCAATGACCGGCGGGCGACAGCTTCGTTAGATTTGCTATTAAAGCAAGCGAGAGCACCTGTTTGAGCCTTAAAATAATATGTTTTCATTTTTACATCACAAAATAATGAATCTAAATAAGAGGGTGTTTGGTAAAAGGTTGGATTTATTTCATGCAAGATTTAGTAAATCCAATACTTCTGAATTTAGTAAATCTAATATATTTGGATTTAGTAAATTATGTGTTATTAAATCTTGAAAATTATTTGGTAATAGATTAGTTAAATAATCTAAAGAGACGCTTGATAAATTATTCGGTAATTCAGCCTGTTAAGATTTTAAAGCATTTTTTTTAAAAAGAAAATATAAAAATAACCCCTATCATATAGTGTCAATTCTCAACGGATCGGTTAGAGTCTGATCCAAATTTGATCCGATCCGAATAGGTTTAACCCAAACCATTAATACTATTAAATTAAAATAGTTAAAATTAACTTAAACTACATTAAAAATAATATTAATTATTATATTAGTTAAAATCAATTAATTATCAAACTATAATTATATTTGTTATGTGCTAGAAAACTACTATAGAAAAAGTTTACACCTTAACTTGTAAATCCAAAGACAATATTTAAAAGAAACAACGTTAAAACTGCAATTTTACTTTAAAATCTCAAAAGAGGAAAACTTAGCCCTAAAAGGCTTCCACTATATATTTGTTTTGAGTACAAATTTTCCGATAACGGATTTCATAATCAGATGAGGCTAACAAATTTAATCCCAAAATCGCAACAACAACTATATGCTCACAGAATGCTGTGTAGCAGAATGATGTAACAACGGCGAACGCCACCGACGACGGGGCCATGCCATGGAGACCGATGGAGATTGACGACGGCAGGATCACGGTATACCGACAGGTGGCGGTTAACGACGACGACAGCTGGCACGATGCTAAGATTTTCAAGCTTTGTTCTCTCCTCTCGGTTGCTCCCTCATATGATAATGATCAATTTATAGAGGAGGACGCCTCAGAAATATATGCAAAATCCGAACCACTCAACTTCATCGGACTGCTCAAAATGATTCATTTGATCATTTGATGTATTTTAAGTATTTGAATGCTCAAATGAAGTCGGAATTGGACTCTTGTTGGATCTGCCACGAGATGCTCAATTTGACTATAAATACCCATATTTGGAAGTTATTTAGGATTTAACCGATATCCTAAAGCTTTAACGATATTTTAAGATCTCCACCGCTTCATCTTCGATCGCTTTCTAATATCAAGATTGCTTCAACTGAAATTTTCAAGTCATATCAATATCAATAAATTATAATTAAATTTAATGATATATTAATAAATCATTAACAATTAAAATTAACTTAAATATATATTAATTAATCAATTAATAGTATTAATATTAATATTAATTTAAAGGAATATATATTAATATTAACTATTAATTAAAATTAATAATTATTAAATTTTATTAGTAGATTAATATACTAGGAATTAAGCTACGGATGTGAAAAGGTAAAATCAGAGAAATTCTTTCAATGCGGCGATGGAAACAATCGTCTTTCCTCCCTTAGTGCGCTTCAATTTTTATAAATTTCATAAATTCGCCTTCCTGTAGGGAGTGTTTGGTAACAAATTGGATTTAATTCAAATAGGATTTATTACATCTTGTAACTATGAATTTAATAAATCCTTTTTGATATGTTAATAATTAAATCATATTGAATCCTGAAGAGATATTTGATAAATTTATTATTTCTATTAATTCAAATAATAATTTAGAATTAATTAACTATTAAACTTATAACAATTATAATTATATTTATTAAATTTAATATTAATAACTGATAAATTAATCATCAATAATATTTTATTAAATTAGTTTAAATTAAGTTAAATTAAATTAAAAACTATTAAATATTACATTTGCTAAAATTACTTAAATCTAATTCTCTATTAAATGATAATTACATTTAATAAATTATAATTACTCATTTAATAATATTTGTCATGCTGGTAATTTTATTCCTAGACGTAGATCTTCAAAAAATTATCCAACACACAAGCAAGTGATATGAACACAGTGACGAAAACCCGCGGGAAAAACCACGGCCTCGCCTCAGAACTTATGTGTTCAAAAGATACAGCCTCGCTTCTCGTTCGGAGAAGAAGGTGTTTACAGTGCAAACAATATTCCGAGTGTAGAAGTACAATATCTGGCCAACTCCAACCCAAGGGAGAAGTTTCCCAAAAGGTGAACGATCTTCCGGGAGCAACCTCGATCTTCGTGAGAAAGAGCTGAATCTTTTTCTCTCTCCTGGGGAAGCGATCTCCTATTACCTGAGGTTTTCGTGGCATGGTAGATCGTTTGCCAAGGTCGACCAGGTTCTCGAGCTCGGTCTTCAAATCGATTCTCTCGTGAGAAGGCTCTATTTAGATTTTGGGAGTGGCGTGCCTTGTAAATTGGTGGAAAACTCCAACCACTCCCATCTGACGGCCCAAGGCGATCCCCCGACCGACGTGTATTTTGATGATCCTGCCTTAATGATGTCTAATCGCGATCTTGATTCGCTTGACGAGCCGCCGACCGACTATAAATATGTCGCTTTGGTGACCATTTGACGGATCGATCCATTTTCATGCTTCGATAGTTGATCAAGTCGATTCGAAGCTGGACTGACTATGGATGTCGCTATGTTCGCCTCATCGAGACCCTTGACTGTAAGTCATTGGGTGATTAGATCGCATTTCAAAATGCCTTGAGATTCGCGTTTGATCAAATTAATTTTCGAGACGACGCTGTTCCCCTATTTTGGGTGACATTATCTGCCATCCAAAAATATATGTCAAATACTTGAAAATACTTCTTCAAATTGAGTTCATCAACCGCATTTGAGTAGATCTTCACAAAGACAATATAACCGTATGATGCGCAAATATGCTGGCCAGATTTCGAGATTACGGATCGATCCGAGCTCATTTCAGGTGTTCGGGGCCCGCTGGCGCTGGAGCGGGCGCATGGCGCGACATGGCCGGCGCGCGCGCCAACGGGCCGCTGTTCGGCGGGTCGTGAGACGGACGCGGGCCGAACGGGCTGGATGCGCGGTCGCGGTTGGCCCGGGTATCGGGGTGCGGTGGTGGCGCGGAAAGGGCGCTGAAGCGGCGACCCGGCGACGGGCCACCTGGTATGGGCATGGGTGGGCGCTGGGCTGGTGAAGGGCGCAAGGCTGGCGCTGAAGGCAAGGCGGGCAGGCCCACGCCCCTGAACTGGTTTTGACGGTGCTGGCGGTTTTACGCTGTGGTCTCTATAAAACCCCTGCTAAGAGGGAAAGGCACATTTTTCTCATCTCCTCTTCTCCTCTTAGAGTGCATAGCCTCCCCCTGGGAGTTTGGGCACTCTGATCTCCTCCTCTGAGTGCATGCCTCCCTGGGAGTTTGGGCACTCTTGATCTCCTTCTCCTCTTAGAGTGCATAGCCTCCCTGGGGTTTGGGCACTCTTCTGATCAACCTCTACCTCCTCATCTCCACTGCCAGAGTGCATAGCCCTCGGTGGGAGTTTGGGCACCTCCTTGGAATAATTTTCATCTCGACGCATGAGCGCCTCTGGGCATCAGACGGGTTGAGGCGAGGCTCTGGTGGTGACGACATTTGTCGATCGCGACGCGAGGAAGGAGATAACCTGAACGGAGGACCGACATCATTGGCTCTGCGAATCGACGGATGGCATACGCTGCCTGGGGAGGACCACATACGGCGTGCGACCGACGACGGGCTACGGCTCAATCGCGATGTGGTCGACACCGAATCGGCGGGAAACCGACGATGTGGTGACCGCGAAGATGCCGAGATCGGCCTGACCGACGACGGTAGCGGCGGTTACGCGACGGCAGACGGGTATCGATCTGTCAACGCCGAGTGGCGGGATGACCGACGGTGGATGACCGGCGAAGAGCGCGCGGCGGTGGACCGCAATGAATGGCTACGCGGTGAGGCGGTAGTAGAGGGCGGCGAATGGCTAACCGGACGGTAATGACGGTCGACGCGATCGCATTGGCCGGCGGACGACGCGGCGGTTTGCATGCACCGGGCGACGGTAATGACCGGCGGAATCGGAAGGGATGGTGATGGTCAACCAAGGACCGACGCAATGACGGCCGCGGCTGGTGGCCGACGGGGTTGCGGCAGAACCGGCGACGTGACGCACCGGGCGTGATGGCGCGACCGCGACTGGTCGACGGGTGGTCGATGAACCGGCGAATTAACGCCGGTACGAGATGACCGCACGATGGTGGTGACCGCCATGATGGTGACCGGTGAAGATACGCCGACGGTGATCGGCGACAGGGTCGGGTCTGATAACAACCGAATGACGGTGGCAATGATGACCGCGAAGGCCGAGATAACCGGAGATTGTGGATCACGGTGATGACCGACGGCGACGGTTAGGCCGTCGACGGGATCTTTGACCTATCCGGTGTCTTGTCGAGTGTGCTCGGCGACGTTACGCGGTGGAAGAGGTTGAATTGAACTGAAGATTTTGACCTATCCGGTGTTTGTCGAAGAAGGCGTTAACTATGGAAGAGGTCGAATAATCCAAGATTTTTGACCTATCCGAGGTTGTCGAGCGACTCGGCTGACGCTAACGTGGAAGAGGTCGAAGGAATCCGCTGATTTTGACCTATCCGAGTTTATCTGAGCGCTTACTCGATGATGTTAACCGTTATGGAGAAAGTTGTGCGCCTATAGATTGCCAACTTATCCAAGGTTGTTTATCGAGCGCTACTCGATAAACTTGCGGAATATATTTATGAGGTTCTCTCGTAACCTCGATCTATCCCAGTTGTGTATCGAGCGCTTACTCGATGATGTTAACCGCTTATGGAGAAAGTTGTACCTATGAGATTGCCAACTTATCCAAGGTTGTTTATCGAAGTTACTGACGTTAACTGTATGGAAGAGGAATCAATCCCGAGGATTTTGACCTATCCGAGGTTGTGTATCTGAGCGCTTACTCGATGATGTTTATGGAGAGGCGCCATGAGAGGATTGCCAACTTATCCAAGCGTTGTTTATCGAGCGCTACTAATGTTAACCTCGTATGGAAGAGATCAATTGAATCCGAGGATTTTGACCTATCCGAGGTTGTATCGGAGCGCTTACTCGATGATGTTAACCTCGGGAGAAAGGCCTAGGATTGCCAACTTATCCAAGGTTATTTATCGAAGCGCTACACGATGTTAACCTGGAAAGAGATCAATTGAATCCGAGGATTTTGACCTATCCGGTTGTGTATCGAGCGCTTACTCGATGATGTTAACCGTTATGGAGAAAGCCAGCGCCTATGTAGGATTGCCAACTTATCCAAGGTTGTTTATCGAAGCTACTCGACGATGTTAACCTCAGGAAGAGATCGAATTGAATCCGAGATTTTACCTATCCCGGTTGTGTATCGGAGCGCTTACTCGATGATGTTAACCGTTATGGAGAAAGTTGTAGGCCTATAGAGGATTGCCAACTTATCCAAGGTTGTTTATCGAGCGCTACGATGTTAACCTCAGATGGAAGAGATCGAATTGAATCAGGATTTTGACCTATCCGAGGTTGTGTATCTGAGCGCTTACTCGATGATGTTAACTCGTTATGGAGAAAGTTGTGCGCCTATAGATTGCCAACTTATCCAAGGTTGTTTATCGAAGCGCACGATGTTAACCTCAGAGAGGTGGAAGTCCACTATGACCTTTTGACCTATCCTCCGATAATCCAGCGATGTTCGATGTCGCATCAACTAGTTGGTCGACACGAGGAAGGGGAAGCTATCTTTGGGCATCGCAGGTAGTCGATGCACATTCTCCAGAACCGCTGGCCTTCGACTAACACTACGCTAGCCAACCGTGGGTAGTAGACTTCAATGAACTTGACTTCCGTAAGTTTGGTGATTTCTTGTTCTATGACCGCAATCGCTCGTGAAGGTTCTTTCTTCTCAGACACCTTGAGTCAACTTTGAGGAGTGCGACTTCCGTCAATGCCCGTAATATCGAGCGCGCCCGTGCAAAGATATCTTGATTTTACGTAAAAATCTACCGATTCTCGATCAAGACAAAGAACGATCCCACCTTCACCTTTCGCGATGGATCAACTCGAGATAGAAGACAAATTACATCTTCAACCTGGAGAAGCCCTTTCAGGCATCCTCATCTCGTAGGTCAAGTTCTCGATGTTGAGGGTTACCGAAATGGTGCTTGTTTGATATAAAGACGCCAGGTTATCTGCTGATTCCCACTTACCACGCCGATGCCACCGGTGTAGGGAATTTCATCTGAGGTGAGGTACGATGTGATCTACCAATATGATCGGAGGTCTCCCAAATATTGCATCATTGACTCGACCAATAAATTGTATCAAGTGGGTTACGGTTCGGGAAATTCTCCAAGAGTTACGCCGATTGTCCCTTCCACTAATACGGTCGATTATCAAATCCATAGGACCGCCGCTGGTTGAAGCTTCTCTTCTATACCCATGCTAAGAAAGTGGAGTAAAAAAGAACATCAACCGAACTCCCATTGTCGACATCAATATCCTTTAATATTGAAGCATGGATCACCGACCGCTGATGACGGGATCTTGATGTGGGATGCAAGCCCTCTAGATCTAAATCATCAAAGGTGATAGAATGGTCAACCCGAGACTTCGCCTCAGGCGGCAATGAATATTTGCTGATAACACCCCTCCCCGCAATTGTTTATTCTCCACCGCTTGCTTCCTTCAGTCGGTTGCCCCTCAAAGATTTGCGACGAGCTGGTTGGTTTTGTATAAACGCCTAGATCTCGACGATTAGTCTTCAATCTCCTCCTTCGCTTGGTGGCACTCTTCGTGGTACCACGGTGAATGGCGTACTTTGATTTCCACCGGCTTTAAAGGTCGCGACTGACTATCCTCTTCCAATAGCTAGGATGTTCGCATGACGGTTGAGAGTGATATTTCCTCTCTCGTCATCCGAGGTCGCCGAGGAGGTTTTGGGGAGGTTGTCTCTTCTTTTTTCTCGAGATGTTTGAACATCACCTTGGGAACCTTCTTCCGCCGATGGTTCAAACTCGATGAGCACCGATAGCTTCCACGGAGATTTGTGCCTCTATTCTGGACCAGTAAGATAGAATGGACTGCTCCGCATTAATGATGAATAAGTATCCGGCGGAGTCCTCCGAGAAGCACGCCTCAAAAGTTCTGATCTACCCCGGTATCGGCTTCGAGGAGAACCTCGAAGTATTCTTTGAGGGACTCTCCATCGCTCAAGGATTCGAGAGATGTGATGAATCCGATGATTCTCTTGTTCGCCAGAACTGCTCTACAAAAAATCGAAGCTCTCCAAATGATCTGACGACCCCTAGAGCGAATACAGCCTTTGAGAGTCGCCGAGAATACACCGACGAGTCAAGACAATGCATGATCGCTCAAAGTGATCGATATGCTCGCACGGATCGTGCCATCGTATGGGTCCATGCCGAATCGGGTAATCACAGATGATCTCGCGAAGGGACGAAGTTTTGAAGAGGGAGAATGGATCATTCGCCGGAACTTCCCGCACCGCACCGCGTAGTAAGCGACGGAGTTTCACCACCGGAAGCCATTCGGGGTGAGTAGAACCGGCATCCGCAAGTTCATGGATGTGGTGCCAAGGGTTCTACTTGTTGATCCGCATTCCTGCAATCATTCTCGTGAAGAAAATCGATGCCGGTCGGAACCCGTGGCTCTTCCCGCGGTTTGGAACGCTTTGCCGGCCCTCTCGCAGAGTCAAGAATTTCGCTCGGGAATCCTCCATCCTTGAACGCGATCTTCCAAAGAGGGGCCCCACTCCCTCACCGGGACGTAAGTCTATGTAGAGAAGTGTTGGAGACTACGCCCTGATCCCGAGAATGAGCGCTGGAGCAAACCCCGCTTACCAACCATATTGAGATATAGCAATGGGGAACTGTTCCCACAGACGGCGCCAAACTGCTAGAGAATTTTATTCCTAGACGAGATCTTCGTCAGCCCAAAAATTATCCAACACACAAGAGGGATATGAACACGTTATACGGAAAACCCGCTAAGTGGAAAACCACGGGCCTCGTCAGCCAGAACTTTCACTAAAAGATACGTCCCGCTTCGTTAGTTCGAGAAGAAGGTGTTTACTGTGGGCGGAAACAATATTCCGAGTGTAGAAATACAATATCTGGCCAACTCCAACCGGGAGAAGTTTCCCAAAAGTGAACGGATCTTCCTGGGAGCAACCTCTTGATCTTCGTGAGAAAGGAGCGAACCGGTCTTTTCTAGTCCTCCTGGGCGATCTCCTAAGGGCGATTGATCTTCGTGCACTACTCTGGGGTGATCGCTTGCCGCGGGTCGATGAGGTTCTCGAGCTCCGTCTTCAAATCGATTCCTCTCGGTGAGAATGAGCTCTATTTATAGTTTTTGGGAGTGGCGCCTTGTAAATTGGTGGAAAACTCCAACCACTCTGACGGCCTGCATGATCCGACCGAATGTATTTTGATGATCCGGGTGCCTTAATGATTGGAATTGGGTGATCTTGGATTCGCGATTCGCCTTTGACGAAGCCGCCGACCGACTATAAAATATGTCGCTTTGGTGACCATTTGACGATCGTGATCCATTTTCATGCTCGATAGCTTGACCGAGTCGATTCGAGCCCGGATCGACTTGATGTCGCTAGTCTCATCGAGACGGCCAACGACCGTAGTTTGCTGAAATCGACAGATCGAATTTCGAAATTTCGAGATTCGAGCCGATCAAATTAATTTTCTGAGGACGTATCAATATTAAATAAAAATTAATTTATCATAATATTTTAATTAAGTATAAATTTGTAATTAAATAAATTATTTAAAATTAAAATTTTTTAAAAAGATTAAAAAAAATGATGATAGCTGAAATTTCTTCCACCGTCTGTCTTCCCAATTTTTTTCTCACACAGTTTATGTAAATCCCGTAAATCCACTATTTCAAAAGAATTTACTAAATTCGGAATTTAAGAGGATTTAAGAGATTTACTGGATTTATAAGATTTACTAAATCCAGAATTTAATTAATTTATTTTTTGCATTTGACAGGATTTACATCTATTTTTATTCGCCTCTTGATTCATTTAGAAATGTAAAAGAAAATAAAATAAAATGAATCAAAATGAATTCGAATCTTTATTAGTGTAAAATAAATACAAAAACTATTTTTCGTTTGATTGAATGAATGTAAAAGTAAATCTTTGTATTCGAATCTTTTATTATATATAAATTAATTATAAATTTATTCATTAATTAACATATTCAATTAAAAAATAAATATATATTAAAATATAAATAAATTATAAATAAAATTTTTTTTCTTGACTAAAAAATAAATAAAACCTAAATATAAATATAATATATTTCAAATATTTAATTATTAAAAATTAATTTATAAATTTTCTAAGATATTAATTATTAGTATTATAAATAAATAAAATTTGAATATTATCATTTTATATTAATATAATGACCCAAATTTAATATATATATATATATATAATTTTATTACTATATTAAATATTAATTAATTAATAAAATTTTTATTAAATAAATTAATCATCAAGTTATAATTTAATATTTATTTATTAAATAATTTTTCTTTAATATATAATTTACTCATTAATTATTTTTTTTGCTAAATAAACTAAAATTTAATAATTATTTTAATTTTTTTATTTATCATAAATTATTTATCATTAATTTAAATAAATATAATTATATTTATTAAATTATAATTAAGCTATAAAAAAAATTGAAATAAAAAAAAAATTTCTTTTTTCTCAAAAAAAAATAATATGATCTGAATCGTTTGGTCAAAAAGAAAAAAAAAAAAAAAAAAGAGTTTACTTTCCGCTCCGCCAAAAAAAAAAAAAAAATTTCTTTTTTCTCAGAAAAATTTTTTTTCCCCGCTCCGCGCTCCGCGCTCCGAGCTCCGTGTAATCTATTTCAAAATCACAAATAGTCTTTTTTTGATATATTTTAAATACCTCAAATAAATACAATATATTTATTTTACTTATAGCCAAACAGAAAATTTTATATAATATATGTAAAATAATTGCAATACACTCACTTTACTTATAACCAAATAACTCCTAAGAATAATGTCATAATCAGTAGCTGCCACTATAAGCGAAAATCAAGAATGGGCGTGCATGATGTCATCGGATTAAATTTCTATTTTCTGAATTTTTTTGAAGGATTGCAAATTATATATTTTAATTAATTTTTATTTCTATAACTTTATTCTATTTAGAAGTCTGGTGCTCACCTTAGTTCGACAAAGCTTATGTTATATGCTGGGGTTAAGCATAAGACAGTTAAATGAGAGAGAGAGAGAGAGAGAGAGAGAGAAACCAGACTGCGATATAATTGAGTAGATTAGACTTAACACAGTAGTTTAAGGGACTGTTTGATTGTGTTTATTGAGAGTGTAAACTAAATCAAATACAGAAAATTTAATTTTTTGAATATTTGATATGATGCAAAATAAAATTTCAATATATTTATAGTGTATTTAAAATGTATTAGAATGATCATTTTAGGTGTATTTAGACTTCACCTAACTTGGGTGAATTCTAAATATATGTTTTTCTCCACTACCGCCGCCGTTGGTCGCCGCCCAGCCGTACTGTAACAACTAAGAGTTAAAAAAAAAAACAACTAAGAGTTTAGATCTTTTAGTAAAATTACAACTAAGAGGTTAGATCTTTTAGAAAAATTACAATTAATAGTATCGTCATGAACCAGGAATGAAATATTCAAGATATGAAGAGAAGCAAGATATAAAAAAAATTAAAAAAGCACGAATGAATCTTATTTGTAAGATGAAACATGACATAAATTTGATTGTTAGTTAATCCCAGCCAAGACATCTTTAGTTTTTAGGCTATTAAATTGATTTTTTTTTTTCAATTAAGGATAGTATGCTTGATAAAGAACAACTATATAAAGAAATATATTTTTTTTCCCAAATTACCTCAATGTCAAGCTAAAAATTGCTTCATCAAAGATTTTAAACTTAAAAATACTATAGAAAAAAAAATCTTTATTATTTAAGCACTGAAAATATGATGAGAATGAAAAATAGATGTAATAACAATTGAGGTAAATAATTTGGAAGTTGAAGCTAACAGTAGTTCAAGAATTCCAAGGCCTATGGTAGTGAAGATGATGTCTGTTAGTTTAATTTCTTCCTGTGCGTTTATGGGTGCGGCAGAAGTGTGTTTTCGCACTGGACTGCTATCCAATTTGACAACCGTATTCTTGTTGCATTTTCAAGAATCTAAAAATTAATTTTTTAACTTGTCACTACATGATTAAAAGCTGATTTGATTTTGTAAAATCAAAATATTTGTATACCCACTGTAGCTTCTTTATATAACTGCTTCTTTTGCAATAGCTCAGCCACTATTTTTTCAAACAGCTGCAGTTGCCCCGAAGACACCCTTTCTCTTCTTCTTTTTTAAGAGAAGCAAATGCATTGAGCTTTCCTCAAATCCTACTCCTTGGGCTAAAAGAAAACTGTACCATATCACACCAAAATTTGATGGATGAGTATGAATCCTAAGAAGATTTATATATTGAATCTTTCAAATTTAAATTTGAGATCATTCAAATATTGATTTTAATTAATTTATAGTTAGATTGAACATCTTGACAAGCAACCTATTAGCATCAAAACATAATTGAAAACCTTGAAGTATTAATTTAAGGGTTAAACAATTATCAAATATATTTTATAGTCAATCAAATTCAAAGAAGAATCCAAGCATAAAATAACTCAAGTTTGAAGTCATCCGAGGCTTAAATTCTCAAAATGCTTCTCCTAAAATTATATAAATATAACAACATTCTCATAATGAAGGGAGCGTTAAGAATTAAATTCATAAGCCAAGACCAACAAAGAAATAATAGACCACCACCTCTAGCATCACTAATCACCACCAATATATTTTCAATTATTGGAGGCCGTCATAGCCTCATTACAATCATTTGATTATTGTAACTTTATTCTAAGACTGTTATTGCACAATTTTTGTACAATCACAACTTCATAATTTTATCTCCTACATTCTAATAGAATAGTTAAATTTTGCAATTTAAAAAATATATAACTTGTTTATACTAGGTTCATAATTTTTCCTCTTTTTCTAAGATTTTTCAAGTAAAAATTTTGATGTTCTTCAAATTCTCTCTAATTATCTATGCGTTGAATCTTTATGTACAACTAAGACATAAAGATTTTCACTTTACCTTCATTACTTTTCTAAGACACAATGAAGTACAACAAAAGCCTTTTCTCTGAAGAGAACAAATAATTTCAACAGAAATATTCAAAAAGCAGATCTCTTCACTCAATAAAGATACCAATTCCACAGACCAAGGAGTCTCTAAGATCTTTGATTCAAGTATTACGCGACCAAAGCAGCCCGTTATCGACTCTCTTTTTTATTTGCTAGAGATTCGAAGTCTACAGCTTTCAGAACTGCAATAGATTTGGGAGTTTGAGTAAGAAGAAAGACTAACCAACAAAATCCATGCCTATGCAGCCATATCTGAACCTTCGCGCAGGAAGCAGCAGAAGATTCCAAAGCCGGGATGAGAGTAATCTGCTCTCAGATCCATGCGTCGAGGATGCAGCTTTTGTTTATCGAACATCCATCAAAGAATCCCCAAAATGATGGTTCTTGCCGCGCCATTAACTGAAAAGATGTGAGAAGAGCAGAAAGGCGGCCTTCGCCAAGAACAGGGAGGGAAGTTTGCTTTTGATCCACGGGTACACATACGTAATAACTATAACAGTTCATTTAGAAATTGATCTTTAATTACAACTAAATTATAAATTAATTGTTAGCAACTAGAAATGTGATTTGAACTTAAATCTGCTAATTAGAGAGAATGCACTCTACCAACTTACCTAAAAGTCAATCACACAAATCTAGCATTCTCTATATTTTTTTTTTTAATTGTAATCATTTATTTACACATCCCATTGATCAAATAATTAAAATTTGATGCAATTATATAATTGACTTTTAAACTTGCATATTGACATAATCAACACTAACATAAATAATATTACATTAAAAATAACATCATCATTAAGTGAAAAACACCTTTTGATGCATAAAAGAAATGTTATATATTTATAAATATTAAATTTTAAGTGTTTGATGTGTAAATGCATAAGAATTGTGTGATATATATATATAAATCTCCCATTCTCTCTAGTTCTTCTATCCACATAATCACTCATAAATTGAATGGTAAAAAATATTTTGAACGGTCCTAATCGATTGAGTTTGCCGTTAATGGAAGGGGATAATTAGGTTAAATAACCTGTGAAGCCAAGAAATGAGAAATAATTGACCCAACGTTCACTGCATCTCCTTAGTCATGAGTTGGCGCCTAAATTTGATGGAGGTAAGTTTGCAAAAGCATACATATTCCTACTAACTACAAAAGATGTTTGGGATACAGCTTATGAAGACTATTCATATCTAAAATAACTCCATTCTTTTTGAACAAAAATCAAAACTCTAGCAATCCAAACTTAATATAATGAGAAGGTAACATCACGGCAAATGTGAGATCAATGTTAGGAAGACATGTCGGAAAATCCAAATGATTGTGTAAGATTAAAAACAAGAGGGAAGAATGATCTTGTGTCTGTATATTTCTTGCTGAGTAACAACATTCCAGGTGAAGTGAAGGAATAGCCTTAACTAGAAGACTTCTATCTATTCTTGACATCTACTTTGAAGCCGTGCAGAAGAATGCAAAGAATGTAATGACGAACGGGACAAGATCTACGACATACTGAAACCAAAAAATATGCTTTGATCTATGCGATCTGATGCTAGAAAAAAAAAATTATGGTGTGAACACTGCCAAAAAAATCATGGCACACAAAGAAGGCTTGATGAAAAATTCTGGAAAAACTAGCAGGCTTGAAGAAGAAAAATAATGGAAGGGCGCTGTCAGCACCCAATCAACCCAAAAACATCTCCTCTTACAAAGGACCAACTATAGAACCCGAAGAATTGTGTTAAGTCTCCGCATCAAAAACTCTCTCTAAAGACTAGGATCATTAATTCTAGAACAACCGATCATATATATGTTCTCATTGAGCATAGAGCACTTACGGCACCCAAAGAGGAAATATATTGACAAATCGACTCAAAATGGCTGCACGATATACTTCGCAACCACTGAGTTGTCAACGCCGCTGTACTTGTATTGTGGAGCGCCGCGATCCCATGGTGCCCGATGTAACCCATCTCTTCAGACAACAAAATTCAAAATCAACTTCCAGATCAGTAACTCGCTCATTTTGCTACTAATATCAAACAAAAAACATCGTTTATCATCAGAATCCTCGGAGAAAAGAAAACTGAAGTATAGTGCGTATGCCGATACACGGACCGTCGAAGCGTAAACAGATCCCTGAAACGAAAGAAAGACAAAAGCAGTAAAGCTTCGCACCTAGGGCTCGGAGCAGGGTTTCGCAGGTACTTATATAAGTGCCCCGTCAGTGGACCTTTATTGATGCTAGTGACCGAGCTCGCAACTTGACGGTTCTCCAAAATTGGGTTCACTGCATTTAAATAAAAATGAAATCGGATAAAAGTGAATCGAAATTGAATCTTTATAGTTGTTTATGTAAAGAAATACATGAAAGCTATATTTCATTTGGTTGGCGTATATAAAGTAAAGTAAATCGTATTTTAATATTTGGTTGGATGAATATAAAGTAAATATTTGATCAATCCTTATTCAATTAAAAAATAAATATTATCAAATAAAATATAGATAAATTATAAATAAAATTTTTTTTGACTAAAAATAAATAAAATCAAATACAAATAAAATTTATTTCAAATATTTAATTATTAGTAATTAATTTATAAATTTTCTAAAATATTAAAATAAAATCAAATACAAATAAAATTTATTTCTAATATTTAATTATTACAATTAATTTATAAATTTTCTAAGATATTAATTATTTGAATATTATTATTTTATACTAACATAATGACAAATTTAATATATATATATATATATATATATAATTTTATTACTATATTAAATATTAATTAATTAATAAGATTTTATTAAATAAATTATTCATCAAGATTTAATATTTATTTATTAAATAATTTTCTTTAATAAATAATTTATACTTTAATTATTTTTATTAAATAAAGAAAAATTTAATAATTATTTTATTTTTTTTATTTATCGTGAATTATTTATCATCAATTTAAATAAATTAAAAAATAAATTAAAAAATAAAAAAATTTTCCCAGCCTCAGCCCTCCCAAAGAAAAATAAAATTTTGCAGCCTCCCGCCCTCACAAAGAAAAAAATATTTCCGTGTAGCAATTTTCGCCCGGCATGCCCGTTCCGTTCATGCAATAAATACGCTCGTTTTGAGCGTATTGCTTACAAAAAAAGGCTAAAAGGAAATGGAATACCCAAATTTTAGAATTAATACAGATCAAAAAAAAAAGCAGAAAAGCGGAGCAGATTTATTTAACCGAAGTCTGAACCAAACAGCCAAAATCATCAAGTCATCTTTGAGATCATTTTTTTTAATTTAATTTATATTTTATTATATATGTATATATAGATATATATTTAAAATAAAAAATGTTTACCATCTTAAAACTTTTTAAAAATCCAATAATTATTAATGGTAGTAGATAATGAAATCTCTATGATGATAAGAGATGACAGCTGATCAATAGTAGTCAAAGGTAATGATTGATAGCTAAAGATGATTGATTATCAGTTTCAACTAACAATGGTGATAATTAGGGCTGCAAACGAACCGAGCCGAGCCGAGCAGAGGCTTGTTTGAGTTCAAACTTATCATTATTGAGCTCGAAGCTTTGTGCCTTTTAGGATGGTGTTCAAGCTCGAAGCTCGCTTAAAAAAATGTTCGAGTTCTGCCGAGCTCCGGAGCTCGCCTCAGACGCTTATCGAAAGATACAAGCAGCTCGTTTAACCTCTGACTCCCAATCGGGTTGCCATCCCGGGTCTCGCCGGTGTGAAATAAACGAGCCATTATCGAGCCTTAATCGAGCCTTAATAATCTTATACAAGATCGCTTACGAAAAAGTTCTTAATCGAAGCCATTATCGAAGCTCCTTAACGAAGCTGTTTAAGCTTTAAACGACATCGCTCACGAACATAAATGAACTAACAACAATTTGTTCAAACTTGTTCATTTAGCAATCGAATATTTACAAAAGTGTTCAAGCTTGTTCGATTAGTTAAATGAACAAACATAAACGAGCTCTAATAGAGCCGAGTCACGAGTAGCTTGTTGAACGCTCGGTTCATTTGCAGCCCTAGTGATAATTATTTTTAAAAATATTCAAAATCCTAAAAAGCTACTTTGAGTGTTTTAAAATACATTGATTTATTTAAAAAAAAAATATTTGTGTTAAAATACACTACGAGGCTATTTGTACATACCACTTCCTTCTTTGATTTTAAATACATTTTAGATTTTTTTTTTAAGGGCTATTTAGTTGATAAACCACTAATTCTTAGTATTTAAACATAATTTAGTAATATTTCAACAATTTTATGATGTGAAATAAGACCACATTATTTATAGTTCATGCATTAGATCCCATCAATATAAATATTAACATCAAAGTCAAGAAAATTATTCTCATGATTTTGATCATCAATCTTAGCATACCAATAAATATTATGCTGACAGTTTTTCTTCTTAGGACAAAAATTAGACCCCAACTGGTCTCAATAGAATTGAACAGACGCACTCTAATAGAATTATCCCTATCATTATTAAGGGTGTATTTAAGGCAACAAGACACTATGGTGCAGAGTGAAAACACATCACAAGGCAGTTTGAAAACAACATTCTGATCATATTTTGAAAAATCTGTGATAAAAATATTATATTTTTTGATCTAATTTATCAGAGTGCAATCTATTTTTTTTTTAATTAAAAAAATATTATAATAATCACTATAACTTTTAGACAATAATTTTTTTTGAAGCAGTTCATATTTTTGGACTACTGTAGCTGCTCCAAACAGATCCTAAATATTACAAAAATAAGAAAGTACTCAAGAGAGCTTAACCACAACACCTAGTCGAGTCCTCTAAACTGCTGAAATCAGAATCAACATAGCAAAAATCATCTTAAAAGAACTCATCACCAAAAACTATTATGAATATCCTTATATAATGAAAGATTGTAACTGTACAACAATAAAAGATTGGATGACTCAACTGCAGCTCTAAACGAGTAGCAGAGAAGAATCTATCAAAGCTTAATGCAGCATTCCAGTGTTTATGCAATGAACAAAAAAAATCAGAGAGATGACAACTTTCCGGAAAAGCATATGGAAGCTTTAAATTCTTGACAGAATTGTTTGTCTGAAGCATTTTATTCACAGAAAAAAAATCCGACTAATGCAAAGTAAAATCACAAGAGGATATCAGAGTTATTCACGACTCATTTATTAAAGAGGATTCCTTTGCCAGCCTGCAACGGATATCGCGTCTCAGAACCTCCATGAATTCCTGCAACAGTATTTCAGTCACCAGTCAAGACCAACAGGAGATAGAAAGCATTGTGTGGTTCTCAAATAAGCAATTTTTATATATTTTAAAGGAAGTAAAGTGGTCAGTTATGTTCAGATGTGTGCCAGAGCTCATCAGATTATGCTGTTGCTATTGATAGATTAAGTTTGGAAGCTGTTAAGAGGAAATGAAAAACAGGAAGGAGGAACATGAGAAGTAAATCAACACAAAACTGCACCAAGTGAAATATGCAAATAAATTTTTGATCTGAAATAAGAAGTAAATGCATATGGAGCGTAGGAGCTTAAACAGTAAAGCAACATTAAAGTACATCAGGTGAAATATGCAAATAAAATTTGATCTTGATTAGAATTCAAAGCAGATATTAAATGATTCAATAGGCACAGTACTCAGCATGGCTAAAGCAACTAAACTTGAGAAATTATATCCGAACTAAAAACAAATACTTGGCCAGAATCCTTAAAATGAGCAACAAATCTAAATCGAGACTGAACAGAATTAAAATGTATAAACAAGCTTTATAAATGAATTATGAAGCAAAGGAATACATACATTGGCAAGTTCCTCATTATTCCCAAGTTCAACGATGTCCTGATAAACATTCTGTTCTCCATAAAGGCGAACAGAAATTTCAAGCAATACTCCAAAGATGCTTCTGGGATCACCATTTTGCTCAATTCTTTCAACAGCTTGACCGAGATCAACCTGAGAATCACATTGTTGCGTTGAAAACCCAGCGGTAGAGTGAAAGTTTACAGCCTTGTCGATTAGTCCGACACACACGGGTAATTAAAGAATAACAAGAGACACCTAATTTTAGCGTGGAAAACCTAAAAGAGGAAAAACCACGGGCCTTGAGCTTGAACGCGTTCTGGCTTCCATATAGCTAAATTACCTGGACCATCCCGCAGAGGAGAGTTTATTCGGCGAGGGCCTTTGCACTCGAGAGACTTCGCAGGACCAAGTCACCGAGATATGGACGAGGTTTCACTCTTCTGAAGTGGCGAGCTTGGTGATAGGAAGCAAATCAAGTAGGCCATATCCCGAGTTTCGGAGTAGGTCTAGGTCGGGAGTTTTCTTCATTACTTCCATGATCAAAAACCGGACTCTTGGACTTGGAACCCGATATCCACCGATGATAGCTTCGTACCAAAACACAAGTTAGTGTCTCACCAGGGTGCGGTGGCGAGCCAAAGAACATTGGGGAGCTCATCAACCCATTGCCCCCCAGCCTTCTCAAGACGTTTTTTTAGTCCTTTGAGTATGGTCCTATTGGTAACTTCGGTTGCCCATTAGAGGATGTGCTACACCATGCGCAAAGAATGTGAAGATCTTTGCAAAAGGACGAAAAGACTTTTCCAAGAAATTGAGTTCCATTGTCGATGATCTTTGCAGAAGACCGAATCGACATATTATATTTTTTCCGCACAAATTGTTTGGTATTTGCCTCTGATTTTAGGTGGTTCTACCCATTTTGTGAAGTAGTCGCTAGAATGATAAATTTTCGTTCCGATGCTATTGGAAAAGGTCCCATGATATCAATCACCAGCAAAGGGCCATGGGCTTTGAATGGATGAGAGTTCTGCATGCGACATGTGAGGGAGGTTAGAATGCAATTGACAACTGCATTTCTTTGTGAATTCCAAGGCCTTGTTTCATTGTAGGCCAATAAAACCCTTGCCTCATGATTTTAAGGGCCAATGCTCTTCCTCCAAGGTGTTCCCACATATTCCCGAGTGAACCTCTTTAACGCTGTAATCAATCGCTCAAGGTGGAAGGCATTTGAGATATGGACGAGAAAGCTCGCTTGTATAGTTCACCTCCACAAAGTTTGAAGCTTGTCTTCTGAGACGAGTAAGTTGGATCTTCGTGAAGGGTCCCTTCTTGTAGAAAAGATAGGATCGGGTTTATCCACCTAACGCTTCCTTTTCCTCATCAATAATTTGAATTATCCATGGCCCTTGATACAGGAAAATGTATTTCTTCAACATGCTTTCTCTAAATAGATCTCCGTGGTAGAGAGCAAGCTTAAGAAGAGCCACCAGTATTCTTCTCTCGTAGTATGTGGATGATTTGATGTGTCTTGAAATGAGTAAGAAGAGATTTTACCAAGTGGAGATATTGCACTGAGGATTATGAGTATTAAAATCTCCTCCAACTTGGGAGGCTACGGGAGTCATGTGAATTACTAAGTTTTTAATCAATGAGTCTCAACCTCAGCGATGAGCCTCATATTCGCCATGTTATTAGGAGAGAAGTCCATACTCAGGGTATTTTCTGGGGAAACAAGTAGGATTCCGCACTGCCAGATTCTCTCCATCAACGTGAGAGTCCATCGAGGAGATGAAAGACACGTAGCAGCTCTTCTAGGTTGGTTGGTGATTCCACTATAAAGCAAGTATTTGAGACTTTATGGCCGAGGTAGAAAATTTATATCAAATTCTCCCGCCTACTAACATTTGATCAATCTTCCGTGATGCTTCGGTTCGTAAGATGGTCCTTAATGGTAAATCTGTAAACGCCGATGGTGAGCTTGAAAGTATGGACGCAATTTTCGCCGAGAAAATTAACGCCGAGCCACTTTATCGCAAATGAATAACGACTTTCTATATCGAGAGAATTTTACCGACGTAATAAATTGGTTGTTGTGCCCCATCTTCTTCTCGCACTAAAAGCGAAGCTTATTATGCGGAAGAAACCGCAAGATATAAGTATAACGCTGAATAGGTTTGGATAGGGCGAGATGCTGGGATATTCTTTAGTGCCTAACCACGACGATATCGGCCTTGATCGCCTCTAACCCGGTCGACGTGCAGAACCGAACCACGACGATACCGGGCCTGACGCTCTAACCGGACGGTCCGACGCGTGCGAACCGGAACCAGACGCGCAGGCCTGACGCTTCCTTGATCGCCTCACCCCGGACGGTCCGACGTGATAAACCGGAACCACGACGATACCGGCCTTGATCGCCTCACCGGACGGTCAGCGGGTGCGAACCGGAACCACGACGATTACCGGCGCCTTGATCGCTCTCCGGACGGTCCGACGTGCGGTAACCGGAACCACGACGATAGGCCCCGATCGCCTCTAACGGACGACGTCGACGTGTCGAACCGGAACCACGACGCGCACCGGCCTTGACGCCTTGCGGACGGTCACGCGAAACCTAAACTGAATGCGCATGGCTCAACGCTGACGCTCGCCTCCAGGACCCTCACTCAAGAGAAAAGAGGGAGGGAAAGGTGTTCCCCTCTCATCCTGGGGTATTTATAACCATACAAGTAAAAACCCCTCAAAAGGTTCAAAACGCTCAAACCGCCTAAATTCGGTATGCAGACGCTACATACATGGGCGAGGAAGATCATGACGGCCCGCCCGCCCATTTGACCCGGCCGTTTCACCCGGACGCCCGGACCCAATCGTTGGAATGGCTGACACCGGAATGGCCCGCTGACAACCACACGCGAATGGCGACCGGCCGTCACGACGGAATGCATGACGTGGCTACGACGCAGTATTCCATATTCCATGCTGCCCGCCTTCCGTTCAGGACCGGCATCGGCCATGCTCGCTCATCACCGACCGCATATCGACCTCCGCCACCCGCTCCCTCACCGATAAAACGCGCGCCTCGACTGGCGCTTTCAAGTGGCCAGCTCTGACGCCGATACTGGCGCCTCATGGTCCCTAACGCTCAAAACTTCCAATTGTTATTTTCGAATATTTAGATATATTTTGGATGATTAATGTCATCCAAAATAAAAGAACCGATATAACTCTCAAAATACCACTAATAAAAGACAAATCTTGAAAAAGTTTATATGATTTTGTCAAAACCGTCGAGATCAAGACTTAAAATATCATTAGAATCTTCGGGACATCAATTAAATCCCAAAACGCTCAAATATGAAGTGTTTATATAAATCGAAGGCCTCGACGAGGATCTAATGAGCCTAAGATCTCATAATTCGACTTCATTTGGGCATCCAAATGCTCAAAATACATCAAATGATCAAGGAGTCATCTGAGCGTCCGATCGAGGGTATGGGCCTTACATGAATTTACTAGAATACCCCTCCTCCCATCTATAAACTCACCTCACATGGAGGGAAGAAGAGTCCAAAACAAGAAGTGAAGAAGAAGGAAGCTAAAGCAAGGAAGAAGGCAAGGAAGAAGAGGAAGAGTCCGTCGAGGAAGAAGAGGAAAAAAAGTGAAGTGAGGAAGAGAAAGCTCAAAGCTTGAAGATCCCGAGCAGATCTCCTTGCACGGTAGCCATCGTTAGTTATACGACATTTCCACAAAGCTACCAAGCATCTCAACATCAAGAAATTATAAAGCGATCGTTGTTACAGTTGTCCTTTCTCAAATAGAATTACGTAATCCGTTATCGGAAGATTTTATACTCTGAAAAGGATACATAGTGGAATCTTTTCTTTGAGCAGTGGTTTTCCCTCTTTTCGAGGTTTTAGCGTTAAAGTGCAGGTGTCTCATGTTATTTCTTTAATTCTGTGTGTCTTTGAATAATCAATAATTTAAGGCGTAAATTTTTTACTCTACATGTGGTTTTCCAAACGCGTAACACACATAAATAAGTTTAACATACAATGATGATCAGTACAAGCCTCATAATACTGTTGACCTAATCGGTCCTGAGCAATGAATTTTTTGAGGCGAACAAATGATCAAATTGCCCATCTCTAAAAAGCTATTTCAGATGAATGATTAGCCATCGGTTTCAATCTAAAAGGCTTTGATTCGATGGCAGTTTCTACTCCAAAAACTATTATAGGAGAAGTATTTTTGTAACCTGCAAGTTAAATTTCTATAAATCTCATGTATCTTCCGAATTGAGAGTTCTAATAACTTAGTTCAATAATTTTGGCTATTGTTGTCTGAGTATATAGATGCAAAAATTATCAAAGGCTTTGAGTAAGCCATCTTAGGCAACAATAGAACCGAAACGAAGGTTACCTTCGCGCAGCGCAGGGGTTGGATTCACGGAGAAGCAAAATGCGGGGAGGGTGGGAAAAAAAATGAGGGTTTTGAACGATCGAACTCCCACACTCCCTCTGCCCCCGGTGATGGTCATCTTCATCGAGGCGTTCAGCCGCAAGGACTAGGGAGGACCATAGACGGAAATCAGTATAACGAACAGCTTCGGCAACTCGGGACAGCCGGACAGCTTCGGCAACTCGGGGAAGGCGGACGGCTTTGGTGGCTTGTTTGCGAGGGCTGAGGCCTGAGATTTAGGAAATGCAGAGAGGGTGGTACCTGATCAAGCTCCTTTCCATGTATTTCAGCTTGCATGCTTTAAATTGACTTCAGCTGTTCACATTTGTTTTTAAGGAAAAAAATTAAATACACAACATGTGGTGGCGACGTGGCATGATTTAATGTTTTTTTTTTTGATTACTTCAACTATTATAAGAAAAATATATTATTTAATATAATTATTTAAAATATAATATAATTATTTAATAAATAAGTTCTGATTTAATTTTTTTAATATAAAGATTAAAATTTTGATTGCAAAGACTTGATTCTGATCGTATGAAAAGTTTATATTGATATTATACTTAGAACAAATAACCAATAACATCAAAAATAAAGAATCACGGATAAATTGGAACAAAGACCGATTTTTGCTTAAGAATAAAAGAGTAATAAAAAACTCACCTAAAGCACAGGCAAGGTAATCAGATCTGGTGAAGCGTGCAGAACAAAATCTACGATCAAGATTCTAACTGCCTCTGACTTGAAGAAGCTCCGAGTAAGAAGAAACGGAAAGGAGGCAACAGTAGGTCTGGAAGCCAACCTGAGGAAAACATACTATATTTATAAAGTCGAAGAACAGATGATCGACCTCCAATGGAACATTTGTGCTTTGACTAGTGGTATTTTGAGAGCCATATCAATTCTCATGATTTTGATCATCAATCTTAGCATACCAATAAATATTATGATGACAGTTTTTCTTCTTAGGACAAAAATTAGACTCCAACTGGTCTCAATAGAATTGAACAGACGCACTCTAATAGAATTATCCCTATCATTATTTAGGATGTATTTAAGGCAACAAGACACTATGGTGCAGAGTGAAAACACATCACAAAGCAGTTTGAAAATAACATTCTGATTATATTTTGAAGAATCTGTGATAAAAATATTATATTTTTTGACCTAATTTATCAGAGTGCAATCTTTTTTTTTTTGAATTAAAAAATATTATAATAATCACTATAACTTTTTAGACATTAATTTTTTTTTTTTAGCAATTCATATTTTCGGACAACTGTAGCTGCCCCAAACAGATCCTAAATGTTACAAAGATAAGAAAGTACTCAAAGAGAGCTTAACCACAACACCTAGTCGGGTCCTCTAAACTGCTGAAATCAGAATCAACATAGCAAAAATCATCTTAAAAGAACTCATCACCAAGAACTATTATGAATATCCTTATATAATGAAAGATTGTAACTGTACAACAATAAAAGATTGGTTGACTCAACTGCAGCTCTAAACGAGTAGCAGAGAAGAATCTATCAAAGCTTAATGCAGCATTCCAGTGTTTATGCAATGAACAAAAAAATCAGAGAGATGACAACTTTCCGGAAAAGCATATGGAAGCTTTAAATTCTTGACAGAATTGTTTGTCTGAAGCATTTTATTCACAGAAAAAAAATCCGACTAATGGAAAGTAAAATCACAAGAGGATATCAGAGTTATTCACGGCTCATTTATTAAAGAGGATTCCTTTGCCAGCCTGCAACGGATATCGCGTCTCAGAACCTCCATGAATTCCTGCAACAGTATTTCAGTCACCAGTCAAGACCAACAGGAGATAGAAAGCATTGTGTGGTTCTCAAATAAGCAATTTTTATATATTTTAAAGGAAGTAAAGTGGTCAGTTATGTTCAGATGTGTGCCAGAGCTCATCAGATTATGCTGTTGCTATTGATAGATTAAGTTTGGAAGCTGTTAAGAGGAAATGAAAACAGGAAGGAGGAACATGAGAAGTAAATCAACACAAAACTGCACCAAGTGAAATATGCAAATAAATTTTGATCTGAAATAAGAAGTAAATGCATATGGAGCGTAGGAGCTTAAACAGTAAAGCAACATTAAAGTACATCAGGTGAAATATGCAAATAAAATTTGATCTTGATTAGGAATTCAAAGCAGATATTAAATGATTCAATAGGCACAGTACTCAGCATGGCTAAAGCAACTAAACTTGAGAAATTATATCCGAACTAAAAACAAATACTTGGCCAGAATCCTTAAAATGAGCTACAGATCTAAATCAAGACTGAACAGAATTAAAATGTATGACCAAATGAATTATGAAGCAAAGGAATACATACATTGGCAAGTTCCTCATTATTCCCAAGTTCAACGATGTCCTGATAAACATTCTGTTCTCCATAAAGTCGAACAGAAATTTCAAGCAATACTCCAAAGATGCTTCTGGGATCACCATTTTGCTCAATTCTTTCAACAGCTGGACCAAGATCAACCTGAGAACCACATAAATAAGTTTAACATACAATGATGATCAGTACAAGCCTCATAATACAAATTAACAACATATTTCAGATGTCAATGCAACTTATTTATAAAAATCTTCCGATTTATGGGCAAATGTGACCTGAAATGATAGTAATGATTGTTCAAACATCAATAATAGAAAAAGAGATTAGTGCAATTGGGGAAAAGTAATGATGACAATGATTATGTAGAATTTTAAGCTTTTTAGAGAAAATTATTTTTTGTACCATTAAATAGTCCCATATCAATCTTTTCATTTTCTATATTTTTCTCTAGAGAAAAAGGACCAATATGGTCCCCCTTATCTATGATAAATCAAAATAATTCCAAATTATCTAAAAGAACCAATTTAGTCCTCCAATTATTTTAAAAGGAACCAAATCAGTCACACCATCCAAACTAACTAAATTGATATTTAGGATAATAAAAATTGGGATATTTTTGAAAAATACATTTATTTTCTTGGTTTTTTAAAGTAACTCTGATCTTTTTACTAATTTTAATTTTTTCATGCACAACAGCTACAATCACATTTAGTAGATATAACTTAAAATACTGTAAATTTTAGAATGAGTTAATTTTTATAATACATAATTTTATTTATTTTTTCTATTCTAATTTTAATATAATGAAATACACCCCTTGTATTGCTAGTCGTCTGTCATTACAACTAGCTACATTAACATCTCTTGCTAGCTTATGTGACAATATGTTCATGGCTGCTCGTTGTTATAGGGTCGGTATGGTAAGTAAATAAAAAGAATGCAATTTATAAAATACCTCAAGTAAAATGATTCTGTCATGGGTTATTCGCCAGTTATCGTTATGTTCAACACCTAATTAAGCCCTAGTTGGTAGAAAAATTAATCATTTTAGATAATTTGGAGCTATTTTGATTCTTCATGAATAGTTAGGAGATCACAATGGTCATTTTCTCTTTTTCTCTAATTAATAATTCACTTGCCTAAATTTCAAAATTCAGCTAACATTACTTAATAATATCATACCTGACATACATTTTATGATTAAATAAGTTTGCCATCTTTTTTTCAATAATCAAATATAATGCCTTTAATTTGCATTTTAAAACCACAACTGTATTGTAGCAACTTACCATTATAAATTCCTAAATGCTTCTAACAAACCTTCTGAAGTGTCATGATTTAAACTTAATAATTATCAATTAGTAAAAGTAATAAAAAGAGTTATGAATATTTTTTTTTCTGAAGTAGATTAGATATGGTTTAACTAGATTTCCTCTAATGTTAGCTCAAGAATTATTTATATATAAAGTTGAGACTTCCAATTCTTAACAATCCCTCCAGATCATGGGAGATCACTTTCGATTGAAGGATGTTTAGGTTCACATTTAAAGATTAGATTTAATGTTTAGGTTTGAATTTAATAAAAGCATGATTGAAGGAAGGAGGTAAATTTGAACAATCTCTCTTTGTTTAGTCATCTTAAATATACCATTAGACTTAATCTACTAACACTAGAGGGTTGAATTGTAATGTTCAAGGATCCTAATTAGTGATCATGGGTTGTTGGGCGTCTCGAGCAGACTAAGGTAGAAGTGTGTTTTGAACATATATTCTTAAGGTAAATGCCAATTCATTCATTGATAGAGGGATAATCATATGAGTTCAACTAGATAGTTAAAGGGCACACAATATGCTTATGAGCTTCAGTTTGACTCAAAAAAAAATTTGTCTAAGACACATCTGGAGGTTTAGATGTAGGTTTGAAATTGGTCCAAGCTTAGTTTAGGCTAGAGCTGACATCAATTAAAAGGCCCAAAAAAGTACTAACTATGGTTAATTAGGATGTAACTTACATCCAATGAAAAAGCTTATAAATGGGAACTTACAATCTCGAGAATAAGAAAAGCCTAATAATGGGTCATAATTCCTTACCTTTTACGTAAGGCATCCCGTTGGATTAGATTGGTTTGATAGAGATCTTTTGATTTTTGTTGATATCATTGATTGGAACGAGGCTTCCACCTATTAGAAAGCCTAAAAGTGAGACTTGTAACCATGAGAATGAGAAAAGCCAAAAAAAAAATGGGTATTGCAACCTAATTCAATTGATAAGGTAACTGATTTGATTAGAGAAATTTGGAGTTTTGTTAATTTTTTGCATCCCCATTAATTAAAGTGTGGCCTACATTTATTGAAAGGAACAAAAGTTGGATTTACAATGCTAGGAACAATGAAAGCACAGTAATAAATCTTACAAACTTACCTTATAGAAACCTGAGAGTTGATATCAAACCATTTGGTCTTTGCACAATCGTTGGTGCAAAAGGAATCACTATGTATTTGAACTAAAGTTCAATAGAGGAATCACTCGAAGGAAGAATTCACTGAATTTGAGGTTGTCAAGGCCAACATTGCTAGGTTTTAGATGAGAGATATCTTATGGGTACGTGGGAGACAGGCAAGCATATATGTTCGAGGCAGATAAACGACGGAGGTGGGACAAACAGAAAAGATCACCTGAGATGGAAACTGAGAGACAATGAATGAAGGAAAACATCTAAATGCACGTTCTTTCAAAAAATGTGTTTACCCAAAGGACATATTTCAACATGAAACACGAAAACATTCTGATGTAGCATCTAATAAATTCACTCATATCATGAAAAGAAAATATTGATCAACTGAACTATTTGTACCTGACAGTTGCAGTCATGCTGTGACTCAATGGACGAAGTCATTACATCACCGGCCTCGGGCTGAGGCTCAGATTCAATGTCTTGTACAGGCGCAGAGGACGTTAATGTCCTGCCGACAGCTTGTGACACCACTGGAACCAACTGCTGAATCACATCTGTGAGATCCAATCTGATTTGGTCTGTACCCAGACTGTTCTCCTGATCTTGGCTTTGCCCTTGTTGTACAAGGCGATCGAATGTGGTTTGAAAATCAGGACTACGAACACATTGCTCAAACACACTTCTCAGATCACCTGTTGAAATCCTACTGCGATTCAGCAGACAACACATTGCTAAAAGCGGAGCTTTGCATGGCGTTCGTCATCAGGACAACGAAATCTGATTGGGAAATCAAAGAGGGTGACTGACTGGAAGGCTCGTTTGCGTTTTCCCAATCCAAATTTGAAGCCTGCGATGAAAGAAAATGAAAGCCTTCATGCCCCTTAACAAGAGAATGCTGATTCTGATCAGATGAAGGTGACTTAGGTCATCCGTCACCCTTCTCTTTAGTCTCTACAGGCTTGTTTCTCTTCTCATGAAAGAAGAATATTGAATCGGAAGTTTTCAGAAACAGTTAAATAACAGTTCAGTGTGTGATGAAAACACATTATGCACTAAAAAATTTACATATCAGATCAAACATGTATCGCGTGATTGTGCATGGCCATATTTTGAGTCACACATCTTCAAACGAAGTCTTTTTTTTTATCTACTCATCACATAATTTTTATTTTTATCTATTTATATCACTATTATTTAAAATTTAATATTTATATATATCACAAATAGTTATAACGATTTAATCTTTATATATATATATATATATATATATATATATGCGAATCCAGACACAATTTAGGAGAGGTATTTGTTGAACTTTATCATTTTTCTCATCGAGTCATCAAATTAGCCATTTAACTCTTTTAATTTTTTTTAAAATTTTTATTCTAATATAGAAATTTACCTGTCCTAAAAATTAAAATTGATTTCTCTATATATATATATTATGATATCAAAATAATATCATCATTCAAGTATACTGTTTTCAATGTAATAAATTATTATATAATTAAATATTTATTTTCAAATATTAGATATGTAAATATATAAAACTTCTGTGGGATGTATATAAGTTTTCTATTTTTTTTTGCTTGAATTTTTTTATTTTAGAAAGTCAATAGCTCTAAATTCTTTGGGGATTGAATAAATTATTATTTAATTATGATATAATTAAATAAATATAAGTATATTTACGTATGGAAAAATATATAATTTTTTTTTTGGAATTATGAGATTCATATATTTGTATGTATCATATTTAAATTACTACTAATTTTATAAAAATAAAAAAATATTAGTTAGACTTTTGTTATTAATTTTAATATTGTAAAATTAATTTAAAAATTTAAAATTAAAATGTTTTAATTTATAAATATAGAAGAATAATGTGACTGTAAATATTTTGGAGTATTCCGCTTTCTTCCATCCCGAGTGCAGCCATATCCAGACTTCTGCCAACCGCCGCTACCTCCTGTTGTCGTCGCCGAAGCCGACCCTGCCGGACCGTCACTTTCCATAGCCATTGCCTATTACTCTCCGCCTACGACGACCTGCCAGACTTGACTGGTCGTTTGACGCATCCAAGGACCTCAATCGCTCGAGTCTACGTACAGACAGTCCAACAGCCGCTGAACTGCTCGAATCCATACCGCCGCTGCAACTCGTCTCGTGCTACGGCACCTTGACAGCTCGAGCACCGACCTGCTGCGTCTGAGCCCAGGTTCGCAGCCGCCTGTAGAGGATTTTTTATAGTTGCAAAGTTGAAATTGCAGCAAACTGTGTTTGCAATCCGTCAGAACTTAAAAAAGGGAAAGCTTCTCCAAATGATATAATTATTTTTACTGAGGACGCATAAATCATTTTAGGTGGATAATTTGGTCACTCAAGTGTTTAGAATTGGAGCAATATATGACATTCTGATCTGTGATTTGGGCCACGGATATAAGAGCGATATCTCATATTTCCACTGATTTCGTTTGAGTTTTCATGAAGTGATTTTGAAGATTATTGATGTTGTGTTCTTTGAGCTTATCGAGATTTATTGATCTGACCACGGGCTTCATGTTTTGATCAATTTGGGATTTCTTATAATCATTAACTAGATTTAAGAGGATCACATCATTGCTTGATCAAGAAGGAATACATTATCTTGCATAAAATTCCAATGGCATTAATGTCTGTTTTTCTTTGATTACATCCTCCGTCGTCATGGTATTTAACTAGAGTTATCAAAGCATCTTCTTCACCATTTAGGTATCTAAATGTATGCTAGAATAACTTGAGCGTGGGCTCCTTAAAAAAATATTTTAGGCATTTTGCATGCTAATTTTGGGTGTCCAAGCCTACATGTCATTTTGTGATCATGCTCACACAAAATGATATAGGAGCTTCCTCCTGATCGCATGTTTTTGATGGTCTTCTAGTTCAACTAATCGCACATGTTGCATCCCATTGTTGTCTTTGACAATTGATTCTTAAGTAATCCACATGTATTGAGATGATTTTATGTGGGTTAATAGCCGCATTATTGAATGTGCATTTTTTTTTGTATTTATTACATCATGATTCTAATTCAAGGCTCTTATATTACTTACAAGAGGTATTTATATGTCTTGATTGCAATAGCATCCTCCCTAATCTTAGTCGAGGTTCTCATGTTCATCCAATGCATGTGCACCCAATTACTAGTCAAAATCAAATAAATTCTAACATTTATGACCTTAGATTGCAAACATTAAACCCTACTTTACTTTACACCCTTATGTAAGTTTGGTAGGAGATAGTTCCTTGGCCGCTTTAGATCACCTCACTTGGTGATATTGACCACCTATTTAGGTGCAATATGCATGTTATATTTCAATATTAGATTAATGATCCCTTTTGTTACACAAGTGATTTGAGTCATTCATCTTTGAATCATTTTTGATATACAGTCATGACACTTATTGGATCTCATTACCACTTGTTATCAAGCCACCATTTGTGCTATTGAATTTTTGACTCGCCTAGCACCTTTCAATAGGACAATGCCATGGAGTAAAATTCACTTAACAACTGATTTGACCTAACGTTGTCTTAGACATAAACATGCATTGCATTCTATGTTGCGTGATGTCTAACATTACATATCATCATGCTATTAGTCAATTTAGGATGTACACATGACACTTGGGCACCTTATGCCTCGAGGTCATTGGGTCAGGGCATATTGGACTTAGTGTACATAGATTTGGTGCTTTCTTGATCATGCTACCTCATCTTTTTTGCATACACATCTAGGATGAGCCAATCCATTCGTTTGGGGATTATGAGATCAATTTAGATAACCCAGTCTGTGATATTGATTGCCTCTTTCTTTAAAACCCAACCACGTGATCACAATTATCATTAGCGTGTTATTAATTTACTAGGAATCTCTTAGTGCTCATGCATATAAATCATTTCTAGGGATTTGGGTTGTATCCAAAGCTTTAGTCTTGTATGATATCTAAACAAGCTTAATCTATTAGGCATCCATACTTTCCTAGATGGATCACATTTCTATGAATTATCTTCAAACAAATCATACTTGCTTCAAGTAACATCATATCATTTTGTTTAGATGTACCATATTCACTTGGATGCTTATAATGTTGTATATGGCTACATTTGTCCAAGAATCTCCCATTTGTTAATTCAAGTAGGCCAAATCTACTTGGTAGATCTTGTGAATGTTTTAAGCTAAACCTATTTATACATTTATTTATATTTAAGTGGGCTGAATCCACTTAAATATCTCACCCTTTTTTCAAGCATTTCAAAATTATTTGCATACAATATTTTATATCCTAAATGGGTCATATCTATTTAGACTTCTTTTTTTGCTCTTATGGGTCATATTCACTTGATGCGAAGTATATTCTCTCTTAATGGGCCAAATTCGCTAAAAGTTTCGTCTGCTAGCAACTTATATTTGCTCAAGGCATATATGCCATTTTCATCTTGAAGGTCTAGGCCATATCTAGGCATGCTATTTGGATATATAGATAAATTGAGCTTGTTTGGTTGTCTATATCATCATATCATTATCTAAATGTTTGAGCTACATTTAAACATCTTGATCTATAGGATTCTAAATGGGTCGAATCTAGTTAGATATCCTCCTTTTCATCTTGCATCACCTTAGATTTACTTGATCATCTAAGTATATCACATTTGTCTACCTAGAAGTCTAAATTTTTTGGCACTTTAAGACTACTAATAGGAGTGGACTTGTTTTTTAGGCTTAGGATTTGACTTGTGATTTTGATAATTTAAAGATCTTTTCTGTGACTTGTCACTAGATAATCATAATTAATATACAAAATTAAATCCCATATTAATCTCTAAATATATAAATAACATAGGATATATATCTTAAGTATTTAGGCTATATGCATGATCAATTTTTTTTTTAAATTACTTATTTTATTTTAACGAATCTAATTTAATATAAATATTTAACTTTATAAAATATACTTTCAAAATTAAGTCATATTTTTTAAATTATTAGAATATTTTAAAATTCTCAAACTCAGATAATATATCTCAATTTAATGGACCATTTAGTATAAGATCACACTTAGTGGTCTTATCTTGATCATAGGAGATAAGCCTTGAGTTCATCCTAACTTTTGAACACACTTAAGTATTGTGATAAGTTTGTTAGTAGATATTGTTAGTCTAAGATGAGGTTTGATTTTTCTATATATTATGTGATGTCAGATGTGTTCTGATTCTTGTCAAGTTCGCATTAGCTAGTTTTGTTTGTGCACAATAGGGCTAGACATGCGCATGCGCACACATACATTTAGGTATTCAGGCTGTTTTAAAAGGTATATTGTAGGTGATATAGCCATGCCTAGAATGGTCAAAAGAAAATAAATATAAATTATTTTATGATATTAACATCTTCTTTGCAGCACTTTATAGTTTTTGCTTTACATATATTTTTTAGTCTAAGAAAATCATTTACATATGTGGTTGCTTTAAAAGGTAGAAGGCCAAATCATAATCTAAATTGAAATCTTCAAGTGCCCACATATCATTACTATATATAGTTTGTAAGATTGATTTGTATTTATACAATAGCCCAACTATCTTTTATTGCCCTTGGCGTAGGGGAGAACCAAATTGCACTTTTAGCCATTATTTATTCATTTATTTTTTTATTGATTATTTATAGGATTGAATGATATGATTTTTCATAGGTTTATTTATTTTGTGACTAGCCTAGAAGTGTTGTTGTTAGGATATTAGGATGTTAAATTTTTTCCCTAACAACTAACTAATCATACTTTGTTCAAGATTTAATTAATTATGGAAGCTATGAGAAACTTGATTACCCAAAATAAAATAATTCTTATTGCATCATATGTCGGTAGGAGAAATCTTTTGAACACATAGAGTGGACTATTTTAAATTTAATGATATAGTACGATCTCCTTTTTACTAAGTGTTCTAAAGACAAACAACTAGTATGTCTTTCATTGATTCACTTGTTGGAACATAAAGGTTTACTACTATTTCTGTCCTATGGAATGGTGCAATCCAATCTTTTATGACTCTTCTCATGCATGAGTCTCTCTAGAAGCCTACATTTGTGAAAATCTATTGTTCTATTTAATAGAAGGCTACAAGAATTCACTAGAATATGATTTTCTCTTAGAAGATTTAATATCTATTGAACAAGATTGTATACCACATGACTAGCAATCCACAAAACCACTAGTTGTGCTAAGTAGCTAATGACTCTTCATAACTTCCACTAGAATCCATGAAATTAAAACAATCTTCTAACGAATCAACACAATAAATTAAAGAGCTAATAATCCCCGATAATTCATCATCGCTTAAAGATAAAAAAATCTAAAAGAATATTATGTTAACGATGTGGCAATGTTGCTCAACCTCCCTAGAAACAAGATCAAAAACATGATTTTCTCCTAAACCGCTCACCTCACATTTTTCATTTTGCCGGACAATCCATTATCGACCATGTCTAGTCAAGTCCAACATGAAAAGTGTAAATCGATTAAAATGGAGCTCATAATAGTCAGGTAAATTTTGAATGAAACAAAAGTTGCAACTTGTTAGTACCTAACTGCAGATCATCTGAGCTAGATAACTCTTCCATATTTATTGGAGTCGTGATTGTCGTCCTAAGATTGCCTAGCTCAGGAGGTTGTAAGTTATAATTTGACATATCAAATTGTGTTTGCTATGCACATTTGCATGAAAGCCTTGGCGACACTTAGATGTCATTCACGTACTCAACATTTGGAACATGTGTCATAGCTTGAGCTCCAAATGTGGATGGATTCGATCCCTAAAGGTGCGGTTTTGACAAAGTTGGCTCATGACATTGGGCCTCTCTGCTTGTAGTGGAACCAAGAACTTGAGAAGTTGAATGTGCAGCCACTGATTGTTCTATCCTGACATGGACAGAGTTAAATGTCCCAGATGATTGAAAAGGAAATAGCTGCATGAAAGTATATTAAAATTAGATAGAATCCTCAAAATAGTTAGAAATTGGAGAGATAGACAAAGGGATGCATGATTTTTATGTTGGCAAAGACCAACCAATCATTCTAGGATTCGCCCTGGGGATATATAACAAAGGTCCAAAGACGCATACAAATGACTCTTCCTAAAGCAAAAAGAATGCATGTAAATTTATGAATGTTAGAAATTAATCTTTGAATATACTAATTTTGAATGGAGATGTAGCTTACTGGAGTTTGCCCCATGCGTAAACATGTGGTTATTCGACCAAGCTCTAAGAGCATGGCTCCCAGGTGCTGCATTGACACACCTAGTTGCATTGCTCCATCAGATCGACCTCAAGGCTGGATCCGAGGAGCTATCTATTCTTTTGCGTGTAGATAGATCATGTACATCAATTAGCAAATAAAAATATAAGTGAAAAAAAGTTTAGTCAGAGTTATATATAAAAAAAAACTTATTTATAAACCTATTGCATAACATATGAACTCTAATATTCATGAGCAAACCAACTATTAGTAGTGTAGCTTTCTCAACAATAAATTTTGGTAGATCTCAACTTGAAAAATATGTAAGAGCTCCTTGTGTATCAAAAGCATAGTTGAAAATTTAAAATGGAAATATTACTATGCCATAGCCATCAAAATCAATGCAATTGTTGTTTTTGAATATGATGACGTTAGATGTATAAAAGACAAGGTTCAAAACAACCATTGTTAATGCCAGTCACTCATCATATGATGCCTCATAATTTAACCTAATATTGGTGAAAAATAAGCAAAATTTAGTTAGCATGTCATCGGTAAATGTCGTGCTTAACCAAATCATGGTAAAAAATGGGGACTTTCAATAAAAGATAAAGAAAATTGGTAAACATAATAATCAAAAGAATACAAAATATTGATTGTTCGCAACAAACTAAATAAATAGGGGAAAATTTCAGTGATATCAAAGAAGGTTACAAGTTATCATATGTTGAAAATTTTAACAACAAAATAGGGCAAGGATGTAGTGAATATCAAGTTGAATTAAAATTGTTGAGATTAATTATGCTAGTAATACAATGATTTTTATTAAATTACTTCTAAATAGAGGGCATTATAAATATAGGTACTTTTTATTTTCTTCAAGTTGGATTAGAAAATATTTTTGAGATGAGATGAATGAGCTGTTACAATTTATATAAGAGAAAGAATGAATAATTATTAGGTTAAGTTAAAGAAATATATAGCATCTAATAGGATGGGCTTGAGAGAAACAATGGCAAAATAATAGCAATTAATGAATATATAGGTAAGTGAGTCATCCATTTTAGAAAACAATAGCAAAATAATATATTAGAATACTCTTTTCTTCCTTTAGTGTATTTCTCCTTTCAATTCATTAAGAAGGAAGGTAAGGAACATATGACATATCTTGAAAAGAGCATGGTTGCATTATCCCTTAGAAGTTGTTACATTGGTCCAAAACAAAACTCAAAATTGAGTCGGTACTTCTCGTGACCAAAAGATCATCATCTATTGGGTTCATCCAAAACATTCCCTGATCATTGTTCCATGAGTTATTATTTCTTTGCATCATCTCTTCCATCCGATCGATGAACTCAGTGATAGTTGTTAGAGCATCGAACTAACGAAATACAAAATAGGCAACTTAACTTTGTGATGCATAAATATCAAATTGTGCATTGTAAGAAAGATGAAATTTTGAATTAAGTACCGTTGGTTCATTTTCAATCTGAAAATATGGTATACTGAGCAAATGGAATGGAGGATAGTGTTTGATTCAACAATATATGCCCTATATTTGTTGGGTTGTCTGAATGTTGTTGGTGTTTGAATTTTTTTTGCTCCTAAATATGCATCCAAAAGAAATAGAAACATATGGAAAAAAAAAAATTAGAGACAAAGGATTTAACTATCTATTCATGAACATTTCTCTCTGCAATCATAGTTTTAGATGGTTCAATCATGCACCTATCTATTTTCATAAGATATTAAAGTTTAAGCATCATTAAATAGTCATAGCTATCTCAGATATTTAAAATAACAAGATATTATTGAAAACTTGATGCTTGCATGCATCACTTATCCCCTATTTATAATGATACTTCTCTCACTGGTTGACACAAAAACAATTGAGGGCTATTAGATATAATAATAGCACTCCTCTTGATGCAAATTTTATAGTATTTATTATTTGGATTTGTAAGTTGTGTATTGGCATTGATTTCATTACTCTTTTGTCATAATTTTATTTTTTTAGTTGGCATTATGAAATCAATGATGCCTTATTTCTACATGAAATCAAAACAATAAGTTTTGAATATCAATAATAGAATAACAACCAGATTTCATTCTATTTTAGGAACCTGATTGAAATAACTATTGTTTATGCTATAGAGCCAAAAAGGTAATTAACAATTGAAAATCAGAATTCAGAACTCGAAAGACTTAAACTCAACAAAAAAATTCCATGTGTGATGTTTAGAAGGATGCAACTCTAAATCTGCAAAGTAGAACAATGATAAATCACTAAGATTCCAGGTTCAAGTCTACGGACGGATGTCTTGGACCACAATACAAGCTTATCGGCCCTAAAAATCTCCACCAAATTTTATTTGTATTTGAGTGATTTCAAGTTGATTTTTCAAAAGACATATTGAATTTTAGATAGAAAACTACTATATATTTTCTTCTCTAAAGGCTACGTAATGGTCTGAATTGAATTTTTTTATAGACATAAACCCCTATGATTAATAAACCCTCTCGATCAAGAAAGAGCAATTTTAATTAAATCTACTTTATAGATTTTGTAATGCTTTTTCTATATAGTAGCTGTCTGGATAAGAAGAAAGAATATATCCCTATTAACAAAGTCGATGGTGGTGGAATCACAACACAATCAGTATCCCATCTTTCCATCGTTTGGGGTAATTATGAAACCTAGTCTGCTTAGTAGAGGAAGTTGATTTAACTTGACCTAAGGATTCTTGTTAACAACCATATATTGGATCATTTAATTGGATCTTATGGTCCTAGACCGAAAGCTCGTTGAAGTGAAAAAATTGGTTTTAAACTGTAACTTGTATTATAATGTGCTTTCACAATGAGGCTTAGCAACCTTGCTAATACTAAATCTTTTTGTGTGATTATAAATGCACCTAATATAACATTGGTTCTTTATACCCCATGGTAACTTAAAATTTTCTTGCCTTAAGAGTGAAGTGAGTGATTATTACTTCATTTCTTTTAGCTTTATTATTATTATTATTATTATTATTATTTTTTTTTGTTTCTTTATTTTCTTAATAAAGTGTTAGATTTAGGTGCTCCCTTCAATTATGATTTTGCTTTGATTTTGTTCGTCATCAACAAAAAAGCTTGAAGTTTATTTATCTTGGACTTTGAAGGCATTTTATAACAAGAACTCCACCAATTTTGACTTCAGTTGAAATGTAAGTTTCACTCTTTTGATGTCTTGTGTTGACATTTTGATGCATAATATTGCATAGTTTTCAATGTAGCACTTTTTGCATACTTTTAAACGCACCATTTTTTATTGATATTTTTAGCAAGTTTTCTTCTATTCACAGTCTTGTCATGATGAATTTCACAAAATTTGAGCAAAATAATTTAACATATTTTATTTATGTTTGCATGCTTTTCCATGTAATTTTTTTACGCCCATTCCTTTTTGAATTTGCATTTGTATTTTTTATTATCTTTTTCATCCAAATTCTTTTTTATGTACAAATCTTTCAAATGAATTTAGTTAGTAATTTCACATCAAATCTATGAATGAGTAATAGAAGTGGGTCATCTCGTCACACTATTAAAGAAAATGTTGCCTAAATATTCATTTCACACAAATAAAAGTGTTTTAAGGATATTTATGTTAATTTTTTATTTATAAAATTAACTTAAAATTTTGCTAAACATTTTTAGCACAACCATACCACCCTTATTCTTGAACTTATTATAATAATGAAATTGTACCCAACTAATGGTGGATACCAAAGATACTGTGTTTAAAAAAAGACTATCAAGTGATATTTCAAGGATATCTCAATTAAAATTCATTAGTTATGCTAATATCTATGATATCAATTAAATAATTCATAATGGCTTAATTTTTTTTTTTAATTTGAGCATAATTTATGTAAGTAGTCATAGTAGTTCCTCTTGTGGCTTTTATGTTGGGCTAATTTTCTAGGATTGTAGGCTATTGTTGTTCTTGATTCGCAAGGACCAACAACATTGCTCCTATTATCGAGTTATGTGTTTTATTGTGAATTCTATTGGCAATGACTTTCTTGTAGACTTGTCATTTTGGATCACCTTTGATGGTTGTTTTTGGATGTACATAGATTTCTCTTTCCAAGATTCGACTCGTTGACCAAATATGAGACTTGTAATATCAGAAGTGATTATCTCTTTGTACTAGTGTGAGGATCGCTCTTCTAGTGAGTTCTTTCCCCTCTTATTACTTTTCCTCTCATTGTTATTCTATGTATATGATTTTTGTTATTAGTGAAAAGTTGGATTATGTTTTTATTCATACTTCTTTTGCATTATATTTCAATCATGCCTTTGACTATATTGGTCCCTAAATTTCTTGTCATTGTTTTCCAATAGATGGCCATAAATCCTACATCATTGGATTCCATCATTTTTTATGATTTTCATGGAAGTCACAATTTGTTTGAGGATTAATAAATTGTATCTTGCAAATTTTAGAGTAATTATTTATTAACATGTTTAATATGCAATAGAAATTCTAAACCTTTTGCATCATCATCCAATTCTATAGAGAAAATGACATATCTCAGAGTGAATCAAGGGCTTTAAACACGGTCTTTGACATAAATAAAAAAATTGTAAATATTTTTGCCCTTCTAAATCTCCAATATCATTAAAGTTATCTTATTTGCATGGATTAGTCATGCATATTTCATTTGTCTATGCTCAAAATTCTAACAACACTATAAAACACAATTTTGAATACATCAATGAAATTCGGATCATCTTCAATTTTTTATATGAAATAATGTAGGTCCATAGATCAATTGACCTTTATGTAATTCATTCATCCATAATGTTTTCTTTTTGCATGGAATTCAATATTTTTCATTTCTCATTAAGTTGAAAATAGAGAGAAAGGTGATGAGCATTGAAGGATCACTAGATCACGGCTAAGATTCTAGTGTTGATTTTGGGATCAAGATAATGTGACGAAGTCGCGAGACATGTAATGGCGCTTATGTGTGTGTGCACTAGGTTCAGGCACAAGGATCATTTGCTCGGTCGTTGGGGTTACACTGTCAAGCATGGGAGTATCTAGCAAATGGGAGAGGTGCACTTGGATGCAAGCACCATAGTCAGCATTTCACCTCCATGATAAGTTTAGAATTAACCTTGTTTTGGTACCATGTTAGAGGAAAATCTATTGAATATAATTGACTCATTTGGGTACTCAGATAGAGGCATATAGAACCAATAAAGAAAGAAGCTAGTAAGAACGAAACTATCCTCAATTATGAGAATATAAACCTAGAATGAAGATATATATCTACAATATAGAAGTTTATAATATATATCAGTATCTTCTAGTAGTAAAACGTGAGAAGTAAATGGATGTAATAGCAGCACGTCATAATATTATGGTTTAAATGACAAACCTTGATTGCTACTTGTTTCTGGTTGTTTTCAGCTAAATGCATAGTGTCTCCATCCTCCAAATCTATTTAATATAGTAAAGGTTTGCACTTCTGGAAGAAAAATAATGCATTTGACAAAACAACATTCCAATTAAAAGAGCAGCTAAGCATAAAATTACCTTGTTTTTTAATGTAATCATGTAGCAGAGAGAGAGAGAGAGACAACAACAACAACAACAACAAGCCTTAATCCCACTAGGTGGGGTCGGCTACATGAATCCTTCGTCTCCATTGTGTCCTATTATGTGTCAAATTCTCATTTAATTCAAGTATACTAAGATCATTTTTATACATCTTAACCAAGTCTTTTAGGTCTACCTCTACCTTTCTTAACATAAGAAATCTAATGCATCTACTCTCCTGACGACGCCGACGCTTTATGTGGCCAAACCATCTAAGTTCTCCCTAATCTTATCTACCACCTGAGCTTCCAACTTTTTCCCTAACATACTCATTTTGCATTCTATCTCTAAGAGTAAATCCACTCATCCACCTAAGCATCCTCATCTCTCGAACACTTAACTTAGTCTTATGCTTCTCTTTATTGGCCAACATTCACCATAAGTCATTGCGGATCTTACCACCATCTTATAAAATTTTCCTTAAGTTTAAGTGGAACTTTTCTATCACATAATAGCCGATGCATTCCTCCACTTCAACCATCCAACTTGAATTCTACTAATAACATCTCCATCTATTTCACCATCATTTTGAACAATAGAGCCTAAATAGCTGAATCGCTCACTCTTATTAATGCCTTGATCACCTAAAGTCACAACACCATCACTAAAACTTCTACAACTAAAATTACACTCCATATATTCAGTTTTAGATCTACTTAAACGAAAACCTTTAGACTCTAAAGTTGACCTCCATAATTCAAGTTTCTGTTGGACTCTCTCTAGTCTTATCAACAAGAAGAATGTCATCAACAAAAAGCATACACCAAGGTACATCTTCTTGTAAATGCCTCGTAAGAACATCCATAACTAAAGTAAAAAGATAAGGGCTTAATGTTGATCCTTGGTGTAATCCAACACAAATAGGAAAATATTTTGTCAATCCTCCTTCTGTTTGGACACAAGTAATGCTCTAGTATACATATCCTTAATGACTTGAATATAACCAATATTAACTCTTTTTTGTTCTAGAACTCTCTAAAGAACATCTCTTGAGACTTTATCATAAGCTTTCTCTAAATCAATAAATATCATATGTAAATCCTTCTTACTTTCTCTATGCTTCTCCATCAAACCTCTTAACAAATGTATAGCATCCATAGTAGATCTACCTGGCATGAAACCAAACTGATTGTGAGAAACTTCTGTATCACATCGTAACCTATGCTTAATTACTCTCTCCCATAATTTTAATGTATGGCACATTAACTTAATTCCTCTATAATTTGCACACTCTTGTGCATCACCTTTATTCTTAAATAAAGGAACCAACAAACTCTTTCTCCACTCATCTGGCATCTTTTTAGTCTTTAAAATAAAATAGTTGATGAGCTAATCAAGCAAATAAAATAAATTAGTGTAAAAGTGTGTGTGATCTAATTAGGTTAAGACATCAATTTTCAAAAATGTGTATTTAAAAAGTAACTTGAAAAGATCAATTACAAAAACACATATAGATCATAGTTGATGTCCTAAGTAAAGTAGGAAGAAAATTATAACAAAAATGAAAGGGGGATACAACATAAAATCAGTAGGATACTGAACTCTGATAGCAACTGGTCATCCGTGAGAACCTTCCCTTTATAGAGGAGCCTCTGTTGTTCTAAGGGAAGACCAATTTTAGTCACTATCTCTTCCTTCAAAACTGATATGGGCACCTACAAAGTTCCATGAATTAATACATTAACAAATCAATTGAATCTCATATTAAAATTTTAGAAAGATCATTATCTGTTTTCCAACTTAATAAGGTTGATTCTTCACATGAACGATAAATAAGACCATGCTCTGTATTGTAAAATGTAAATTATATCATTCAAAAAAAATCCAAAATAGTACATATTATTTTATTCCTGTGATCAATTGAATCTCAAAATATCACATTTCTTCAATTTAATCTCTTAATTATACAAAATTAATCACTAATGATTTCCCAGGAACTAAATTGGGATCAATTTTGTGTGCCTTATGATAAGATTATTAGGCATAGAACATGAGAAAATAAATTACATGACAATAAGTGGAGTAGCAACATTTTAGCAGCCAATTCAAATAATAACCGAAGTTAACATAATTGAAAATTTAGTATTTTCTTCACCACATTTATTGATTGAATCGTGAATACATAGAACACAACTTTGTCTCAACAAGATTAAGCAAAGTATAAAAGGATTATTTTGCTATGCATATTCAAGCATATGATATGAGAAATCAACTGAAGGAGGGTCAGAGAGAATCTACATTTCTATTCACACTGAAGGAATATGTCTGTAAATCGAGAGTTTTGATTTTGATCTCGACAGTGGAGTCTGAACTTTCATTGCTGAACTCCATTGAAGTATTGTCCTTCAACCCGGACTCATGCGACATTCTGCACAGTATAAAACAGAAAAGACCTGCTTTGTTAGTCTTCAGCAATAGAAGCACACACGATATGAACAAAATGATTCTTTGCTGCAAATCTTCTTTGATGTCACCGAGATAAAATCTCTGTAAATCGATTCGATATTGACTGTAACGCAAGAATGAATGCAGGTCGATTCGACAGTACCTTAAGGATTTCTGAAACGGAGAAGAAGATTTCCAGATGAAGATGGAGAAGATTACCGGCGATTAATGGCCGGGGAAATAAAGGAGCGGTGGGCGTTAGGATCTGAATTTCTCTTCTGTAGCTTTCTTCGCCGGACTAAAGGCATCAGAGAGCTCCTTCTTGAAGACTGTAGACAGTTTATAGAGCAACGCTTTGGCGCGTGAGTCGGAGACGGAGTCGTAGACAGGTATGAAAGGATCCGTAGTTGAAGAAAGGCCGTTAGAGGCTTGAATATTTTTTTTAAAATAAAATTTTATCGCTCATCTTTTTAACAATGTAAGGAATAATAGGCTGAATCTTTGGAGAAAGACCGTTGGAGACATGAATTTTATCATACAAATATTTTTAAACAATATTTATTTTTTATTTTATATGAGGTAAATAAAAAATCACTTTTTTTTTGTTTTGAACTCTTTGACTCTATGTACGTTTGACATTGCGGTGGTGGTGCGGTGTTGCACCGCACCACAGTGTTACTTTGGGCACTTGTGTTTTGAAAATTTTATGGTAAAAAAATTTTGGCGTGGTGGTGGTGGGCGGACGATCTCCACACGCGCTATTTTGGGCATTGAGTTTAGAAGTGTTTTATGGTAAAAAAATTATATTTTTTAACTTAATATGGCTCCCTGTGTTAGCAGTTAGAAAGCTACGATTATATCATCACAATTTTTTAAGCAGTTATTTTTTTTCGACAATTTTTTTTCAGACAGATGCAACTGTCTCCAACAGACCTTCGATATCCAATTAAAACGTAACTTATATATATATATATATATATATATATATATATATATATATATATATATATATATATATATATATATATATAACATATGAGTGATGCTTCTACGGCAAAGCATGTAGGGCTAGTTTGTTTGACTAAAACATTCAAAATATTTCAAATACAATATAAAATATAATCACATATTTAAAATAATTTCTAGTATTTCATTGCATATAAAAATATTTTGAAATTAATATTATATATATATATATATATATATATATATATAAAAGCAGACTATAGGTTTATGCTTGAAAATTTATTTAAAAAACCAAATGTATTCCAAATGATACAAATTTACAGATTAAATGATAATCCCATCATCAAGAAGGTTTTAATGAAACTAAATTTGTATAAATTTGAGGATCTTTGAGGTATGATAGAGTTGGAAACAGACCAATTAAGATCAATTTTATACAATTTGTTATAAAATGTTGGATTTTTATAGAATTTGCTTAATTTTGGGACCTTCTTGAAATGAATTCCTTCCATTAATTTGTCCGAATTTTAAGATATCAGCACCATTATACTCATGATATTGAGAACTTCAAAATGATATATTTTGTTCATTTACAACTCTTAAGAGATAAATGATCTCTGAAAGACATAAATTTCGAGGCAAAAATAGCTATATATTATTATTTTCTAACAACTCTTAAGTAATAAATCTTCTCAATTTTATTTCAGTCCATCTAATATTGATAATGTACAAAGCACATTGCCAATCATATATGCTGGGCTTCATACAAAATATTTGGCCGTATTACTTCTTTTTCTATAAATCTTCTCAGAGCACAGTATATCCATGCAACAAAATTGAGAGAAAAGAACACTAATTGAAGGCTCACTCACTCTCTTTATAGTGTGAGACTAAAATATGATGCTTTTATATGGGATAAAAAAAACAATCACTCTACCACGCTATGTTATTTTTAATTTCGAGCTGAACACAGTCAAATAAAAGAGTTGTAGTGTTTGAATTTGTTATCATTCATTTAAAATATTTATTCAGATGCCTCGTTTAGAACGAATGATTCAAATATGAATTATTTAACGAGCCGAATAAGAGCTATTCATGGACGACTAGCTTTTTTTTTACCACTCTATTTAACATGATTTTATCAATATCTACAACTGCAAAACAAATGATTTATGGCTAAAGAAAACTATTGCCCCTGTAACGTCCATTGCCTTCTTGAATCATGAGCACTTCTCCGCTCCCTTTTTTATTGAAGTCATGAGAACTCGAGGAGTCGAGCACTGAATCTCTATCCTTCTCAATAATGATCATCGTTCATTGATTTGACTCAATTCAACACTAAGTAATATAATCTTATCCATTACAGCCTCAATTGATGTCAGATACATCTCTAATGGCGTCACCATTGAAGAATCTATAATATTTATTATTATTTATTTTTCATTATTAAAAATATTTTCTATTTATTATATTTCTTTTTATTATTTAAATTTAGCATTTCAGTCCATGATAGATTTAGAATTAAGTATTTAACCTAATTAATCACAATTGATTTCTCAAGAATTAAATTGAGATCAATTTAGTTTATAATTACAAATTGCACAGGATTCACAATTCTCTCAAAAAAAAAAAAAAAAAAAAAAATCAAATTCTACAAAGTTAAACATAATTGAAAATTTTTGTATTGTCTTCACTACGTTTGTTGATTGAATCGTGAATACAAAAAACACAGCTTTGTCTCGACAAAATTAATCAAAGTATAAAAAGATTATTTTGCTGTAAATATACAGGAATGTGATATGAAAATCAACTGAAGGAGCAGAAGAAAAAAATAAAAGATTATACATTTCTGTTCACACGGAAGGAATATGGTTAAAAATTGAGAGTTTTGGTTTTGATCTCAAAGGTCGAATCTGAACTTTCATAGTTGAACTCCATCGAAGTCTTTTTCTTCAACCCAGACTCTTGTGCCATTCTGCGCAGTATAAAAGAGAAAAGACCTGCTTCGTTAGTTTTGCAGCAATAGAAGCACACGAGATGCGAACAAAATGATTCGTTGCTGCAAATCTTCTTTAATGTCTTCGATATTGACTGTAACGCGAGACTGAATGCAAGTAGATTCGACAGTACCTTCAGGGTTTCTGAAACGGAGAAGAAGATTGATTTCCAGATGAAGATGGAGATGATGACCGGCGGCGATTTACGGGTGGGGAAAAGGAGCGGTGGCCGTTAGAATCTGAATTTCTCTTCTGTAGCTTTCTTCGCCGGACTGTAGACAGTGTAGAGAACAACGCTTTGGCGCGTTAGTCGGTGACGGAGCCGTAGACAAATGTGAAAGAATCCGTCGTCGAAGAAAGGCCGTTGAAGGCTTGAATTTTAAGATATCAACTCCATTATTCTCTTCCAAATAATATATTTTGTTCATCCACTTTAAGCTTCGGCGGCCTTCCGTCTAATTAATGTACAAATCATAATACGAATCATATTTTACTCATATGGTCATATTAATTCTTGTTCTACAAACCATCTCAAAGCACAGCATATCCATGGAACAAAATCGAGAGAAAAGAAGAGTGATTGAAAAGAATTCCTTAAAAGAAGCTATGTGAATTAGAACAAAAAGATCGCGTATAATTCCTTATGCATGCTTGAATAGTTTCATACTGAGCCAGTGAAAATATACAGCCACAATGACTACAGGTAGAGTCAAAGGAACCAACAAGCAGTAATATCTGCAAAACACAAAAAAAAAAGCACCAATTAACATAAAATGTAAGAATTTCACCTTTGTCTGGCCGACATACAGTAAAAAAATCATATAATATAAGTTAATAACACAACATAAAGGATCCTGCTATCAAAATTCTGAAAAATTAACATGCCCTTGCAATCTTTCAGTATATCTTCAGTCTACAGGGAAATGGGGGAATTACTGAAAGGAGTGGTAAAGGGATGACTTACTGATGCAGAAAAGTATTTTTATTAGCAAACAATCATCTCTCATCGTATTTTACAGACTACAGGTGTTAAAAATTATAGCTTTATACCAAAAGAAATATATATATATATATATATTGATAGAATTTTATTCCATAGATGCTAGATCTTCCAGAAATTTCAAAAATTATCCAACACACATGATATGAATACAAGGGTTATAATGAAAACCCGTTAAAGGAAAACCACCCGTCAAACTAGAACTCACTATGCTCAAAAGATACGCGCCATCGCTTCTCGTACTGAGAAGAAGTTCTGTGCAAAAAAATAAGTGTATAATATCGGTCAACTCCAACCCAGAAGTTTCCCAAAAGCAGAACGATCTTCCGGAGCAACCTCGATCTTCGAGAAAGAGAGCAAGAACGGTCTCATCTCCAAGAAGCCCGATCTTCTGCCACTCTGCAGACTACAGTGATAGATCGTCGCTGGCAAGGCCGACGGCTCGAGCTCTCGTCTTCCAATCGATTCCGGCCCCTCTCTAAGAGAATGGCTCTATTTATAGATTTTTGGGAGTGGCAGCCCTTGTAAATTCGTGGAAAACTCCAACCACTCATCGGACGCCCAAGGCGATCCCTCGACGACTGTATTTTGATGATCCGGTGCCTTAATGATGCCGATCTTGATTCTTGGATTCTCTGATGGCCTCGACCGACTATATAAATACGCTGGTGACCATTGGCTAATCGATCCATTTACGCCTGATAATGATCCGAGTCGATTCTTTCTGATCGACTACGCTGATGTTTATGTTCGTCATCGAGACGGCTTGATCAGTTAAATCGGTGATGATCAAGATTTCAAAATGCCTGAGATTCGCGGCTGATCGAGATTAATTTTTCTGAGACGATTGTTCTATTTTGGGTGACATTATCTCGCCATCCAAAAAAATATATGTCAAATACTAAGAAATTCTTCAACGAATTGAGACCATCAACGCGATTTTGAGAGAACAAATCTTCATAAAGACAATATTATAACTGGAAGTCGCGTGGCCACAAATGCGCAGAGTATGCACGCGAGATTTCGAGGTTACGATACATCCGGTGTAAACAGATCATGGCGTCATGCGGCGCTGCATGTACATGGCTACAAGACATAAGCGCCACGGGCTCACGGGCATGGCTGGTGATGGCTGATTCTGCCTACGGTCGCTGAATGGCTGGATGGCCTACGGTCAAGGCGATGAAGTCCACAGCTTGCTGGTCTACAAGCTGGTCATGGCGGCTGCTTGCCTGAGGCCATACCATGGGTTTGGCTGCTACCAGACCATGGTCATACCAGGTCCATGCTCGAGGTCTGCTGCATGACCGGATCTGATGGTCTCACGGGTCGCTGGGCAAGCGGTCTGGCCACCACAGCCTGAATGTTCGCTGAGCGTTTTTACGCTTTGCCCCTGGGGTCTATAAAACCCCTGTGGCTGGAGGGAGAAGGCACACCTTTCTCATCTCCTCTTCTCCTCTAGAGTGCCTCCCCCGGTGAGTTTGGGCACTCTGATCCACCTCTACCTGATCAACCTCTACCACTCATCTCCACCGGAGATACCTCCTCCGTGGGAGTCAATTTCTTGGAATAATTTTCCCTCATCGAAGTTGCCGCTGTAGATGGGTGAGAATCTTTTGAAAGAGACACGTCCAATTCAGAATCTGAGGCGGACGGAACCTTCTAAAATAGGGAGGATCAAGATGTGAGTCGCGATCACGGAGACACATTGATCGCTTCTAAAAAAATATTATTTTCCAATGATTTGGCGTCCAAGAAGTCCGATAGAGCCCAATCCGCCACGGGTATTTCACCACTTACGATGAGTTTCGCGGATTGCGGTTTCCCCATCCCAGATGATCGCCATTTTGTCAAGATGCAGGTTTGCATTTCCCGCGGCAATGACGACATCGTGGATGACTTATATTTTTTTCGCAATGACTGACTATCGATTACCTCGCATGACGTAAGTTTACTCATATGCACATGGTCGACACCGCAGGAGTCGCTACCTCCGGACGGGATTCTCCCAAGAATTGGGCAAGTGATTCTGAAGAATGACGTCGCGAGAAATGGGGAAAGTCGAGAGATTTACCCATTCCCCCTCGGGTGATGAAGATATCTCGCGACGAAATTCCGAATATATCAAGATCTTCGATTGAGATTCGATATATCGACAGATTTCGGGAGGAATCTTTGTTCGAGTGGCTTTATTCATCCCGGTCTTATGCAATTGCGCTGAGAAAGCCCAACAAAGAGGACCGATCTCCCAAGCCCTCGCTTCTTCCCAGAAGGACCCGCCTCCAATAGAGAAGAGGAAAAGGAGCTAAGAGGATGATATCGATACAAAAAAGAGCCGAGTCCCCCCGGATCTTCATCGAGACGAATCATTCCCCGCAGGCCGTCGTCAAGAACTGGTAACAATCCTTCTGCTCATCATCTTTTATTTCCCATTTCCTGTTAACGTAATTTTTCTTATTTCGTGATAGAAGAAAGAACTGACTTCAAAATACATTGAATGACCGAATTCGAAGAAGGTCAAGTTTCTCCATGGTGAATATAAGAAGCATGTGGAGAAAGTAAAAGAGATGTCCTGTTGGAGAATCAACTTGATGAGTGCAGACCGAGTTGGCACTCAATTCTCTTTCTTTTCGCCAGTGAAGTCGAGACTGGATGAATTAGGAGGCTGTAAACAGAGTAGGTTGCTCAAAGACCCAAGATCTTTCCGAGAAGGTTGTCTGAGGAAAGAAGAGAGTTACGCTCTTTCGAGAAAGAGGTCCTTTATCTCGCAAGCGGAGCGATCACGTGTCGCGGAGGACTTCAAAAACCGTGCTTCAAGAGTATCATATCACGCGTGAGTGAGACCAATGTAGACGTAAGCGTGAGCGAGTGATCGCTTCATGAGGGGACACGCCATGATCGCAGTGGGGAGTGTGTGAGATCCTTTCTCCAGCTCTTCTGACGACGGGATGACTCGAGGCTTCTTCATCATCTACCAGGTTTCATGGACCGTGTAGCCTTTACGCAAAATGCGTAGATATTATTGGTTGAGGTATGTCATGAGGTATAATCCACAAAATTATTTGGAATATTTCCTATCGTCGACGACAAAAGATGAAGATCATCGAATCCCTTAGTAATTGATCTATTCTAAGATCATTACCGAGTACTCAAACTGCAGAATATATTTATGAGTCTTGAACCTCTCGATCTATCCTGTTGTATCTAGCGCATCATGATGTTAACTATGGAGAAAGTCAGTATATTGCCAACTTATCCGTTGTTTATCGAGCTTCGACGATGTTAACTATGTAAAGATCTAATTGAATAGGAATTTTTGACCTATCCGGTGTTGTGTCGTGGGTGTCAGACGTTAACTCAGAAGAGGTCTCACTAAGATCATCTATCCTAGTGTATCTAGCTTTCACGATGTTAACCGCAAAGCTGAGATAATTGCCAACTTATCCGCTTGATCGAATATATGATGAACGTGAAGATCTCGAATTGAATCCGAGAATTTTGACCTATCCGGTATCTGAGCTTACTCGATGATGTTAACCTCGTTATGGAGAAAGTTGTAGGCCATGGTATGAGCCAACTTATCCAAGGTTTATCGTTGCTACTCGCGATGTTAACTCAGATAGAAGATCGATCAATTCCGGGATCGATCCACTGAATGAGATACAACAATAGTGATCTCGAAGCCTGTTTTTAAAATGCAAGAAGCAAGAAAAGTCACAATAAGTATGAGAACTTTAACATGATAAACATAAATCCAAACAACTGATGCTTGGACAATAAGATGACAAACGAGTATCGATAAATGTTTAATTCGAACAACATTGCAATACAAACATACACGATGATAATGTTTTCCGATTAACTAAGTCGACATACCTGGTAGTTTCGAGGTTTGAAGATTCCGTGCATGCGGAGAGTCTTCCCATACTATCCTTAAGCTTGAACGCTGCGCGATTTTGATTAGACACCACCACATACGCCTTCCCAAACCGAGAGTTTGTTTGTAGGCCTTTTCCCGCCGAGTCGAGACTTCGAGACGGTCCCCAACAGATATTGGTCGGCTTTACCCTTCTGAAACCTCGAGCAATCCTTTGCCGATAGAAGCCATTCTGAGACATGTCGCGGTCTCTCGAGAGAGATCCGATGGAATCGGTTATCGCCGTGGCTGCCGATTAAAGTTATGGGTTCAGGCTCGACCATGTCGACCGAATAATACCGCCCAAACATGATTGCGCTTTCTCCAAGAGGGTCCTCGAGCAGTAAGCCCAAAGAACATTGATAGCTTCGCCCATCCCCTGGTGGTTCACCGTGTCTTTAGCCCTTTAAGTATTCCATTTGGTGACTTCGCCCATTTGCCCGGATGGGATACTGTGGATTAACCTGATATGCAGCCCCGCGTAAAAGATGTGAATGTCTTTCCCGTGAACTCGGCCCCATTATCTTGATGATTTTGCCGAATGTCAAACGACAAATATATTTTTCCGCATAAATTGCATTTGTTTCTGATTTTGGCCACGGCTCAGCCTTCCACCCACTTCGAAGTAATCAACGGCCAAGATTATGAATTTTCGCCCAGCAATGGAAAGGGTCCCATTATATCGATCCCCATCGAGCAAAGGCCACCTGCCTGATTGTGGTGAGTTCTACGATGGTGTATGAGTGAGATGAATGTAATGACACTTGTTACACTTCTTTACAAACTCCAATGCGCCTTCTTCATTAAGCCAAGAAAAAACCTTGCCTCATGATTTTGAGGCGAGGGCTTTTCCTCCCAAATGTTCACCACACAAATTCTCGAATGAACCTCTCGTGATGTGATAGCCTCAAGGTGGTAGACACTTTAATAGGGCCCCAAGAAGGACCCAGAGAGTTCATCACCGATTATGGTGAAGTTCAGGCTCTACGCCTGAGACGGATAAAGATCGGGTCTCTGGCAAGGCCCCGCTTTGAAGAAAGGACATGATCGAGTCAATCCATGAAGATTCTTTTGGGTCCTCCAGAGATTGTATCACCCAAGGGCCTCAATACTGGGAAAGTGGATGTCCTCTATGTATTTTCTCTGAAAAGATCTCCGCCGCTTGTTGTGGCTAACTTGGAGAGGGCATCCGCTGTTCGCCTCCCTTAATATGAGTTATCCGATGGGTCTCGACTGCAAGAAGTGATTTTGCCAAAAGACTGCATCAGCAAGTCGCGATGACTGCATCAAGTCTCCTTCAACCTGAGGCCAAGTCGTGAGTCTCGGTAGATGGCTAAGTTCTGACCTCACAAATAATGAGCCTTATCCGCTCAGGGCCTCGACTACATTATTATGCCGGAACTTTAGTCGTGAGACTCTAAAATTATTTTACTGGGAGATAAGAAAATTCTCGCCCCAAGACCCAGACTAAGCTCCATCAACATACAATGTCCATGATTTGTCGAGTGATGAAATGTGGGTGATGGATGGTACATTCTACAACGCACCGCCAAGCACTCGACTTTATATCGTGACGAATAAAGAAAATGGATGTCAAACTCTCTCGACCGACACTCATCAACCTTCCAGATATCGCGCTTTGCGAATAGTTCTTAATGGAAGATGAGTGTGACGTTGATGGTGTTCGAAAGACGGCCGCAATTTTTTCGGCACAATGACTGGCCAACGCCTTTTATCTACTCGATAGCCCCAGATCGGAATTTTCTCATAATAAAGGGTCCGCGAATGAATTCTCTCGCAGACAGACGGAGCTTTCGCAGAAGAAACAAAAGATATGTCGCCTTTCCTTGATAAAGCCATAATGTGGGGAAGTCAACACTTTGCATCAAAAAGCTCGACATTCGCTCATCTAATCGAATCCATTGCACCCTTAAGATTTTGAAGAATGGTGATACTTATCTCCAAAGCGCCAAGAATCGCGATAAAACCGCAATCCTTCCTAAAGGACTTCCTCATCTGCTTTGTTCATCCCGATTTGATCAGAAAATGGCATCCATGAAGCTCAAAGATCCGATGTCCATGTCGCATCAACTAGTTGGTCACGGAAGGGGAAGCTATCTTTGGGCATTCTCCAGAACGCTTCGACTAACACACACTCTACCAACCAGTGGGGTAGTAGACTTCTCGAATGAATGAATTTCCGTAAGGCGATTTCTTTCTATGACCGCAATCGCTCGTAAGGTTCTTTTCTTCAGACACCGGCCAGGTTGAGTCAACTTTGAGGGAGTGCGTAATGACTTCCGTCAATGCCCGAATATCGAGCGCGCCCGTGCAAAGATATCTTGATTTTACGCAGTAAAATCTACGATTCTCGACATCGACAAGAACGATCCCACCTTCACCTTTCGGATGGATCAACTTCGAGATAGAAGACAAATTACATCTTCAACCGGAGAAGCCCTTTCGTGAGGCATCCTCATCTCAGGTCCAAGTTCTCGATGTTGAGGGTTACCGACGAAATGGTTTGCTTGCTTGATATAAAGACGCCAGGTTATCTGTTGATTCCCACTTACCACGCCGATGCCACCGGTGCCTGGAATTTCATCTGAGGTGTGACGTGATCAAGGCCAATATGACCGGAGAGGTCTCCCAAATATTGTATCAGACGCGACGACTTGACTACAATAAATTGTATCAAGTGGGTTGCGGTTCGGGAAATTCTCCAAGAGTTACGGAAGATCGATTGTCCCTTCCACTAATACCGGCCGATTATCAAATCCATACAGGACGCCGAAGCTTCTCTTTCTATACCCATGCCGAGAAAGTGGAGTAAAAAGAACATCAACCGAACTCCCATTGTCGATCAATATCCTTTAATATTGAAGCATGGATCACCGACCCTCGCGACCGTGGGATCGATGTGGGATGCGCCCTCTAGATCTAAATCATCAAAGGTGATAGAATGGTCAACCCGAGACTTCTTCGCTCGCTCAAGGGCGCAATGAATATTTGCTGATAACACCGCTCTCCGCAATTGTTTATTCTCCACCGCCATGTTCTCGAGTCGGTTGCCCTCAAAGATTTGCGAGGTTGGTTTTGTATAAACGCCTAGATACCGACGATTAGTCTTTCAATCTCCTCCAGGCACTCTTCTGTGCCTCTACGCGTGGCGTAATTCTCTGATTTCCAATTGTTTTAAAGGCCACTGACGCCATCCTCTTCCGAATAGGATGTTCGCGCATGACGGAGAGTCAGATATTTCCTCTCCGGTCGAGTCATCCGAGGTCACGGCCGAGGAGGTTTTGGGGAGGTTGTCGCTTCTTCTTTTTTTTCTCGAGATGTTTGAACATCATCCTTTGGGAACCTTCTTCCGCTTGCCGCTTGGTGGTTCAAACTGTCCGATGAGCACGATTTCGTCACGGAGATTTGTGCCTCTATTCGCGGGACCAGTCAAGATAGAATGGACTGCTCCGCATTAATGATGAATAAGTATCCCGCCGGAGTCCTCCGAGAAGCACGCCTCAAAAGTTCCGATCTACTCCAGACTGTCGCCAGAGGAGAACCTCGAAGTATTCGAGGGACTCTCCATCGCTCGCGATTCGGAGAGATGTGATGAATCCTCGATGATTCTCTTGTTCGCCAGAACTGCTCTACAAAAAATCGGCGAAGCTCTCCAAATGATCTGACGGACCCTTACCGAGTGAATAAACCGCACGAAGCCCGCCCTTTGAGAGTCCCGGGAATACCGACACAAGAGAGTCATTTGACGCCGAATGTGCATGATCGCTCGAAAGTGATCGATATGCTCGCACGGACGGCGTGCCATCGTAGCGGTCCATGCCGGAAGCTTGAATCTCGCCTAATCGGTATTGCGAGATGATCTCGCCGAAGGGACGAAGTTTTGGAAGAGGCGGAGAATGGATCATTCGATTGCCGAACTCTTCCCGCACGCCGTAGTTCATCGCAGAGGTGACGTGGAGTTTCACCGATACGGTCCGAGCCATTCGTGCGTGAGTAGAACCGGCGATCCGTAAGTTCAAGATCCGGATGTGGTGCCGCGGGTTCTACTTGTTGATCCCAGATTCCTGCAATCATTCTCGTGAAGAAAACTGATTATGCCGAGGTCGTATGAACCCGCGCTCTTCCAGCGGTTGGAACGCTTTGCGGCCCTCTCAGAGTCAAGAATTTCGCTCGGGAATCCTCCATCCTTGAACGTCTTCCAAAGAGGCCGACTGACCTCACCGGGACGTAAGTCTATGTAGAGAAGTGTTGGAGACTTGGCCCTGATCCCGAGAATGAGAGCTGGAGCCAAAACCCCGCTTACCAACCATATTGGAGATATAGAATGGGGAACTGTTTTGACGCAAACCGCTATGCTTAGAGAATTTTATTCCTAGATGCGAGATCTTCAGCTCAAAAATTATCCAACACACGGGATATGAACACGGGGTTATACGGAAAAACCCTAAGGGAAAACCACGGCCTGCCCAGAGAACTTTCACTATGTGTTCAAAAGATACGCGTCCTTCGCTTCGTAGTCGAGAAGAAGGTGTTACGTAAAAACAATATTCGAGTGTAGTATAATATCGGCCAACTCCAACCCAAGGGAGAAGTTTCCCAAAAGCGGCAGGAACGGATCTTCTGGGAGCAACCTCGATCTTCGTGAGAAAAGAGCAACCGGTCTTTTCTAGTCCTCCTGGGGCGATCTCCCAAGGAAGCCCTCGATCTTCGCAGACTAATGGTGACTGGTGATAGATCGTAGGCCAAGGTCGACCGGTCGACTCTCGTCTTCAATCGATTCCTGGCCCCTAAGGTGAGAATGAGCTCTATTTATAGATTTTGGGAGTGGCGTGCCTTGTAAATTGGAAAACTCCAACCACTCCCATCGGACGCTATGATCCCTCGACGGACGGTATTTTGATGATCCGGTGCCTTAATGTGAATAGCGATCTGGATTCGTTGGATTCTCGACGACCCGACTTAATCTATAAATATGTCGGAATTATTCTACGAATCGTGATCCATTTTCATGATAGATCTGAAATGATTCCGGATCGACTACGCTGATGTTTACGTTTCGTCTCTCATCGGTATCGGGCCACTTTTGTAGGCCATAAATCATGACAGATCAAGATTAAAATGCCTTTAAGATTCGCTTGATCGATTAATTTTCGAGGATTTATCAATATATATATATATATATAAATTTCTATCATGAATACTAAATTTGACCATGCAGATTCAATCTATAATATAAAGAAATTGTCAAAAAGGGTTGAAAATGCATGCTTAACATGAATCAATATCTAGACTAACATCCCAGGTTAGTTCTCACTACCATTTGGGTGGGTAAATCAAAATCAAATTAAACTGCATGATTAATGGTTTGAACCAAAACTGAACTAAATAGAGCCAATTTAGTTTGATTCTGGTAATGATAGAAATTTTAGTGATAGCCAGAGTTGCATTTGAGGTGATTTCTGTTTGTATAAGGTTCATTAAAAGAGTGCATTAAGCCTATTTTTTAGTTCCTGTTCTTGGCTAAAGAATCCTTCCCCAAACTCCATGAGGAACTGGTATTAGATTATGAATAATGGATTTCAAGATCAGGTCTGGATATCAAATTTAATAAAACAAAATTTTTAATTCAAAGAAATATCACTTAGAGCAAACAGAACTAATCTTAATTATGGACATGATTTTGACTAAATTGACTTAAGACAGACACAATTGAATGCACATCCCAACATGCTTACCACATTCCCACTCCCCTTAACAGTTCAAAATGCCATAATCCAAAAGAAAACTTGTCGCTCCCTATGTAAGGCACTCAACAAAAGAAAATTTGTTAAATTTTAGTTTGGCCAAAAAAATTTGAGCATACATGATATTGATCCTAAAATGGGTTGACTGAGCTTAGATCTCTTTCCAATCCTTACTAGAATAGTATATGAGTAATATTAAATGTATGTTATGATTTTTGATCCACAAGAAGATAGTGTCATAGACCTGCACATCATACTATCTGGTGCGAGCATGATGAACGCTCTAACATCTCAAGAACCATACTGCTTGACACAAAATATCCCAACGCAAGACCACAACTCATCTCAAGGATTTCGCCTCGGCTCAAATATATTGATTTCACAAAATCTAATCGCACATTTAAGGTAGCATTCAATGTGGTGCCAACACAATCTAGAGATTCATTAACAAAAATATCAACCATTCACAAGCACCGTATATCTAAATCATTGCACTTTCATAATGACAACACATTAATTGAGCTCCATTCATTCAAGAGCAAGCCTTCCAATTTTGACATATCCAAGAATACAAACAGTTAACCCGCATCTATAATTCCTAGCTCTTAAGATAATGGAGGGATTTTTTTTTGGGTGGGGACTCTTGCTCTCTTAACTGTTAACTTTAGGCATATTAAAGCTCATGTACTAAACTCGTTATCCATAAAACTCACAAAATAGTAATAAAACACAACAACAGCATAGTTATACCAAAGGTAGGTTTATTTTCTTTACATTATTATTTTCTTTACATATTTAAATCTCCATTTTAAATCTAAGATGCTTTGTGTGGACTTGAACACTCATGTGAGATCTAACTCAGCGTCATTACATCTCTACCATCTAGGGTGGAGCCAGGTTTCATGATTTCATAATTTAAATCCAACAAATTTGAATCTCTAAATTATAACTGACTAAACCTAAATGTAACCTATTAACAATCCTTCCTCAATCAACTTGGACTCAAAAAATGCTTGCTAATCCTTTGATATTCCAGTTTAAGAATGAGATCATTTCTCAACAAATCAATAACTTATTTTTGAGAAGTTTTTCTCATCTTATTTTGAACATCCATCCATAAATAACTCATTTCTTTTAGCTAATATTTTATTCCCACTTTCTCCAAATTGGGGTTCTTTAGGTTGAGAGAGACATAGGAGAGAGGGAGGGAGCGATGGGTTTGATTGCAGATTCATCCCCTTCATAAACAGCTATGCAGCTTGGTTCTTTGTAGAATTTCATTGCTATCCTTAACATATATAAAAAAAATAAAAAAATTCAAACAGCTAACTACAAATATTTCTTTCTATGAAAAAGAAAAAAAACTGAATCCCAGACACAAATTCAAGTTGGATGCTTCCAAAGGAGGCTTGAAAGTGCTCCATATAAAAATAGGTGATATAAAAAGAGGAACTATTAAGAGGTTCACAAAACAGCCTTGTGAGTGTACTAAATCAGTTGGCATCGATCTCTTTGGAGAATGTAAAGTTTTTTTCAGTTGCTTACTCATGGATTTTGTACAAAATGGATTTTTATTACAGAGAACTGATACTAGAAAATAAATTTAACGCAACAACAAGTCTTTATCCCACTGTCGGCTACATGAATCCTTCGCTCCATTGTGTCCCATTATGTGTCAAATTCTCATTTAATTCAAGTATACGGGTCATTTTTTATACATCTTAACTAAGTCTTTTAGGTCTACCTCTACCTTTCTTAACATAAGACAAATCTAACGATCTATTCTCCTAACCGGGTCATCTGGACGTCGACGCTTTATGTGGCCAAACCATCTAAGCGACTCTCTAATCTTATCCACTGGAGCTACTCCAATTTTTTTCCCAAACATACTCATTTCAGCATTTTATCTCTATGAATAAAGCCACTCATCCACTGAGCATCCTCTCATCTCAGAATACTTAACTCTTATGCTTCTTTTATTCGCCAACATTCTATAGTCATTAGGATCTTTCCACCATCTTATAAAATTTTTCCAAGTTTTAGTGAAACTTTTCTATCACACAATAGGCCGATGCATTCCTCCACTTCACCATCCAACTTGAATTCTACTAATAACATCTCCATCTATTTCACCATCATTTTGAAAAATAGAGCCTAAATATCTCAATCGCTCACTTTATTAATGACTTGTTCGCCTAATGTCACCACTACCACTGTAATTTCTACAACTAAAATTACACTCCATATATTCGCTTTAGATCTACTTAAACGAAAACCTTTAGACTCTAAAGTTGACCTCCATAATTCAAGTTTCTCTTGGACTCCTCTCTAGTCGTAAACGAACCGAACAACCGAGGGCTCAAGTTCAAGCTCGTTCAAGATCGAGTTTCGAAGCCCGAGCTCGATTCGAGCTTTTACGATGGTGTTCGAGCTTGAGCTCGTTTAGGGTTTAGGTGTTCGCGAGCCTTAATCGAGCCTTAATTAACGAGCGGAAAAAAAATGGATTACTGGCCGATAGCCGCGGATTAGAAGGAGGAAGAAGGAGGAGGAGGGTGAGCTATGTAAATTTCCCAAATTTTAAAACGATGAAAACTAATACTTACAAAAAAGGAATAACAGAGCCTAACTTCCCTGGATCATCATCTGGAAAGAACTCCCAAGATTCCATCAAAAAACTCGCTTGCTCCATCCACAAGAAACCCTCGCCTTTGTCCCCCACACAACAATCAAGGATGCAAAACTCACGGAATCCGCTTCCACCGATGATCTCCCTAACCCTAGCCCTCTCAAGGACGCCCCACTTTCTCTGGAGAAGCTCTACCGCCAAAGAGTCGAAAACAAAGTTAAAACCACTAAACTTCCCCATCAAGCCGCTTAAAAGAATCCATCCAGCCGACCGACAGACAATCGAACGGTTCAAAAGAATTCACCCTATTCTCCTTGCTATTGATAGCCGTTCAAATACACTTGAGCTTAACCCAAGAAATTTAATGTAAATTAACACAATCACTTATACAAGATTGTTGAACAAGCCTTAATCGAAGCCTTTAATCGAAGCCTTATCGAAGCCTTAATCGAGCCATTATCGAGCTCCTTAACGTTGTTCATGAAGCTTTAAATGAATCGTTTCACTTAACATAATCAATCAACAATAACTTGTTCTGTTCATTTAACAATCGAGTATTTACAAAGTGTTCAAGCTCGCTCGATTAATTAAATGAACGAACATAAACGAAGCTCTAATCGAGCCGAAGTCACGAAAATTTTGTTGAACGCCGTTCGCTTTACACCCCTACTCTCTAGCCTTATCAACAAGAAGAATGTCATCAACAAAAAACATACACCAAGGTACATCTTCCTGTAAATGCCTAGTAAGAACATCCATAACTAAAGTAAAAAGATAAAGTCTTAAAGTTGATCCTTAATGTAATCCAACTGAAATAGGAAAATATTTTGTCAATCTTCCTTGTGTTTGGACACAAGTAATAGCTCTAGTATATATATCCTTAATGACTTGAATATAACTAATATTAACTCCTTTCTGTTTTAGAACTCTCCAAAAAACATCTCTTGAAACTTTATCATAAGCTTTCTCTAAATCAATAAATATCATATATAGATCCTCCTTACTTTCTCTAAACTTCTCCATCAAACCTCTTAACAAATATATAACATCCATAGTAGATCTACTGCATGAAACCAAACTGACAGAGAAACTTTGTATCACAGAATCAACAATTACTCTCTCCCATAATTTTAATGTATGACACATTAACTTAATTCATCTATAATTTGTACACTCTGCATCACCTTTATTCTTAAATATAGAACTAACAAACTCTTTCTCCACTCATTTGACATCTTTTAGTCTTTAAAATGACATTAAAAGATTTGTAAGCCAAGAAATTCCTTGATCTCAAAACATTTCCACACTTCTATTGGAATATTATCGTCTTCGTTTTTCACATTTCATTTTCTTTATAGATTCTCTAACTTCAGATTTACTAATACGACGATAAAAATAAAATTCTCTATTTTTGTTTAGGATATTAAGGTTGCTAAAATAAATCGTACTTTCAGATCTTTCATTAAAAAGTTAATCAAAATACCTCATCCACCTATTTTCAATATCCTTTTATAAGAAAAACACTTTATTATTTTCATCTTTAATACAACTCACTTGAACTAAGTTTCTTCCTTCTCCTTCTCGTCATTAACTTATACATACATTTTCACCTTCTTTGATCTAATCTATCGATAAATTACCTAAAATTAAATTTGAAAATTAAATTTTTTCGTCGTATATTCTTTCTTAGAATCTCTGGTACTTTATATCTTTCGATTCTACGGTTTTTTACATCTAGTAAGTTTTATATGATATTCTTATTCTTTATATTTTTTCTTGTTCATTCATGTATTATTTTTTTATTAAGAGAACTTTTGTTTTGATTGTCGGCATTTTAACGGTTCTTAATTTATTCTTCTTTTTTTTAATGCTTTTATGAGCGTTATGGTCTCTCTAATGACATGTAAACTTTTCTTAAAAATATTTTTATTTGTATTTGTGTTCTTGTCATCCCAGGACAACAATTTGATTTATTCCTCTTCTGGCCTTTCGTCTTAAAATCACTAACGATTGATGTTGGATCTTAAACTTTCAGCTTGGAATGGCTGATCTTTCTGATCTAGCGTCTATTTTTTCAGGAAAATAATCGATCTGTGTTTCTTAGATCCGTGTTTATAGGTGATAATATGTTAATCTCTTTTCTTAAATAAAGTAATCTTCGTAAGGCAAAATCAATATAATCTCCTGCTTGCATTGGTTCTAATCCATAGCGTGAATCTTTAAAATCTTGGCATTCTGCGGCGTGTACATTTAAATCTCATAAATACTTTGAGAGATATCTTTCTGTCATCCCCAATTAATTCAATTTTTAAGAACTACAAAGCCTTGAGGGCATAAACACTTATAACGTGGATAATCTTGGTAATGATGATCTTTAAAGTTATAATTTTATTTATTATTAATATTTATAATATTATCATCCCAAATTTTCTATAATCACACCTACACCATTTCTAGTTTTTTTCGAATACCAAAGTTTAAAACCTAAAACTCAATCTCGCCTTCTCCCCATTTAGTTTCTTGACACATAAATATTTATCTTTATGAACCATAATATCTATTAATTCCATTAATTTACGTAAAGTACTATATTTAGGAGTGTCGGTTGATTGTGGGTTCAGTTGAACGACCGGCCGACGAATGAATAGGGTTGATTGAACGACCCATTTATGAAGCGGGTCAAAACTTCAACCCAAACGTCGATTTCGATTGACCCATGACAAATGTCAAAATCGAGTCAAAATCGGGTTGGCGGTCAATTCGTCAATTCAGTTTGGAAGCAGTCAATTTCGAGTTGGAGGGTCAAAGAGCTTGACGAAAAAATTAAACAAGTCAATTTCTTGGCGACCCAAAATTTTTTGTCAACCCAAACCCGGATTTTTTGAAGTCGGGTTTGTATTAGTTGGATCAATTTTTGACACTCATACCATATCTCTAATTCTAGTTTCATGGACTAACTTCTTTGCGCATCCGTCCATAATAATGGGAACCCTTGCTTATTTAACATTGCTGGCGTGACATTTTGCATTTTCATTCAGTGTGCGCTTCTAGGGGCTTTTAACACAAAGATTTAAAGGATTCATGTCATGATTATTTACAAGTTTCTGTTTATACTATCGTAAACCTCCACTTTTCAAATCGGACTTGGGACCTAGGTAGTGTTAAATGAATTTAACAGGCCAAAAAAAAAAAAAAAAAAAAAAAATCAAGACAAAAAACTGAATCAACTCTAACTCAATATCCAAAAAAATCTGTTGTAAATTTCCTACACAACATTAATTCTAGATTCTCGAAAAACCAAACAAGAATAATGAACAATTGCTCAAAGATGAAATGGGCTAAAATATACATAATTGATTGTAATCATACATTAACAAAACAACTTACTTGTCATTTTGAATAGCAGATAACAGTTTGTTATCAAACGGTGGAAGGAGCTTTGATATGACAGCAGTAAACGCGAACGCCAAAAAATAAAATGAAGCCAAATATAATCAAACTTGCACCCCAAAATACATTTTCTCTTGAATGGTTCTTCAAAAAAGCCTTACGGACTGGCATTAGTGAATCCTAACACTCAATTGATCAGCTTTATATCAGAGGCAACAGTTTCCACTCCCACGAACAGTTAACGGCACTCTGGAAGCTTGAGATCAGACCAGTGATCATCGTCTCTGAGACTTCTTGGTTAATATTGTAGTGTGGAAACATGGTTAGTTGTACGATAAAGATTATAAAAAATGTCATTACCTATTAATGCAAAAGATAATGCAATAGGAAACTAAATCTTACTTGTCAAAAAAACTAGCACCTTTACAATTACATGATTAAACTTTAAACAAAAAATAAGCCACATGAAGTGGTTGATACATATTTGAAAAAGATCGCCAGATAACATTCAAATATATTGTTTCAATTATTAAGAATTTATAGGCAAATTAAATACCGTACTTAGCTCTATGTTTAAAAAAAAATTAAGAAAGTCTAGATGAGCAACCTAAAAGATAAATGAACAGAATAAAATAATGCAAAGATAACAATTAAGAATCTTAAATTCGTGAAAACGCAGGTCTAATTGTTTAGATTACTTTAAGTTATAAATCTCATAACTTTGTAGTGTATTGTGCTAAATTATTATCCTAGTTATCCATTCTATAACATCTATAAACTAGAGATCTTATGACTCTTGCATAACCTCGCATCTAATCAATAACCTACTTCAAGAATAGATTCAACGTTAAGGTTACAACAAAAGAATCAAATCTTTCAGAGCCTTAATCAAGTATAAAATTTTAAAAAAATTTCAACTTGAACTTCACAGCTCTCCAACTGCTAATGCAGCCTTACTTACATTATCAACAATCCAAACAGAATCAGTTTAGCCAATGACACCTATAACAATTCCATGCAAAAGTCGATAAAGCCCCATTATCTGGTCGGTAAGCGATTTAACCTAAACCTGTCAAACAACAAAACTGGAAACTTTAAATCCTGCAAAGAGGGGAGAGAGAGAAGAAGAGGATTACCTTCGTGGCTTCTCTTCGGTTTCGGGGAGGAGCTAAGCGGAAGGGGGAGAAAGACGAGGGTTTCGAACGCCAAAATCCTGTCGATCCCTTCGCCGCCTTCTTTCCGACTCGGTTATAAGAATACGGAAGAAGGTTGTCATTGCTAATTAGTATTAGTGAAAAATATTAAGTTAATTAAATTAATATAATTTAATCTGATTATATAATATTTTTAATATTTAACTAAAATTATAAATCTATAAACAATAATTAATTAAAATATTTTATTATATTAATTCTTGATTAATAATTATATAAATACTATATTATGTTATTATTATTTCTTATTAAATTTTAATAAAAGATGAAATTAAATTAAAATTATTTTATATTTAATTTAGATTAACGTATTTTTACCTAATTTAGGAATTAATTAATATGTTATTATAAGATAATTATAATTATTATAAATTTGATGATTAGTTAATTCATGATAAATCAATGAAAATTAAAAAATGATCTCCCTCCACGACCCCCATATCAATGACGTGAACCACAATCAGAAAAGAAATACACGCTGAACACATCTCGTGTCAACCTCCTAAGGCATTCGAGATTTAAAAAAATATCAAGCATCCATCAAATCAAATTCAAAAAATCGATATATTTCATCAAGCCGTGGACATACTCTGCATGAAACAACTCAAAGAAGAAATCGAGCTCATTCTTCAACAAGGATATCTACGCCGATTTGTGAAGAATCAATCAAATCAAATAAAGAAACCTCCAACCGGCAACCGTGACAACCATCATAAAATAACAAAATAATCATCAAACAATAGAAATCAAACAATCGAGGAGGACCAATACTATCTAATTAAGTTCTCATTACCACCTAAAGATGAGTTAAAGAAGTCGATTAATCATTCCATCACTTTTAATGACTGAAAGGACATATTCCTCATCAAGATCCACTGTAGATGGACGGGACACGCTATAATGTTAAGAGAATTTTGATCGACAAGGAGTTATTGATCTGTTTTACACATTTCTTAAGATGCCGTTGGGGAAAAGCTAACGCCGTTATGACCATTATACGGGTTTGATAATCGCGTAGAGGGACAATCACCCTTCGTTGTGAATTTCGACAAGTGAATTTAATCCAATATGGCGTCGATTCAACATATAACGCTATCTTAATCAATTGACAATTTCAAAGATTCTTCAAGATGAAATTTTCAACCTCGAGTTGGGTTTGAAAATCAACAGATAATGAATCATATTACCGATAAGCTCAACCACGCTTCTGACCTTCAACATCAAGATTTTAATTTTCGAGATGGAGTATAAAGCTCCGTCAAGAGAAAAATGTGATCTCTACCGGAACATGGAAAAATACATGACTTGAAAATCAAGACATCTTGAGTCCGAATGCCGGGTCGACCCCAATGTGAATCATGCACTCCTCAAGATTGATCTAATATTCAAACCGATCATCCGTAAAGCGGGATTCATAGAGATATTCTACATGTTAACAAAATGATTAAGAAAACAACATAAGAAGAAGAATCGAGCGCCGAAGATAGTTTTCACCGATCATTAGTTGACGCTGCCGACACGCCGCTTTTGGACGCTACTCTGCACAATTAAATAAAATCACTCAACGAACAAGAAACTACAATATTTCAAACATATAAAGGTTTATATAAAGGTTTATACGTTAACGCCAAGTAACACTGACAAACAACCTCGACGGTCAAAATCCTCGCCAACCTATATAAAAGAGGATGTCCACGGATGTCCACGGGAGGTCACGGGATGTCCACGGGAGGTCAAAAATCCTCGCTAACAGAAAGAGGTCAAAAATCCTCGCTTAACCCAAACCATAACTGCAATGCGATAAACCTTTATATGTTTGAAATACAGAAATTTCTTCATCCGCTGAACATTTTATTTAATGTAATCGAGAAGATCCAAAAAACCAGATTACGCCCGCACAAGATCAACTAATGATCAGAAGAAACTATCTTCTGACAAGTTTGTCGATCAATCACACATTCTCCATGCTCGTTGTTTTAATCACACAACATTTACTGCCATGTAGTAAATGTGATTGGAGAGGCCTTCCAAAGATAGCGTTATATGTTGAATCAATTTGACCGCCATGAATTGGAAAAGTCACTTGTCAAGGAAATTCACCAAGGACAACGAATGATTGTCTCTACTGCACGACGATTATCAAACCCAGATAATGGTCATGCGGGTGTTTCCGCCGAAGAGAAAATACGGATCTCTACTCGGATGAACATGGAAAAATACATAATTTCGCATGAAAATCAAGACATCTTCGTTTGAGTCGACGGACATGCCGCGGTCGACCCCAATGTGATCATGCACTCTCAAGATTGATCAATATTCAAACCGATCATCCGTAAGGGATTCATAAGGTACATTACTACACTAACAATGTCATTGATTAAGAAACAAACATGAAGAATGTATATCGATAGACCTCAACAAAGCTTCCGAAAGATAGTTTTCGACCGATCAATTGACGCTACGCTGACATCAAATGCCGCTTTTGGACGCTTACTCTACAATTAAATAAAATAATTCAACGAATGAAGAAACTACAATATTTCAAACATATAAAGGTTTATATAAAGGTTTATACAGGTTAACGTCATCAAGTAACACTTTGACAAACAACCTCAGATTGGTCAAAAATCCTCAGTTAACCTATATGGAAGAGGTCACGGATGTCGGATGTCCACGTGAGGTCACGGGATGTCCACGGGAGGTCAAAATCCTCGCTAACTCAGAAAGAGGTCAAAATCCTCGCTTTTAACCCAAACGATAACTGTAATAAAGATAAACCTTTATATGTTTGAAATATTGAATTTTCTTCATCCGCTGATCCATTTTATTTAATCAGAATCGAGCAGATTCAAAAATCATTACGCCCGACGAAAGATCAACTAATCGATCAATTCAATAAAACTATCGCAAGTTTTCGTAATAATCAATACACATTCTCCATGTTCGCTTGTTTCTTAATCAACAACATTTACGCCATGTGAATAATTCTCGTATGAATCCCGCTTCTTCTGATCGGTTTGAATGTTGGATCAATTCAGGAGTGCATGATCACATCGTCACTCTGAGATGTCCGTACAAAACTAAGATGTGATTTCGCAGTCATGATTTTTCCCATGCATCAGAGAGATCCTCAGATTTTTCTCTCTTCGACAAAGCTCGGTACTCTTCATCTCGAAAATTAAAATCGTCAAGTCACGTAGCGCGTTGAAAGTTCAATATGATGCGGCTTATCTGCTGATTTTCACATCACCAACTCCAACGGTTGAAAATTTCATCTGAAGAGATATCAAAGTGACCAAAATTGATTGGAGGCCTTCCAGATGCGTTATATGAATTGACCGCCATGAATTGGATTAAATGAGTCACTTGTCGAAATTCACCAAGACAACAGGAAGGGTGATTGTCTCTACTCGAGTGACGATTATCAAACCCAGATATAATGGTCCTAATGGCCAGTTTTCCCCAACTGCACTACGCTAAGAAATGTGAGTAAAAAAAGACATCAATAACTCATCATCCAAAATTTCTTAACATTATAAGAGGGTCACCGATCCTCACAAGAATTCGATGGTGAATACTTTACTCTTCTAAGAAGTCATTAAAAGTGATGGAATGATTAATAATGAGACTTCTTTAACTCTATTCTTGAGACAGAATGGTAACTTAATTAGATAGTATTGGTCCTCCTACGATTGTTTCAATTTCTCCAATTGTTTGATGATTATTTTATTATTTTTATGATGGTTGTCCTGGTTGCCCCCGAGTTGGAGGTATGCTTATTTGATTTGATTGATTCTTCACAAATCGAAGTAGATATCCTTGTTGAATGAGCCTCTCGATTTCTTATTATTTGAGTGTTTTTGTCGCATGTCCACACTTCACGAAAGTGACAATACACTCCGATTTCAATTTGGTTTTGGATGCCACTGATATTTTTTCATCTCAATATATTGAGGTAATACGAGATGTGTTATGTATTTCTTTTCCTGTGGATTCACGCCATATATGGGGTCGTGAGGGAGAGATCATTTTTAATTGATTTATCATGAATTAACTAATCATCAAATTTATAATAATTATAATTATCTTATAATAACATATTAATTAATTCTAAATTAGGTAAAAATACGTTAATCTAAATTAAATTTAAAATAATTTTAATTTAATTTCATCTTTTATTAAAATTTAATAAGAAATAATAATAACATAATATAGTATTTATATAATTATTAATCAAGAATTAATATAATAAAACATTTTAATTAATTATTGTTTATAGATTTATAATTCTAATTAAATATTAAAAATATTATATAATCAGATTAAATTATATTAATTTAATTAACTTAATATTTTCACTAATATCAATTAGAATCTTTTTTTTGTATTCTTATCAGAAGAAGAAGGCGTAAGGGATCGACGATTTTGGCGTCAAACCCTCGTCTTTCTCCCCTTCCGCCCTCCAAACCAGAAGAAGCGAAGGTAATCCTCTTCTTCTCTCTCTCCCCTCTTTGTATGATTTAAAGTTTCCAATTTTATTGTTTGGTAGGTTTAGGTTAAATCTTCCAACAAAAGATAATGAGCTATCGACTTTTGCATGGAATTGTTATAGGTGTCGTTAAATTTGATTCTTTGGATTGTTGATAATGTAAGTAAAATATATTAGCGGTTGGAATGTGAATGTAAGTTGAAAATTTTTTAAAATTTTATACTTGATTAAGGCTCTGAAAGATTTAGCAGTTGCCTTTTTTGTTGTAACCTTAACGTTGAATCTATTTACTGAAGTAAGGTTATTGATTCGCGCGAGGTTGTCTGCAGAGTCATAAGATCTCTAGTTTATAGATGTTATAGAATGGATAACAGGATAATAATTTAGCCAATACACTAAATTATGAGATTTATAACTTAAATTAATCTAAACAATTAGACCTGTTTTCAATTTAGGATTCTTAATGTTTGTGATCCAAATTCGCCATCCAGGAAAAGAAAAGGTTATTTAAGTGTGATAATTTCAAGAAGCGAGATGAATAGTAGATAAGACCTTGCAGATTTCGTTCTCATTTGGTAGAACTTTATATATCTGGTTCGGTTTCTCATGGCCATAGTTAATTACTATCTTGAGAGAGCACTTCGATTAAAATTTGCATAGATCGTTAAAGCAGTATATAATTGGAATAAGTGGAGTTTAGAACTTATGAAATTTATTATTTTAATTTAAAACTTTTGTGGAAACGATGGCGCCGATCAAGATCCCATGGTTAGTCGTCCGGCTTCTTTGTCCTGTAGAGGAGGTAGTGACCCAACGAAGGATCCTTGTCATTGCACATGTTACGTCGTCGTGTCGCTCAGGGAGGATGGAGTTTGTCTGGGACAAATATAAGTCAACATTAACAGTAGCTTTTCTTTACCAAATACATTCTTCATTTCGAAAAGCAAAGAACATCTGTGCATAGTGGCCAAGTAATTTAGTGGTGTCATGCTCTAACCGGTCGAAAGGGAACATGCATATTATGTGGTGTCATGCTCAGCGGCAAACCACGGAGGACAGTACGTCCTTCTGCTTTAGGAATATTTGAGTGTGAAGGTAGTTATGTATTTAATTCTTCTTTGAGCAAAATTTTTTTAATTTGTCACCCAAGAAACAAATTGGAGTGGATTGATTTTATTTATTTATATTTTTTTAGTTTTAATTTAAATAATTAATTTCATTTTTATTTATATTTTTTTGTATTTTCTTTGAATTTTGATCATTTATGATTGATTTTAGATTTGAATATATATAATCATTTATTATTGAAATCTTAATTATAATTACATACGATCCAGATTAATATCGATTGATAGGCGTATACTGCTACTGATTTTCTGAGGATGAATTATTCATTATCTCAAGTATAATCCTTCAAACCTCAGTTTGAGTAGAGAATCGGGTTTGACTTCTTTCGAGAATTTGAATTTTGTATGTTAGTTGGTTAATATCTATCGTATAACGAGAATTCTACCGGATATTATTAATTTGAAATTATAATATCAAATTTTTTTAGGTTTTGTTAACCGGTCAGAAAACCGGATTATTCTTTTGTATCGACAGTATTTACTCCGTCATACGAATATCTTCTTTGGGAATTGTATGGACATTAGAATGTAAGTTGGAGTTTATATGTCGATTTTTGAGTTTTGTTAGCGGGGCCTCAAAACAAGTATAAGCGTCACTTCTTTTGTTTATACACTTTGCCTATTTGTTTGACATTTCAATATACATAGTATCGTTCTTTTAAAATGTTGTATGACATTAAATGTAGTGAAATGTAGGTTCAATTTACAGTTTAGGTTTTATATAAGGGTTTTGACAAAGTCAGTAAACCAAATATAACATCTTCTTTGAAAAATATGATATATTATTTTGGCCAAAAGCTTTATGTCATCAATCAGGTAGATTTCAATATGACATTTTGGGTTTGTTAACGGACGGTCAGAAGACACCGGATCATGTAGCTCTGATTCTGGAAAATATGATATGTATTATTTTTAAAGCCTTTATGTCCCAATCAGTAAAAGTGAAATAAATTATTTTGGCTATTTGATCAAATATAAAGTGATCACTAGAATGAATTTAGATTTGATTTGTTAAAGCCTTCTTTATGTGAATCAACATAAAGATTTAAAAAATCATTTTGAAGGCTATATGATCAAATATAAAGTGATGGGCCTAGAATGAGTTTAGAGCATTTGGTTTGGTAAAACCTTTCTTTATGTAAATCAAGAATATAAAGATTTAAAATAATCATTTTGAAGGCTATGATCAAATATAAAGTGATCTAGAATGAATTTAAGACTGATTTGGGGTAAAATTCTCTTTTATGTAATAAAAGAAGAGATAAATAAATCATTTTGAAGGCATATGACCAATCACCCATAACTCATTTATTTCTCTTGATAAGGAGAGGAATATAAAATATGAGTAGATGTCATATGTTTAAAAAAAGTGGATTAATTAAAATCCACATCAAAGCTCATGGCAGTGGGGGGGACAAACTCATTAAATTTATTAAGGAGGTATGACAAATTTGTTCTTTTCAAAGGAAGTGATGATGATCTGACGTCGCATATACGTGCATACGATATGACAAATGGGGTTATTAAATGATGATTTCTGCGTCATTTATGACGATGCACCACGTGTCGATGCCATAAGAATAGATGATAAGAGGGGAGGAGCTTATAAATAAGAGATTTCCTTCTCACAAAATCTATATTCCTACTCTCCTCTTCTCCATACAAGTTTAAGTTCTTTCTGCGTAAAGTTAAGTTGTGTCACATATCTTTGTGAGTTTCTTTTAACTCAACAATTTTTTTTTTGATATCTTTCTTGATGTATGTCGTGTCATATATAGATTTAGTTTATTCCATATGTATTTGTTTAAGTCTTCACTATACCATGTATGTATGTAAATCATGGTGGGAATAATGAGTAAATTAGAGAGATATTTATGTTTGAGCGTATGTCAATGTATTGATAACGTATCAAGATAGAATCCAGGTTTATGTCATACTTACCATAAATATGATAAACTTTTATTATATGATTAAGTATGAGTAAATATCTTAATTTTAAAGAAGCATTTTTTATTTATCTTTCAATTTATCATTTTTTTTTTCGGATTCTCCCCAGGTTGGCGTTTATTTTGATTTCGATATTTCAGAGAAGTCGTGTGTCGCAAATAAAATTATTCATGTGAAAATTTATTTCACGCGGAAAGGCGTGTATGGTGATTCTAGACCTCAAATTTACTCCCGCCAAAGAGCGTGTATGGGTTAGCGTAAGCATGCAATTTCTGTTAGAAACGTGAGTAAATCTATAGTAATAAATTTAAAACTGCGTTTATATAAAACATTCTTTTTTTATTGAAAATAATCAAAATTCTCGGCCTCCCCATAATGGGGGGTTCAAGAAGTCACTCATGTCGAAAGGCAGTATAGGTTATTTCGTGAGACACAATAAATTTTGATTAGATTCCTCTGTGTTGAAGAGCAGTGACTTTATCATGAAATTTAAAGCTCACATTTATATAAATAAAGAAAATTTGCTATAATAAATTTGATTAGGAACATAATAATCAAAATTTATAATAATCAAAATTTATAACAGCTCTCACATGTGGGGGTTCTTGTGAAGAGGCGCACCATGTCGAGAAAGGCGTGTATAGGTATATGTCATTGACATCACTACGATAGCGTAAGATTTCCTCATGTTGGACGTGGTACTTATATCAAAATTTAAACTCGCATTTATGACGTGTTTGCGTATATCTACAAGACATTTTATGAGCGTTGCATTTTCATCACTATTTCACTCTCATAATTCAAGAGCAGAAAAATAGAATGATGTATCTTGCGTGATTCCAATCCAAATACTCATGGATACATATATAATTGTTTTAATGCAAATAGACATAATTGCTTTTGAGTAAAGTATGAAGACTTACAAGATGCAACTTTAATAAAACTAAGCACCAAAATGAAAGTTTTAAACTTGCACAAAGTCATATTTCAAATTGCACTTCAAAGGCTTATGACTTAGTGATCACAAAAGAAAGGAAAACAAGCACAATGCTAACAAAGTCAATCAACTTTCTTCCTTTCAATTTTAGATTTCAGCATATAGGTGAAAGAAATATAGAATCCTCCATGTGGTCTAAAATCTATGTCACATAACACTTCAAATCTCTCCCTTACTTTCAGATTTTAGCATGAAATGAAAGAAGAATGGCGTGTAACCATACAATACTTAGAAAACTTCCTTTCAATTTCAGATTTCAATTTGCATATGAAAGAGGCATGGTATATATAATTCCCTTCATAGGAAACCAATTGAAACAAAGTAAAATCATGAAATTCATAGGAGAATAGCAAATACTATGATATTTAAGTCATACATCCTTTCTTATCAGATTTTCAATCTTCTGGCTCAAATAATGGAAATTTTCAGCAAGCATCACATCTTTAGATAGCAAGCCAATAGATTTCCCCTTACATAAAATAAATTTCAGCATGCTTTATGCCTCTAAACAACAAGCTAACAATTTTTTCCTTTCATAAAAAAAACTTTCAGCATGTATCATACACATTAGAACAAATCGATTCAATTTCTCTTCTAGTAAAAAATATTTTCATGCATTATCCTTTAGAAAAGCCAATCAATGGATTTCCCCTTAGGTAAAAAAAAATATTTCAGCAAGAGAAATGTTGCATCATGCCTTTAGACAACAAAATGATCTAATTTCCTCTTAGCTAAAACCAATTTCAGCAATTTCCCCATATGCAGAAATTTTTCAGCAAGCAACATACTTACTAACTAATGAAACAATACAACTTCCACTTGATTTCAGCAAGATAAATGCATAGATATCCATAGAACATAGCAAGCATCATGATATTAGGGCCTAGGATTTAAGCCATGCAATAATTTGAAAACCCTCTTTTAATTTTAAATTTCAATCCAATCATGTGCAAGAGGCATAATATATACCATTTCTCTAAAATCAATTTTGAGCAAGACGACAAATGAATCTATAAGAAATAGTAAGCAATATAATATTTGGGCCCATTATCTCAAACTATTTTCAGCAAGCTAAATATCACGAAATCCATGAATAAAATGAGATTTGGGTCATACATCATCCCAAATCCCTAAAGGAAACTCTTAGCATAATACCAAGCATAAGATATAGCATATTTAGCAAAAACCCTAACTTCCAAAGAAACTCAAATGCATAAGAACAAGCTTAGGGTTAGAGAGAAACAACCTGGAGGTTTCGAATGCTAAGAGGAAAGGAGAAAAGGGGTTTCGGCTGGCTAGGGTTCGGCTAACCCTCAATTTTCGATTTCGAGCTTCCTGCACCGATCGGAAAGAAGAGAAAGAGGAGGTCGCACGAGGGGGAAATGCCGTGAACTTCAGCCGAGAGTGAGGAGGAGCTGCTGTGGGGGAGTTCGGCCAGGAGCAGCAAGAGGGAGAGTCGAATCACGGGCTAAAGTTTCAGCCGAGAGCCGCAGGAAGCAGAGAGGGGAGAGTCGAATCGCGGGAGAGGAGAACGCCGTGAGCCGCAGGAAGCGTGGAGAGGAGAGCGCGAGAGATCGTGAGAGGGAATGCCGTGAGCTTCAGTCGAGAGCGGGAGACCGAGAGCGAGAGAGGGGATCGTGAAAATGGAGTCAACGAGCGGATAAACCCTCGTTTCAGCCTTTAGAGCCGATCGCGGGCTCTGATTGGCTGAACGAGCGGCGGGTTAGGTACGGGATTTAAGAGTGATCAAGAGATTAGGCTAATTATAAACTAATTCAATAATTAAGATAGGTAGTCCTAATCATATAAATTTTGACGAATTATCCTAATAATAAACGCAATATATGTTTAGTATTTGTTGTTTGCCGGCAGCGCGATCAATTCGTGATGGACATTGGACGCGTCGGCTACGAAGTGAGCTAATTAAATGCGCGTCGCATTCGATTTCGCTTCGCGACACTTTCGAATCGATCGCGGGCGTCGTTTGATAGGTTTTGACGTTTGGTGGCGACGCGATCAATTTCGCAAACGGAAGTCGTTTAGATATCGTCGAGGCTTTTGGCTTTGATATGCGTAATTTAAATTTAAAATTAATTTTAATTTTTTGATCGATCATTAATTGATCCGATATTTTCCCATTTAATTAATTTTAATATTTTCGATGTATTACAGTCAATTTTCAAGTCGGCGAATTTAATCAATCTCGATCGTGATTAGGGGGGTGTTAATTTTTATTTATTTAATTTTAAGTGACACATAGTTGTAGGTCAACATTGTTATCTTTGCATTGTTTTATTCTGTTCATTTATCTTTTAGGTTGCTCATCTAGACTTAATTTTTTTTTTAAACATAGAGCTAAGTACGGTATTTAATTTGCCTATAAATTCTTAATAATTGAAACAATATATTTGAATGTTATCTGGCGATCTTTTTCAAATATGTATCAACCACTTCATGTGGCTTATTTTTTTGTTTAAAGTTTAATCATGTAATTGTAAAGGTGCTAGTTTTTTGACAAGTAAGATTTAGTTTCCTATTGCATTATCTTTTGCATTAATAGGTAATGACATTTTTTATAATCTTTATCGTACAACTAACCATGTTTCCACACTACAATATTAACCAAGAAGTCTCAGAGACGATGATCATTGGTCTGATCTCAAGCTTCCAGAGTGCCGTTAACTGTTCGTGGGAGTGGAAACTGTTGCCTCTGATATAAAGCTGATCAATTGAGTGTTAGGATTCACTAACATGCCAGTCCGTAAGGCTTTTTTGAAGAACCATTCAAGAGAAAATGTATTTTGGGGTGCAAGTTTGATTATATTTGGCTTCATTTTATTTTTGGCGTTCGCGTTTGCTGCTGTCATATCAAAGCTCCTTCCACCGTTTGATAACAAACTGTTATCTGCTATTCAAAATGACAAGTAAGTTGTTTTGTTAATGTATGATTACAATCAATTATGTATATTTTAGCCCATTTCATCTTTGAGCAATTGTTCATTATTCTTGTTTGGTTTTTCGAGAATCTAGAATTAATGTTGTGTAGGAAATTTACAACAGATTTTTTTGGATATTGAGTTAGAGTTGATTCAGTTTTTTGTCTTGATTTTTTTTTTTTTTTTGGCCTTTTGCAGTTAAATTCATTTAACACTACCTTTGCCGGTCCCAAGTCCGGATTTGAAAAGTGGAGGTTTGCGATAGATAGTCGACAGCCAGCGTAAAATTTGTCGAAATAATCATGACATGAATCCTTTAAATCTTTGTGTTATCTTAGGCGTCCCAGCGGCCTTGTATATCTGATGAAAAAAATGTCAGAGGCGTACCACCGAAGTCAATGTTAAATAAGAGGTTCCATTATGGTGGATCGCGGGAAAGTTAGTCCATGAAACTAGAATTAGATTAGGATCTTGGAATATAGGTATGAGTGTCAAAATTGATCGACAATAACTACACGACTCGAAAAATCCGGGTTTGAGTTGACCCGAAAAATTTTTGGGTCAAGTTTGGGTTGAAGAAATTGACCCGTTTAATTTTTCGGGTCAAGCTCGGGTTAACCCTCCAACTCGAAATTGACTCGGTTTTGACCCGCCAACTCGAATTTGACTCGAAATTGACATGACCGTTGACTGATTTTGACCGATTTTGATCATTGGTCATGTGGTCGTCGGGTTGAAATCGGATCGGGTTTGGGTTGAAGTTTTGACCCGTTTAAACGGGTCGGGTTCAAATCAATATTCATGTCTGTCAATTGCTGGGTCAACCAACCGACCCGTCGACCCGAACTGACACTCCTAAATATAGGTACTCTTACAGGTAAATTAATGGAATTAATAAATATTATGGTTCATAAAAAGATAAATATTTTATGTGTTCAAGAAACTAAATGGGTTGGGGAGAAGTAGGAGATTGATAGTTTAGGTTTTAAACTTTGGTATTCGGGGTAAAATTCTAGAAATGGTGTAGGTGTGATTATAGATAAAAATTTGAAGGATAATATTATAAATATTAATAGATGTGGAAATAAAATTATAACTTTAAAGATCATTGTTGATACTAAGATTATCAATGTTATAAGTGTTTATGCTCCTCAAGTAGATTTGGATGTAAGCTCAAAAGAAAAATTTTGGAATGAATTAGAGGTATTAATACAAAAGATACCTCTTGAAGAAAAAGTATTTATTGCAGGAGATTTAAATAGACATGTTGGTAGAGTGGTGGAAGATTTTAAAAGTATTCATGGTGGTTATGGATTTGGAGTAAATGAAGGTAGGATTATATTAGATTTTGTCTTACTTATGATTTTTGTAGTTCTTAATACTTTATTTAAGAAAAGAGATTAACATATTATTTATAAACATGGATCTAGTAAAACACAGATTGATTATTTTCTGATAAGAAAAATAGATCACTTAGATTGTAAAGATTGTAAGGTCATTCCAAGTGAAAGTTTAAGTATCCAACATCAATTGTTAGTTTCAGATTTTAAGATGAAAGGTTGTAAGAGGAAAAATAAATCAAATTGTTGTCCTAGATGGGGACAGTTAAAGAACACAAATAAAAATATTTTTAAGAGCAAGCTACAAGTGCTTAGAATTTGGGATGTTCATAAGGAAGTCAATGTTATGTGGGAAAAAGTAGCAAGTGAAATTAAGCAAGCTGTTAAAAATGTGCTTGGACAATCAAAAGGAAAAGCTTCTTTAATAAAAATAGTTGGTGGTGAGTCAGAGTGTGCAAAAAAATATAAGAAATAAGAAGTATTGTTATAAAACTTAGTTTAGATGTAAAAACTCAGAGAATTGGGAAAGATATAAAGTGGCCTGTAGAGATTCTAAGAAAGCAATATATGATGCAAAAAATTTAATTTTCAAATTTATACAATAGATTAGATACCAAAGAAGGTGAAAATGTATGTATAAGTTAAACCAAAGAGATAGAAGTAAAGATCTGTTCAGTGAGTGTATTAAAGATGAAAATAATAAAGTTTCTTATTAAAGGATATTGAAAATAGGTGGATGAGGTATTTTGATTAACTTTTTAATGAAAGATCTGAAAGTACGATTTATTTTAGCAACCTTAATACCCTAAACAAAAATAGAGAATTTTATTTTTATCGTCGTATTAGTAAATCTGAAGTTAGTGAAGCTATAAAGAAAATGAAATGTGGAAAAACAGGAAGACCTGATAATATTCCAATAGAAGTGTGGAAATGTTTAGGAGATCAAGGAATTTCTTGGCTTACAAATCTTTTTAATGTTATTTTAAAGACTAAAAAGATGTCAAATGAGTGGAGAAAGAGTTTGTTAGTTCATATTTAAGAATAAAGGTGATGCGATAATTATTACAAATTATAGATTAATTAAGTTAATGTGTCATACATTAAAATTATGGGAGAGAGTAATTGAGCATAGGTTACGATGTGATACAAAAGTTTCTCCTGTCAGTTTGGTTTCATGCCGGTAGATCTACTATGGATGTTATATATTTGTTAAGAGGTTTGATGGAGAAGTATAGAGAGAGTAAGGAGGATCTATATATGATATTTATTGATTTAGAAAAGCTTATGATAGTTTCAAGAGATGTTCTTTGGAGAGTTCTAGAACAGAAAGGAGTTAATATTAGTTATATTCAAGTCATTAAGGATATATATACTAGAGCTATTACTTGTGTCCAAACACAAGGAAGATTGACAAAATATTTTCCTATTTCAGTTGGATTACATCAAGGATCAACTTTAAGATCTTATCTTTTTACTTTAGTTATGGATGTTCTTACTAGGCATTTACAGAAGATGTACCTTGGTGTATGTTTTTTTGTTGATGACATTCTTCTTGTTGATAAGGCTAGAGAGTCCAAGAGAAACTTGAATTATGGAGGTCAACTTTAGAGTCAAAGGTTTTCGTTTAAGTAGATCTAAAGCGAATATATGGAGTGTAATTTTAGTTGTAGAAATTCTAGTGATAGTGTGGTGACATTAGTGAACAAGTCATTAATAAAAAGTGGCGATTGAGATATTTAGGCTCTATTTTTCAAAATGATGGTGAAATAGATGGAGATGTTATTAGTAGAATTCAAGTTGGATGGCTGAAGTGGAGGAATGCATCCTTTATTGTGTGATAGAAAAGTTTCACTAAAACTTAAGGGAAAATTTTATAAGATGGTGGAAAGACTGTAATGACTTATGGTGCAGAATGTTGGCCAATAAAAGAGAAGCATAAGATTAAGTTAAGTGTTACAGAGATGAGGATGCTCAGGTGGATGAGTGGCTTTATTCATAGAGATAAAATGCGAAATGAGTATGTTTGGAAAAGTTAGTAGCTCCATGCATAAGATTAGAGAGTGAGATGGTTTGGCCACATAAAGCGTCGGCCGTCCGATGACCCGGTTAGAAGAATAGATGCATTAGATTTGCCTTATGTTAAGAAAGGTAGAGGTAGACCTAAAAAGACTTGGTTAAGATGTATAAAAAATGACCTTAGTATACTTGAATTAAATGAGAATTTGACACATAATAGGACACAATGGAGGCGAAGGATTCATATAGCCGACCCCACTTAGTGGGATAAAGACTTGTTGTTGCAGTTAAATTTATTTTCTAGTATCAGTTCTCTGTAATAAAAATCCATTTTGTACAAAATCCATGAGTAAGCAACTGAAAAAACTTTACATTCTCCAAAGAGATCGATGCCAACTGATTTAGTACACTCACAAGGCTGTTTTGTGAACCTCTTAATAGTTCCTCTTTTATATCACCTATTTTTATATGGAGCACTTTCAAGCCTCCTTTTGGAAGCATCAACTTGAATTTGTGTCTGGGATTCAGTTTTTTTTTCTTTTTCATAGAAAGAAATATTTGTAGTTAGCTGTTTGAATTTTTTTATTTATTTTTATATATGTTAAGGATAGCAATGAAATTCTACAAAGAACCAAGCTGCATAGCTGTTTATGAAGGGGATGAATCTGCAATCAAACCCATCGCTCCCCTCCCTCTCTCCTATGTCTCTCTCAACCTAAAGAACCCCAATTTGGAGAAAGTGGGAATAAAATATTAGCTAAAAGAAATGAGTTATTTATGGATGGATGTTCAAAATAAGATGAGAAAAACTTCTCAAAAATAAGTTATTGATTTGTTGAGAAATGATCTCATTCTTAAACTGGAATATCAAAGGATTAGCAAGCATTTTTTGAGTCCAAGTTGATTGAGGAAGGATTGTTAATAGGTTACATTTAGGTTTAGTCAGTTATAATTTAGAGATTCAAATTGTTGGATTTAAATTATGAAATCATGAAACCTGGCTCCACCCTAGATGGTAGAGATGTAATGACGCTGAGTTAGATCTCACATGAGTGTTCAAGTCCACACAAAGCATCTTAGATTGACATTATTTTATGGAGATTTAAATATTAGAAGCTATGAATAATGTAAAGAAAATAAACAGGAGGCAAATCTTTGGAGTGGTTTAATCCAAGAAACCTACCTTTGGTATAACTATGCTGTTGTTGTGTTTTATTACTATTTTGTGAGTTTTATGGATAACGAGTTTAGTACATGAGCTTTAATATGCCTAAAGTTAACAGTTAAGAGAGCAAGAGTACCCCCAAAAAAAAAAAAATCCTCCATTATCTTAAGAGCTAGGAATTATAGATGCGGGGTTAACTGTTTGTATTCTTGGATATGTCAAAATTGGAAGGCTTGCTCTTGAATGAATGGAGCTCAATTAATGTGTTGTCATTATGAAAGTGCAATGATTTAGATATACGGTGCTTGTGAATGGTTGATATTTTTGTTAATGAATCTCTAGATTGTGTTGGCACCACATTGAATGCTACCTTAAATGTGCGATTAGATTTTGTGAAATCAATATATTTGAGCCGAGGTGAAATCCTTGAGATGAGTTGTGGTCTTGCGTTGGGATATTTTGTGTCAAGCAGTATGGTTCTTGAGATGTTAGAGCGTTCATCATGCTCGCACAAGATAGTATGATGTGCAGGTCTATGACACGATCTTCTTGTGGATCAAAATCATAACATACATTTAATATTACTCATATAGTATTCTAGTAAGGATTGGAAAGAGATCTAAGCTCAGTCAACCCATTTTAGGATCAATATCATGTATGCTCAAATTTTTTGGCCAAACTAAAATTTAACAAATTTTCTTTGTTGAGTGCCTTACATGAGCGACAAGTTTCTTTTGATTATGGCATTTTGAACTGTTAAGAGTGGGAATGTGGTAAGCATGTTGGGATGTGCATTCAATTGTGTCTGTCTTAAGTCAATTTAGTCAAAATCATGTCCATAATTAAGATTAGTTCTGTTTGCTCTAAGTGATATTTCTTTGAATTAAAAATTTTGTTTTATTAAATTTGATATCCAGACCTGATCTTGAAATCCATTATTCATAATCTAATACAAAATTCCAGTTCCTCATGGAGTTTGGGGAAGGATTCTTTAGCCAAGAACAGGAACTAAAAAATAGGCTTAATGCACTCTTTTAATGAACCTTATACAAACAGAAATCACCTCAAATGCAACTCTGGCTATCACTAAAATTTCCTATCATTACCAGAATCAGACTAAATTGGCTCTATTTGGTTCAGTTTTGGTTCAAACCATTAATCATGCAGTTTAATTTGATTTTGATTTACCCACCCAAATGGTAGTACTGAGAACTAACCTGGGATGTTAGTTCTAGATATTGATTCATGTTAAAGGCATGCATTTTCAACCCTTTTAGACAATTTCTTTATATTATAGATTCGAATCTGCATGGTCAAATTTGGTATAGCAATAGAAAATTTATATATATATATATTTCTTTTGGTATAAAGCTATAATTTAACACCTGTAGTCTGTAAAATACGATGAGAGATGATTGTTTGCTAATAAAATACTTTTCTGCATCAGTAAGTCATCCCTTTACCACTCCTTTCAGTAATTCCCCATTTCTGTAGACTGAAGATATACTGAAAGATTGCAAGGGCATGTTAATTTTTCAGAATTTTGATAGCAGGATCCTTTATGTTGTGTTATTAACTTATATTATATGATTTTTTTTTTTCTGTATGTCGGCCAGACAAAGGTGAAATTCTTACATTTTATGTTAATTGGTGTTTTTTTTTTTGGTTGTGTTTTGCAGATATTACTGCTTGTTGGTTCCTTTGACTCTACCTGTAGTCATTGTGGCTGTATATTTTCACTGGCTCAGTATGAAACTATTCAAGCATGCATAAGGAATTATACGCGATCTTTTTGTTCTAATTCAAATAGCTTCTTTTCTCTCGATTTTGTTCCATGGATATGCTGTGCTTTGAGATGGTTTGTAGAACAAGAATTAATATGACCATATGAGTAAAATATGATTCGTATTATGATTTGTACATTAATTAGACGGAAGGCGGCCGAAGCTTAAAGTGGATGAACAAAATATATTATTTGGAAGAGAATAATGAGTTGATATCTTAAAATTCGGACAGATTAATTGAAGGAGTTCATTTCAAGAAGGTGCCCGCTTGAAATTTGTATAAAAAATCCAACATTTTATAACAAATTGTATAAAATTGATCTTAATTGGTCTGTTTCCAACTCTATCATACCTCAAAGATGCTCAAATTTATACAAATTTAGTTTCATTAAAACCTTCTTGATGATGGGATTATCATTTAATCTATAAATTTGTATCATTTGGAATAGATTTGATTTTTTAAATATATTTTCAAATATATATATATATAGTATTTTAAATATTTTGAATGTTTTAGTCAGATAAACTAGCACTAAATGCTTTGCCTTAGAAGCATCACTCTTAGAAGCATCACTCATATGTTACATGAAAGTTACGTTTTTAATTGGCTATCGAAGGTCTGTTGGAGACGGTTTGTGAATATACTGAAGAAAAAATAACTGCTTAAGAAATTGTCATAGCTTTTTAACTACCAATACAGAGACGTTAAGTTAAAAATACAACTTTTTTATAAAATTTTCAAAACACAGGTGAATTGTCAAAATAGCACTATGATGTAGTGCATCCCGCACCACCGCCAAAACTTTTCATCATAAAATTTTCAAAACGGATTCAAAATAGCAATGTGGTGCGACACCGCATCACCACTGCCATGCCAAACTTACCTACAGTCAAAGGGTTCAAAACAAAAAGAAGTGATTTTTTATTTACCTCATATAAAAAAAATATATATATTGTTTAAAAATATTCGTATGATAAAATTCATGTCTCCAACGGTCTTTCTCCAAAGATTCAGCCTATTATTCCTTACATTGTTAAAAGATGAGATAAAATTTTATTTTAAAAAAAAATTCAAGCCTCTAACGGCCTTTCTTCAACTACGGATCCTTTCATACCTGTCTACGACTCCGTCTCCGACTCACGCGCCAAAGCGTTGCTATATAAACTGTCTACAGTCTTCAAGAAGGAGCTCTCTGATGCCTTTAGTCCGGCGAAGAAAGCTACAGAAGAGAAATTCAGATCCTAACGCCCACCGCTCATTTATTTCCCCGGCCATTAATCGCCGGTCATCTTCTCCATCTTCATCTGGAAATCAATCTTCTTCTCCGTTTCAGAAATCCTTAAGGTACTGTCGAATCGACCTGCATTCATTCTTGCGTTACAGTCAATATCGAATCGATTTACAGAGATTTTATCTCGATGACATCAAAGAAGATTTGCAGCAAAGAATCATTTTGTTCATATCGTGTGTGCTTCTATTGCTGAAGACTAACAAAGCAGGTCTTTTCTGTTTTACACTGTGCAGAATGTCGCATGAGTCCGGGTTGAAGGACAATACTTCAATGGAGTTCAGCAATGAAAGTTCAGACTCCACTGTCGAGATCAAAATCAAAACTCTCGATTTACAGACATATTCCTTCAGTGTGAATAGAAATGTAGATTCTCTCTGACCCTCCTTCAGTTGATTTCTCATATCATATGCTTGAATATGCATAGCAAAATAATCCTTTTATACTTTGCTTAATCTTGTTGAGACAAAGTTGTGTTCTATGTATTCACGATTCAATCAATAAATGTGGTGAAGAAAATAATAAATTTTCAATTATGTTAACGGTTATTATTTGAATTGGCGGCTAAAATGTTGCTACTCCACTTATTGTCATGTAATTTATTTTCTCATGTTCTATGCCTAATAATCTTATCATAAGGCACACAAAATTGATCCCAATTTAGTTCCTGGGAAATTATTAGTGCCTAATTTCGTATAATTAAGAGATGAAATTGAAGAAATGTGATATTTTGAGATTCAATTGATCACAGGAATAAAATAATATGTACTATTTTAGATTTTGTTCGAATGATATAATTTACAATACAGAGCATGGTCTTATTTATCGTTCATGTGAAGAATCAACCTTATTAAGTTGGAAAACAGATAATGATCTTTCTAAAATTTTAATATGAGATTCAATTGATTTGTTAATGTATTAATTCATGGAACTTTGTAGGTGCCCATATCAGTTTTGAAGGAAGAGATAGTGACTAAAATTGGTCTTCCCTTAGAACAACAGAGGCTCCTCTATAAAGGGAAGGTTCTCACAGATGACCAGTTGCTATCAGAGCTCAGTATCCTACTGATTTTATGTTGTATCCCCCTTTCATTTTTGTTATAATTTTCTTCCTACTTTACTTAGGACATCAACTATGATCTATATGTGTTTTTGTAATTGATCTTTTCAAGTTACTTTTAAATACACATTTTGAAAATTGATGTCTTAACCTAATTAGATCACAAATACTTTCATCATCTATTCATGTTGTCCATGTTCAAAAAACTCTCTCTCTCTCTCTCTCTCTCTCTCTACTACATGATTACATTAAAAAACAAGGTAATTTTATGCTTAGCTGCTCTTTTAATTGGAATGTTGTTTTGTCAAATGCATTATTTTTCTTCCAGAAGTGCAAACCTTTACTATATTAAATAGATTTGGAGGATGGAGACACTATGCATTTAGCTGAAAAGCAACCAGAAACAAGTAGCAATCAAGGTTTGTCATTTAAACCATAATATTATGAAGTGCTGCTAATTACATCCATTTACTTCTCGTTTTACACAATCTCTACTAGAAGATACTGATATATATTATAAACTTCTATATTGTAGATATATATCTTCATTCTAGGTTTATATTCTCATAATTGAGGATAGTTTCGTTCTTACTAGCTTCTTTCTTTATTGGTTCTATATGCCTCTATCTGAGTACCCAAATGAGTCAATTATATTCAATAGATTTTCCTCTAACATGGTACCAAAACAAGGTTAATTCTAAACTTATCATGGAGGTGAAATGCTGACTATGGTGCTTGCATCCAAGTGCACCTCTCCCATTTGCTAGATACTCCCATGCTTGACAGTGTAACCCCAACGACCGAGCAAATGATCCTTGTGCCTGAACCTAGTGCACACACACATAAGCATTTACATGTCTCATGACTTCATCACATCATCTTGATCCCAAAATTAACACTAGAATCTTAGCGTGATCTTGTGATCCTTCAATGCTCATCACCTTTCTCTCTATTTTCAACTTAATGAGAAATGAAAAATATTGAATTCCATGCAAAAAGAAAACATTATGGATGAATGAATTACATAAAGTTCAATTGATCTATGGACCTACATTATTTCATATAAAAATTGAAGATGATCCGAATTTCATTGATGTATTCAAAATTGTGTTTTATAGTGTTGTTAGAATTTTGAGCCAAGACAAAATGAAATATGCATGACTAATCCATGCAAATAAGATAACTTTAATGATATTGGAGTTTTAGAAGGGCAAAAATATTTACAATTTTTTTATTTCATGTCAAAGACCGTGTTTAAAGCCCTTGATTCACTCTGAGATATGTATTAATTCATGTTCTCTATAGAATTGGATGATGATGCAAAAGGTTTAGAATTTCTACTGCATATTAAACATGTTAATAAATAATTTCTCTAAAATTTGCAAGATACAATTTATTAATCCTCAAACAAATTGTGACTTCCATGAAAATCATAAAAATGATGGAATCCAATGATGTAGGATTTATGGCCATCTATTGGAAAACAATGACAAGAAATTTAGGGACCAATATAGTCAAAGGCATGATTGAAATATAATGCAAAAGAAGTATGAATAAAAACATAATCCAACTTTTAACTAATAACAAAAATCATATACATAGAATAACAATGAGAGGAAAAGTAACAAGAGGGGAAAGAACTCACTAGAAGAGATCCTCACACTAGTACAAAGAGATAGTCACTTCGATATTACAAGTCTCATATTTGGTCAAGTGAATCTTGGAAAGAAAAATCTATGTACATCCAAAACAACCATCAAAGGTGATCCAAAATGACAGGTCTACAAGAAAGTCATTGCCAATAGAATTCACAATAAAACACATAACTCGATAATAGGAGCAATGTTGTTGGTCCTTGCGAATCAAGAACAACAATAGCCTACAATCCTAGAAAATTAGCCCAACATAAAAGCCACAAGAGGAACTACTATGACTACTTACATAAATTATGCTCAAATTAAAAAAAAAATTAAGCCATTATGAATTATTTAATTGATATCATAGATATTAGCATAACTAATGAATTTTAATTGAGATATCCTTGAAATATCACTTGATAGTCTTTTTTTTAAACAAGATCTTTGGTATCCACCATTAGTTGGGTACAATTTCATTATTATAATAAGTTCAAGAATAAGAGTGGTATGGTTGTGCTAAAATGTTTAAGAATTTTAAGTTAATTTTATAAAAAAATTAACATAAATATCCTTAAACACTTTTATTTGTGTGACATGAATATTTAGGCAACATTTTCTTTAATAGTGTGACGAGATGCCCACTTTTATTACTCATTCATAGAGTTGATGTGGAATTACTAACTAAATTCATTTGAAAGATTTGTACATAAAAAAGAATTTGGATGAAAAAGATAATAAAAAATACAAATGCAAATTCAAAAAGGAATGGGCGTAAAAAATTACATGGAAAAGCATGCAAACATAAATAAAATATGTTAAATTATTTTGCAAATTTTGTGAAATTCATCATGACAAGACGTGAATAGAAGAAAACTTGCTAAAAAAAGCAATAAAAAAAATGTTTAAAAGTATGCAAAAAGTGCTACATTGAAAACTATGTAATATTATGCATCAAAATGTGGGCAACACAGTACATCAAAAAGAGTGAAACTTACATTTCAACTATTAGAAGTCAAAATCGGTGGAGTTCTTGTTATAAAATGCCTTCAAAGTCCAAGATAAATAAACTTCAAGCTTTTTTTGTTGATGACGAACAAAATCAAAGCAAAATCATAATTGAAGGGAACACCTAAATCTAGCACCTTATTAAGAAAATAAAGAAACAAAAATAATAATAACAATAATAAAAAAATAATAATAATAATAATAATAATAAAGCTAAAGAAATCAAGTAATAATCACTCACTTCACTCTTAAGGCAAGAAAATTTTAAGTTACCATGAGGTATAAAGAGCCAATGTGATATTAGATGCATTTATAATCACACAAAAAGATTTAGTGTTAGCAAGGTTGCTAAGCCTCATTGTGAAAGCACATTATAATACAAGTTACAGATTAAAACCAAATTTTTCGCTTCAACGAGCTTTCGGTCTAGGACCATAAGATCCAATTAAATGATCCAATATATGGTTGTTAACAAGAATCCTTAGGTCAAGTTAAATCAACTTCCTCTACTAAGCATACTAGGTTTTAATTACCCCAAAGCGATGGAAAGAAGATGGGATTGTGTTGTGATTCCACCACCATTCACTTTGTTAATAGGGATATATTCTTTCTTCTTATCCAGACATCTACTATATAGAAAAAGCATTACAAAAATCTATAAAGTAGATTTAATTAAAATTGCTCTTCTTGATCGAGAGGGTTTATTAATCATAAGGGTTTATGTCTATAAAAAAAATTCAATTGAGACCATTACATAGCCTTTAGAGAAGAAAATATATAGTAGTTTTCTATCTAAAATTCAATATGTCTTTTGAAAAATCAACTTGAAATCACTCAAATACAAATAGAATTTGGTGGAGATTTTAGGGCGATAAGCTTGTATTGTCGGTCCAAGACATCTCAGTAGACTTGAACCGGAATCTTAGTGATTTATCATTGTTCTACTTTGCAGATTTAGAGTTGCATCCTTCTAAACATCACACATAGAATTTTTTTGTTGAGTGTAAGTCTTTCGAGTTCTGAATTCTGATTTTCAATTGTTAATTACCTTTTGGCTCCTATAGCATAAACAATAGTTATTTCAATCAGCCTAAAATAGAATGAAATCTGGTGGTTGTTATTCTATTATTGATATTCAAAAACTTATTGTTTTGATTTCATGTAGAAATAAGGCATCATTGATTTCATAATGCCAACTAAAAAAAATAAAATTATGACAAAAGAGTAATGAAATCAATGCCAATACACAACTTACAAATAATAAATAAATACTATATAATTTGCATCAAGAGGAGTGCTATTATTATATCTAATAGCCCTCAATTGTTTTGTGTCAACCAAGAGAGAAGTATCATTATAAATAGGGATAAGTGATGCATGCAAGCATCAAGTTTTCAATAATATCTTGTTATTTTAAATATCCGAGATGGCTATGACTATTTAATGATGCTTAAACTTTAATATCTTATGAAAATAGATAGGTGCATGATTGAACCATCTAAAACTATGATTGCAGAGGGAAATGTTCATGAATAGATGGTTAAATCCTTTGTCTCTTTTAATTTTTTTTCCATATGTTTCTATTTCTTTTGGATGCATATTTAGAGTCGGAATGTAAAATCAAACACCAACAACATTCAGACAACCCAACAAATATAGGGCATATATTGTTGAATCAAACACTATCCTCCATTTTTTCAGATACCATATTTTCAGATTGAAAATGAACCAACGGTACTTAATTCAAAATTTCATCTTTCTTACAATGCACAATTTGATATTTTTTGCATCACAAAGTAAAGTTGCCTATTTTGTATTTCAGTTAGTTCCTGATGCTCTAACAACTATCACTGAGTTCATCGATCGGATGGAAGAGATGATGCAAAGAAATAATAACTCATGGAACAATGATCAGGGAATGTTTTGGATGAACCCAATAGATGATGATCTTTTGGTCACCGGAGAAGTACCGACTCAATTTTTGAGTTTTGTTTGGACAAAGAACAACTTCTAAGGGATAATGCAACCACGGCTCTTTCAAGATGTGTCATATGTTCCTTACCTTCCTTAAGGTGAATTGAAAGGAGAAATACACTAAAGGAAGAAAAGAGTATTCTAATATATTATTTTGCTATTGTTTTCTAAAATTGGATGACTCACTTACCTATATATTCATTAATTGCTATTATTTTGCCATTGTTTCTCTCAAGCCCATCCTATTAGATGCTATATATTTCTTTAACTTAACCTAATAATTATTCTTTTCTCTTATATAAATACTCATTCATCTCATTCATCTCAAAATATTTTCTAATCCAACTTGAAGAAAACAAAAGTACCTATATTTATAATGCCCTCTATTTAGAAGTAATTTAATAAAATCATTGTATTACTAGCATAATTAATCTCAACAATTTTAATTCAACTTGATATTCACTACATCCTTCCTATTTTGTTGTTAAAATTTTCAACATATGATAACTTGTAACCTTCTTTGATATCACCAAATTTTCCCCTATTTATTTAGTTTGTTGCGAACAATCAATATTTTGTATTCTTTTGATTATTATGTTTACCAATTTTCTTTATCTTTTTATTGAAAGTCCCCCCATTTTTTACCATGATTTGGTTTATAAGACGACATTTACCATGATGACATGCTAACTAAATTTTGCTTATTTTTCACCAACATTAGGTTAAATTATGAGGCATCATATGATGACTGGCATTAACAATGGTTGTTTTGAACCTTGTCTTTTATACATCTAACGTCCTCATATTCAAAAACAACAATTGCATATTGATTTTGATGGCTATGGCATAGTAATATTTCCATTTTAAATTTTCAACTATGCTTTTGATAAACAAGGAGCTCTTACATATTTTTCAAGTTGAGATCTACCAAAATTTATTGTTGAGAAAGCTACACTACTAATAGTTGGTTTGCTCATGAATATTAGAGTTCATATGTTATGCAATAGGTCTATAAATAAGTTTTTTTTTTTTATATAACTCGACTAAACTTTTTTCACTATTTTTTATTTGCTAATTTGTACATGCGCATCTATCGCAAAGAAATAGCTCCTCGGATCCACATGAGGTCAAAGATGGAGCAATGCAACTAGGTGTGTCACCGGGAGCCATGCTCTTAGAGCTTGGTCGAATAACCACATGTTTACATGGGGCAAACTAGAAGCTACATCTCCATTCAAAATTAGTATATTCAAAGATTAATTTCTAACATTCATAAATGCATTTTTTTCTTTAGGGAAGAGTCATGCGCTAACTTATATATCCCCAACAGGTCAATCCTAGAATGATTCAGTTGGTCTTTGCCAACATAAAATCATGCATCCCTTTGTCTATTTGTCCAATTTCTAACTATTTTGAGGATTCTATCTAATTTTAATATACTTTCATGCAGCTATTTTCAATCATCCGGGACATTTAACTGCCCATGTCGATAGAACAATCAACATTCTCAAGTTCTTGGTTCTTACAAGCGAGAGAGGCCCAATGTCATGAGCCAACTTTGTCAAAACCGGCACCTTTAGGATCAGAATCCATCCAGACATTTGGAGCTCAAGCTATGACACATGTTCAAATGTTGAGTCTGATGAATGACATGCGGTCTAGTGTATCAAGGCTTTCATGCAAATGTGCATAGCAAAACACAATTTGATATGTCAAATTCTAACTTACAACCTCCTGAGCTAGGCAATCTTAGGACGACAATCACGACTCTAACAAATATGGAAGAGTTATCTAGCTCAGATGATCTGCATTTAGGTACTAACAAGTTGCAGCTTTTGTTTCATTCAAAATTTACCTGACTATTATGAGCTCCATTTTAATTGATTTTCACTTTTCATGTTGGACTTGACTAGACATGGTCGATGCTGGATTGTCTGGCAGCTCAGAAAATGTAAGGCAGAGCGGTTTAGGAGAAAATCATGTTTTTGATCTTGCTGTTTCTAGGGAGGTTGAGCAACAGGTAACATTTGCCATCGTTAACATAATATTCTTTTAGATTTTTTTTATCTTTAAACGATGATGAATTATCAGGGGATTATTCTGCGCTCTTTAATTTATTGTGTTCAGATTCAGTTAGAAGATTGTTTTAATTTCATGGATTCTAGTGGAAGTTATGAAGAGTCATTAGCTACTTAGCACAACTAGTGGTTTTGTGGATTGCTAGTCATGTGGTATACAATCTTGTTCAATAGATATTAAATCTTCTAAGAGAAAATCATATTCTAGTGAATTCTTGTAGATCCTATTAAATAGAACAATAGATTTTCACAAATGTAGGCTTCTAGAGACTCATGCGATGAGGAGAGTCATAAAAGATTGGATTGTACCATTCCATAGGACAGAAATAGTAGTAAACCTTTATGTTCCAACAAGTGAATCAATGAAAGACATACTAGTTGTTTGTCTTTAGAACACTTAGTAAAAAGGAGATCGTACTATATCATTAAATTTAAAATAGTCTACTCTGTGATCAAAAGATTTCTCCTACTTGACATATGATGCCGAATAAGAATTATTTTATTTTGGGTAATCAAGTTTCTCATAGGTGTAAGCTTCCATAATTAATTAAATCTTGAACAAAGGGCTCTATGATTAGTTAGTTGTTAGGGAAAAAATTTAACATCCTAATATCCTAACAATAACACTTCTAGGCTAGTCACAAAATAAATAAACCTATGAAAAATCATATCATTCAATCCTATAAATAATCAATAAAAAAATAAATGAATAAATAATGACTAAAAGTGCAATTGGTTCTCCCCTAAGGGAAATAAAAGATAGGTAGTTGGGCTATTGTATAAATACAAATCAATCTTACAAACTATATATAGTAATGATATGTGGGCACTTGAAGGTTTCAATTTAGATTATGATTTGGCCTTCTACCTTTTAAAGCAACCTACATATGTAAATGATTTTCTTAGACTAAAAAAATATATATAAAAAACTATAAATGCCCCTCAAAGAAGATGTTAATATCATAAAATAATTTATATTTATTTTCTTTTGACCATTCTAGGCATGGCTATATCACCTACAATATACCTTTTAAAACAGCATACCTAAATGTGTATAGCATGTATGTATATCTATTGTGCACAAACAAAACTAGCTAATGAACTTGACAAGAATCATAACACATCTGACATCACATAATATATAGAAAAATCAAACTGTACCCCATCTTAGACTAACAATATCTACTAACGAACTTATCACAATACTTAAGTGTGTTCAAAAGTTAGGATGAACTCAAGGCTTATCTCCTATGATCAAGATAAGACCACTAAGTGTGATCTTATACTAAATGGTCCATTAAATTGAGATATATCATGAGTTTGAGAATTTTAAAATATTCTAATAATTTAAAAAATATGACTTAATTTTGAAAGTATATTTTATAAAGTTAAATATTTATATTAAATTAGATTCATTAAAATAAAATCAGTAATTTAAAAAAAAATTGATCATGCATATAGCCTAAATACTTAAGATATATATGTTATTTATATATTTAGAAATTAATATGGGATTTAATTTTTTATATTAATTATGATTATCTAGTGACAAGTCACGGAAAGATCTTTAAATTATCAAAATCACAAGTCAAATCCTAAGCCTAAAAAAACAAGTCCACTATTAGTAGTCTTAAAGTGCCAAAAAATTTAGACTTCTATTAGGTAGACAAATGTGATATACTTAGATGATCAAGTAAATCTAAGGTGATGCAAGATGAAAAGGAGGATATCTAACTAGATTCGACCCATTTAGAATCCTATAGATCAAGATGTTTAAATGTAGCTCAAACATTTAGATAATGATATGATGATATAGACAACCAAACAAGCTCAATTTATCTATATCCAAATAGCATGCCTAGATATGGCCTAGACCTTCAAAATGAAAATGGCATATAAGCAAATATAAGTTGCTAGAAGCGGTGAACTTTTAGTGAATTTGGCCCATTAAGAGAGAATATACTTCGCATCAAGTGAATATGACCCATTTAGGATATAAAATATTGTATGCAAATAATTTTGAAATGCTTGAAAAAAGGGTGAGATATTTAAGTGGATTCAGCCCACTTAAATATAAATAAATGTATAAATAGGTTTAGCTTGCTTAAAACATTCACAAGATCTACCAAGTAGATTTGGCCTACTTGAATTAACAAATGGGGAGATTCTTGGACAAATGTAGCCATATACAGCATTATAAGCATCCAAGTGAATATGGTACATCTAAACAAAATGATATGATGTTACTTGAAGCAAGTATGATTTGTTTGAAGATAATTCATAGAAATGTGATCCATCTGGAAAGTATGGATGCCTAATAGATTAAGCTTGTTTAGATATCATACAAGACTAAAGCTTTGGATACAACCCAAATCCCTAGAAATGATTTATATGCATGAGCACTAAGAGATTCCTAGTAAATTAATAACACGCTAATGATAATGATGATCACGTGGATGGGTTTTAAAGAAAGTGGCAATCAATATCACAGACTGGGTTATCTAAATTGATCTCATAATCCCCAAATGAATGGATTGGCTCATCCTAGATGATGTGTATGCAATCTAAAAGATGAGGTAGCATGATCAAGAAAGCACCAAATCTATGTACACCAAGTCCAATATGCCCTGACCCAATGACCTCGAGGCATAAGGTGCCCAAGTGTCATGTGTACATCCTAAATTGACTAATAGCACGATGATATGTAATGTTAGACATCACGCAACATAGAATGCAATGCATGTTTATGTCTAAGACAACGTTAGGTCAAATCGGTTGTTAATTTTACTCCATGGCATTGTCCTATTGAAAGGTGCTAGGCGAGTCAAAAAATAGCACAAATGGCTTGATAACGAGTGGTAATGAGATCCAACAAGTGTCATGACTGTATATCAAAAATGATTCAAAGATGAATGACTCAAATTGCTTATTGAAATATAACATGCATATTGCACCTAAATAGGTGGTCAATATCACCAAGTGAGGTGATCTAAAGCGGCCAAGGAACTATCTCCTACCAAACTTACATAAGGGTGTAAAAGTAAAGTAGGGCTTCTGCAATGTTTGCAATCTAAGGTCATAAATGTTAGAGGCTTATTTGATTTTGACCTAGTAATTGGGTGCACGTACATGCATTGGATGAACATGAGAACCTCAACTAAGATTAGGGAGGATGCTATTGCAATCAAGACATATAAATACCTCTTGTAAGTAATATAAAAGAGCCTTGAGTTAGAATCATGATGTAATAAATACAAAAAAAAAATGCACATTCAATAATGCGGCTATTAACCCACATAAAATCATCTCAATACATACGGATTACTTAAGAATCAATTGTCAAAGACAACAATGTGATGCAACATGTGCGATTAGTTGAACTAGAAGACCATCAAAAACATGCGATCAGGAGGAAGCTCCTATATCATTTTGTGTGAGCATGATCACAAAATGACATGTAGGCTTGGACACCCAAAATTAGCATGCAAAATGCCTAAAATATTTTTTTAAGGAGCCCACGCTCAAGTTATTCTAGCATACATTTAGATACCTAAATGGTGAAGAAGATGCTTTGATGACTCTAGTTAAATACCATGACGACGGAGGATGTAATCAAAGAAAAACAGACATTAATGCCATTGGAATTTTATGCAAGATAATGTATTCCTTCTTGATCAAGCAATGATGTGATCCTCTTAAATCTAGTTAATGATTATAAGAAATCCCAAATTGATCAAAACAAAAAGCCCGTGGTCAGATCAATAAATCTCGATAAGCTCAAAGAACACAACATCAATAATCTTCAAAATCACTTCATGAAAACTCCTCAAACGAAATCAGTGGAAATATGAGATATCGCTCTTATATCCGTGGCCCAAATCACAGATCAGAATGTCATATATTACTCCAATTCTAAACACTTGAGTGACCAAATTATCCACCTAAAATAATTTATGCGTCCTCAGTAAAAATAATTATATCATTTGGAGAAGTAGCTTACTCCCTTTTTTTAAGTTCTGACGGATTGCAACACAGTTTGCTGCAATTTCAACTTTGCAACTATAAAAAATCCTCTACAGGCGGCTGCGAACCTGGGCTCAGACGCAGCAGGTCGGTGCTCGAGCTGGCAAGGTGCCGTAGCACGAGACGAGTTGCAGCAGCGGTATGGATTCGAGCAGTTCAGCGGCTGTTGGACTGTCTGTACGTAGACGGACTCGAGCGATTGAGGTCCTCGCGTGACAGGTGATGCGACCGTGCAGCGACAGTCGGAAGTCTGGGTGGCGCAGGTCGGTAGCTGCGTGGGTCGCCTGTGCAGGCGGAGAGTAATAGGCAATGGCTATGAAAAGTGACGGTCCGGCCAGCAGGGCGTCTGCTTCGGCGACGACAACAGGAGGTAGCGGCCGTTGGCACAGGTCTGGATATGGCTGCGCTCGGGATGGAATAAAGCCGAATACTCCAAAATATTTACATACAACAGTCACATTATTCTTCTATATTTATAAATTAAAACATTTTAATTTTAAAATTTTAAATTAATTTTAAAATATTAAAATTAATAACAAAAGTCTAACTAATATTTTTTTATTTTTATAAAATTAATAGTAATTTAATCATGATACATACAAATTTATAAATCTGATAATTCCAAAAAAAATTTATATATTTTTCCATACAATAAAATATACTTATATTTATTTAATTATATCATAATTAAATAATAATTTATTCAATCCCCAAAGAATTTAGAGCTATTGACTTTCTCTAAAATAAAAAAATTCAAGCAAAAAAATAGAAAACTTATATACATCCCACAGAAGTTTTATATATTTACATATCTAATATTTGAAAATAAATATTTAATTATATAATTAATTTATTACATTGAAAACAGTATACTTGAATGATGATATTATTTTGATATCATAATATATATATATATATATATATATATATATATATATATATATATATATAGAAAATCAATTTTAATTTTTTAGGACATGTAAATTTCTATAATCAATATATATATATTTAACTGTTTCTGAAAACTTCCGATTCAATATTCTTCTTTCATAAGAAGAGAAACAAGCCTGTAGAGACTAAAGGGAAGGGTGACGGATGACCTAAGTCACCTTCATCTGATCAGAATCAGCATTCTCTTGTTAAGGGGCATGAAGGCTTACATCTTCTTTCATCGCAGGCTTCAAATTTGGATTGGGAAAACGCAAACGAGCCTTTCAGTCAGTCACCCTCTTTGATTTCCCAATCAGATTTCGTTGTCCTGATGACGAACGCCATGCAAAGCTCCGCTTTTAGCAATGTGCTGTCTGCTGTAGAATCGCAGTATAGGATTTCAACAGGTGATCTGAGAAGTGTGTTTGAGCAATGTGTTCGTAGTCCTGATTTTCAAACCACATTCGATCGCCTTGTACAACAAGTAGGGCAAAGCCAAGATCAGGAGAACAGTCTGGGTACAGACCAAATCAGATTGGATCTCACAGATGTGATTCAGCAGTTGGTTCCAGTGGTGTCACAAGCTGTCGGCAGGACATTAACGTCCTCTGCGCCTGTACAAGACATTGAATCTGAGCCTCAGCCCGAGGCCGGTGATGTAATGACTTCGTCCATTGAGTCACAGCATGACTGCAACTGTACAAATAGTTCAGTTGATCAATATTTTCTTTTCATGATATGAGAATTTATTAGATGCTACATCAGAATGTTTTCGTGTTTCATGTTGAAATATGTCCTTTGGGTAAACACATTTTTTGAAAGAACGTGCGTTTAGATGTTTTCCTTCATTCATCGTCTCTCAGTTCCCATCTCAGGTGATCTTTTCTGTTTGTCCCACCTCTATCGTTTATCCATATTACCTTCTATTTACCCCAATTTCTTTCTAATTCTTCGTTGATAATTATTTCTAATAATCTTATTGGTGAACATTTTTTAAAATATATTTTCTAGCTTTGATCCACATCTCATCTTAATGAAAACATTCATGCTACACTCAATTTCACTATCAATGTTTTTTTATAGTCCAAAGTTGCCTTACATACAATATCGCCAGTCTAGGAATAGTTCAATAAAATTTATCTTAAAGGCTCATTGGTATTCTCTTGTTGTATAATACTTACACATCCCCATTAAAAAAAAAAAAGATAAAGAAAAGTTAAAGCTTTGCTATTATGCAAAATCATAGGAGGCCATGGTTTTTAAACTCATAGGATGTTAATGCTACTCTATATGCTCTACATTTCACCATGAGGTTTTCTTTCTCTATTCAAGTAAATTTAATTTGATCTGTGACCATCATATTTGTATTTTTTCTCTTGACTAAAGGTTTTTTAGTGTTGTAGATTTGGCGTTGTGCTTATTCTTTTATCATCATTTGGGTGGATTGCTGGGGAACCTTAAAGTACTTTGATGTCTTTGGTCGTACATATTTGATGCAGCACGACCTAATTTCAAGGGCAGATTTTAGCACGTGCTTACCCCACCCCTAATTATAAAATTAATTTATTTGCCCTTCCTCCACTGCCAATCCTCGTTAGTACAGGCCACCATTGTGTCTAAGGGACAAGAATTCTTTTTTAGTCTCCCTAAGAATTAACTTGACGAGCAGTCTTTTTTTATTTCTAGCCATTGCACTAATCTCTTTTTCTATTATTGATGTTTGAACAATCATTACTATCATTTCAGGTCACAATTGCCCATAAATCGGAAGATTTTTATAAATAAGTTGCATTGACATCTGAAATATGTTGTTAATTTGTATTATGAGGCTTGTATTGTATGTAAAACTTATTTATGTGGTTCTCAGGTTGATCTTGTCAAGCTGTTGAAAGAATTGAGCAAAATGGTGATCCCAGAAGCATCTTTGGAGTATTGAAATTTCTGTTGTTTATGGAGAACAGAATGTTTATCAGGACATCGTTGAACTTGGGAATAATGAGGAACTTGCCAATGTATGTATCCCTTTGCTTCACAATTCATTTATAAAGCTTGGTCATACATTTTAATTCTACTCAGTCTTGATTTAGATCTGTAGCTCATTTTAAGGATTCTGGCCAAGTATTTGTTTTTAGTTCGGATATAATTTCTCAAGTTTAGTTGCTTTAGCCATGCTGAGTACTGTGCCAATTGAATCATTTAATATCTGCTTTGAATTCTAATCAAGATCAAATTTTATTTGCATATTTCACCTGATGTACTTTAATGTTGCTTTACTGTTTAGCTCCTACGCTCCATATGCATTTACTTCTTATTTCAGATCAAAATTTATTTGCATATTTCACTTGGTGCAGTTTTGTGTTGATTTACTTCTCATGTTCCTCCTTCCTGTTTTCATTTCCTCTTAACAGCTTCCAAACTTAATCTATCAATAGCAACAGCATAATCTGATGAGCTCTGGCACACATCTGAATATAACTGACCACTTTACTTCCTTTAAATATATAAAATTGCTTATTTGAGAACCACACAATGCTTTCTATCTCCTGTTGGTCTTGACTGGTGACTGAAATACTGTTGCAGGAATTCATGGAGGTTCTGAGACGCGATATCCGTTGCAGGCTGGCAAAGGAATCCTCTTTAATAAATGAGCCGTGAATAACTCTGATATCCTCTTGTGATTTTACTTTCCATTAGTCGGATTTTTTTTCTGAATAAAATGCTTCAGACAAACAATTCTGTCAAGAATTTAAAGCTTCCATATGCTTTTCCGGAAAGTTGTCATCTCTCTGATTTTTTTTGTTCATTGCATAAACACTGGACTGCTGCATTAAGCTTTGATAGATTCTTCTCTGCTACTCGTTTAGAGCTGCAGTTGAGTCAATCAATCTTTTATTGTTGTACAGTTACAATCTTTCATTATATAAGGATATTCATAATAGTTTTGGTGATGAGTTCTTTTAAGATGATTTTGCTATGTTGATTCTGATTTCAGCAGTTTAGAGGACCCGACTAGGTGTTGTGGTTAAGCTCTCTTCGAGTACTTTCTTATTTTTGTAACATTTAGGCTTTGTTTGGGATGACTTTTTTTAGTGCTTTTAAAGCTGAATTTCTGGTTTGATACTTGTGAATAGTGCAGCCCCTTTTCAAAAGAAAAGACAAATAGTTTTAGAATACTTTAAACCAAATTTTCGCGAACTAAAAGTTTAGCCAAACGAAGCCTTAGGATCTGTTTGGCAGCTACAGTAGTCCGAAAATATGAACTACTTCAAAAAAAACTACTGTCTAAAAGTTATAGTGATTATTATAATATTTTTTTAATTCAAAAAAAAACTAGATTGCACTCTGATAAATTAGGTCAAAAAATATAATATTTTTATCACAGATTCTTCAAAATATGATCAGAATGTTATTTTCAAACTGCCTTGTGATGTGTTTTCACTCTGTACCATAGTGTCTTGTTGCCTTAAATACACCCTTAATAATGATAGGGATAATTCTATTAGAGTGCGTCTGTTCAATTCTATTGAGACCAGTTGGAGTCTAATTTTTGTCCTTGGAAGAAAAACTGTCAGCATAATATTTATTGGTATGCTAAGATTGATGATCAAAATCATGAGAATAATATTCTTGACTTTGATGTTAATATTTATATTGATGGGATCTAATGCATGAACTATAAATAATGTGGTCTTATTTCACATCATAAAATTGTTGAAATATCACTAAATTATGTTTAAATACTAAGAATTAGTGGTTTATCAACTAAATAGCCCTTAAAAAAAAAATCTAAAATGTATTTAAAATCAAAGAAGGAAGTGGTATGTACAAATACCCCCTAGTGTATTTTAACATAAATATTTTTTCTTAAATAAATCAATGTATTTTAAAACACTCAAAGTAGCTTTTTAGGATTTTGAATATTTTAAAAATAATTATCACTAGTAAATGAACCGAAGGCTCAACAAGCTACTCGACTGCCGATTAGAGCATTTATCGCTTCATTTAACTAATCGAAAAGCTCAACACTTTTGTAAATATTCGATAAGAAACGAACAAGTCAACAAATTATTGCTTATTCATATGCTCATAACAAGATTATTTTCACAAACAAACTCAAGAGTTCGATACGATTAAGGCTTTTTCATAAACGACATCAGAGTATATTATTAATGATATCAGAGGCTATCGATTCGCCGAGCTCGTTTATTTCACACCGGAGACCGGATGGCAACCCGAGAGTCGAGGTTAAACGCGCTTGTTAATACGCCGAGAAGTTAATCAACCGAATAACCAAATTTTTTTAAAAGCTCGAGCTTGAACACCATCCTAAAGCTCGAATCAAGTTTGGAGCTCGAGCTCAATAATGATAAATGAGTTTGAACTCAAAAGCCTCGCCGCTCGCTGTCGTCAGTTTCATAATTATCAGCATTATTAGTTGCAACTGGTTATCAATAATTACCTTTGACTACTATTGATCAGCTGTCATCTCTAATCATCATACAGATTTCATTACCTGCTACCATTAACAATTATTGGATTTTTAAAAAGTTTTAAGATGGTAAACATTTTTTATTTTAAATATATATCTATATATACATATATAATAAAATATAAATTAAATTAAAAAAAATTGATCTCAAAGATGACTTGGTAGATTTAAATTTAGTAGAACCGCAAGTTGCGAGAGCTCGGTCACTAGCATCAATAAAGGTCCGCTACTGACGGGGCACTTATATAACTACCTGCGAAACCCTGCTCCGAGCCCTAGGTGCGAAGCTTTACTGCTTTTGTCTTTCTTTCGTTTCAGGGATCTGTTTACGCTTCGACGGTCCCGTGTATCGGCATACGCACTATACTTCAGTTTTCTTTCCCTCTCCGAGGATTCTGATGATAAACGATGTTTTTGTTTGATATTAGTAGCAAAATGAGCGAGTTACTGATCTGGAAGTTGATTTTTGAATTTTGTTGTCTGAAGAGATGGGTTACATCGGGCACCATGGGATCGCGGCGCTCCACAATACAAGTACAGCGGCGTTGACAACTTAGTGGTTGAAGTATATCTTGCAGCCATTTTGAGTCGATTTGTCAATATATTTCCTCTTTGGGTGCCGTAAGTGCTCTATGCTCAATGAGAACATATATATGATCGGTTGTTCTAGAATTAATGATCCTAGTCTTTAGAGAGAGTTTTGATGCGGAGACTTAACACAATTCTTCGGGTTCTATAGTTGGTCCTTTGTAAGAGGAGATGTTTTTTGGGTTGATTGGGTGCGGAGAGCCCTTCCATTATTTTTCTTCTTCAAGCATGCTAGTTTTTCCAGAATTTTTCATCAAGCCTTCTTTCTGTGCCATGATTTTTTTGGCTAAATTTTTTTTTTCTAGCATCAGATCGCATAGATCAAAGCATATTTTTTGGTTTCAGTATGTCGTAGATCTTGTCCCGTTCGTCATTACATTCTTTGCATTCTTCTGCGCGGCTTCAAAGTAGATGTCAAGAATAGATAGAAGTCTTCTAGTTAAGGCTATTCCCTTCACTTCACCTGGAATGTTGTTACTCCAGCAAGAAATATACAGACACAAGATCATTCTTCCCTCTTGTTTTAATCTTACACAATCATTTGGATTTTCCGACATGTCTTCCTAACATTGATCTCACATTTGCCGTGATGTTACCTTCTCATTATATTAAGTTTGGATTGCTAGAGTTTTGATTTTTGTTCAAAAAGAATGGAGTTATTTTAGATATGAATAGTCTTCATAAGCTGTATCCCAAACATCTTTTGTAGTTAGTAGGAATATGTATGCTTTTGCAAACTTACCTCCTTCAAATTTAGGCGCCAACTCATGACTAAGGAGATGTAGTGAACGTTGGGTCAATTATTTCTCATGGCTTCACAGGTTATTTAACCTAATTATCCCCTTCCATTGACGGCTAACTCAATCGATTAGGACCGTTCAAAATATTTTTTACCATTCAATTTATGAGTGATTATGTGGATAGAAGAAATAGAGAGAATGGGAGATTTATATATATATATCACACAATTCTTATGCATTTACACATCAAACACTTAAAATTTAATATTTATAAATATATAACATTTCTTTTATGCATCAAAAGGTGTTTTTCACTTAATGATGATGTTATTTTTAATGTAATATTATGTTAGTATTGATTATGTCAAAAGAAAAGTCAATTATATAATTGCATCAAATTTTTAATTATTTGATCAATGGGATGTGTAAATAAATGATTACAATTAAAAAAATATATAGAGAATGCTAGATTTGTGTGATTGACTTTTAGGTAAGTTGGTAGAGTGCATTCTCTCTAATTAGCAGATTTAAGTTCAAATCACATTTCTAGTTGCTAACAATTAATTTATAATTTAGTTGTAATTAAAGATCAATTTCTAAATGAACTGTTATACTTATCACGTATGTGTACCCGTGGATCAAAAGCAAACTTCCCTCCCTGTTCTTGGCGCCGCCTTTCTGCTCTTCTCACATCTTTTCAGTTAATGGCGGCAAGAACCATCTTTTCGGGGATTCTTTGATGGTTGTTCGATAAACAAAAGCTGCATCCTCGACGCCCCCATGGATCTGAGAGCAGATTACTCTCATCCCGGCTTTGGAATCTTCTGCTAGCGTTTGCTTCCTGCGCGAAGGTTCAGATATGGCTGCATAGGCATCGATTTTGTTGGTTAGTCTTTCTTCTTACTCAAACTCCCAAATCTATTGCAGTTCTGAAAGCTGTAGACTTCGAATCTAAAAAAAAAAAAGAGAGTCGATAACGGGCTGCTTTGGTTGCGTAATACTTGAATCAAAGATCTTAGAGACTCCTTGGTCTGTGGAATTTGTATCTTTATTGAGTGAAGAGATCTGCTTTTTGAATATTTCTGTTGAAATTTTTGTTCTCTTCAGAGAAAAGGCTTGTTGTACTTCATTGTGTCTTAGAAAAGTAATGAAGGTAAAGTGAAAATCTTTATGTCTTAGTTGTACATAAAGAGTCAACGCATAGATAATTAGAGAGAATTTGAAGAACATCAAAATTTTACTTGAAAATCTTAGAAGAAGGGAAAAATTATGAGCCTAGTACAAACAATTTATATATTTTTTAAATTGCAAAATTTAACTATTCTCTTAGAATGTAGGAGATAAAATTATGAAGTTGTGATTGTACAAAAGTTGTGTAATAACAGTCTTAGAATAAAGTTACAATAATCAAATGATTGTAATCAGGCTATGATCCAATTGGTGACATCGTTGGTGGTGATTAGTGATGCTAGAGGTGGTGGTCAGCAATATTTGCTTGTGGTGGCTGGCTTTAGGCTTGTGAATTTAACTCTTAACGCTCCCTTCATTGTGAGAATGTTGTTATATTTATATAATTTTAGGAGAAGCGTTTTGAGAATTTAAGCCTCGGATGACTTCAAACTTGAGTTATTTTATGCTCGTTGGATTCCTCTCGTTGAGTTGCTTGATTCGACTATAAATAAGCTAGATTTGATAATTGTTTAACCCTTAAATTAATACTTCAAAGTTTTCAATTATGTTTTTGATGCTAATAGGTTCATCTTGTCAAGATGTTCAATCTAACTATAAATTAATTAAAATCAATATTTGAATGATCTCAAATTTAAATTTGAAAGATTCAATATATAAATCTTCTTAGGATTCATGCTTCATCCATCAAATTTTGGTGTGATATGGTACAGTTTTCTTTTAGCCCAAGGAATAGGATTTGAGGAAAGCTAATGCATTTACTTCTCTTAAAAAGAAGAAGAGAGAAATGTCTTCGGCAATTTGCTGTTTGAAAAAATAGTGGCTGAGCTATTGCAAAAGAAGTAGTTATATAAAGAAGCTACAGTGGGTATACAAATATTTTGATTTTACAAAAATCAAATCGCAGCTTTTTTGCGGCCAATGTAGGTAGCTTGATCAGGTTAAAAAATACAATTTTTTCAGATTCTTGAAAATGCAACAAGAATATGGTTGTCAAATTGGATAGCAATGCAGTGAGAAAACGCACTTCTGCCGCACCCATAAACGCACAGGAAGAAATTAAACTAACAGACATCATCTTCACTACCATAGGCCTTGGAATTCTTGAACTACTGTTAGCTTCAACTTCCAAATTGTTTACCTCAATTGTTATTACATCTATTTTTTCATTCTCATCATATTTTCAGTGCTTAAATAATAAAGATTTGTTTTTCCTATAGTATTTAAGTTTAAAATCTTTGATGAAGCAATTTTTAGCTTGACATTGAGGTAATTTGGGAAAAAAATATATTTCTTTATATCGTTGTTCTTTATCAAGCATACTATCCTTAATTGAAAAAAAAAATCAATTTAATAGCCTAAAAAACTAAAGATGTCTTGGCTGCTCTGGGATTAACTAATAATCAAATTTATGTCATTTTTCATCTTACAAATAAAATTCATTCGTGCATTTTTTTTTTTAATATCTTGCTTCTCTTCATATCTTGAATATTTCATTCCTGATGTGCATGTTTTTAACTTTGAATGTACATTTTCTTAAATCTTGATTCATGATGATACTATTAATTGTAATTTTTCTAAAAGATCTTACCTCTTAGTTGTAATTTTACTAAAAGATCTTACCTCTTAGTTGTTCATATCACTGCTCACTGCTTATTGAATGAGCAAAACTTTCTGTGTGGCGGTTTGAGTGTTGAGGATTCCTAAGTGCTGAAAGTTATGTTTGATGCATGGTTTATGAAAAGTATAGACTTGAGTTCTCACTCTCTTGATCGTACTCTTACTCTTAGGGGTTGTTCGATTGACTGCATTTAGAGTATAAAGTAAACTAAATATAATGTATTTGGATTACTTTAACTTATTTGGTTGAATTTCTTTTTTTTTTATGACAAAATAAATATAATGTAAAATATTTTGAGATTATCAGTGGCGTCCATGGCCTGCGGCGGTGACACCGATGGTGGTGGTGGCTGGCGGGTAGTGCTGGCGGCGGTACGGCGACGGCAACGGCAACGGCAGCGGCGGTCGACGGCGCATGGTGTCGGCGTTCGGCGCAACCATGCCAACGGTGATCGACGACGGCGGCGGCGGCGGCGCATCTGGCGGTGGTCGGTGTGGCGACAATGGCGCACTTTCATATTTCCAGATGTATTTTCAAATCGGGAATTTTAAATACACCCAAAATGATCATTTCATTTCTCTAAATATTAAAATTTTACTCATCGCATAAATGCTAAAAAATTAAATTTTATCGTTTAGTTTATTTTTATAAATGCAGTATAAACTACTATCGTGTTAAGCCTAATCTACTCAATTATACCTCGGTCTGGTGTCTCTCTCTCTCTCTCTCTCTCATTCATTTAACTGTGTTATCCTTAACCCCAGCATATAAGCTAAGCTTTGTCAAACTAAGTTGAGCACTTAAGACTTCTAAATAGAATAAAGTTATAGAAATAAAAATTAATTAAAATATATAGTTTGCAATCCTTCAAAAAAAATCAGAAAATCGAAATTTAATCCGATGACATCATGTGGCACGCCCATTAGGGGCGGTGCAAACAGATGTAAATCCTGTCAAACGCAAAAAATAAATTAATTAAATTCTGGATTTAGTAAATCTTATAAATCCAGTAAATCTCTTAAATCCTCTTAAATTGAATTTAGTAAATTCTTTTGAAATAGTGGATTTACGGATTTACATAAACTGTGTGAAAAAATTGGGAAGACAGACGGTGGAAGAAATTTCAGCTATCATCATTTTTTTTAATCTTTTTAAAAAATTTTAATTTTAAATAATTCATTTAATTACAAATTTATACTTAATTAAAATATTATGATAAATTAATTTTTATTTAATATTATTAAATTAGTAATTATAATTTATTAAATGTAATTATCATTTAATAGAGAATTAGATTTAAGTAATTTTAGCAAATGTAATATTTAATAGTTTTTTTAATTTAATTTAACTTAATTTAAACTAATTTAATACAATATTATTGATGATTAATTTATCAGTTATTAAAATTAAATTTAATAAATATAATTATAATTATTATAAGTTTAATAGTTAATTAATTTTAAATTATGATTTGAATTAATAGAAATAAATTTTTAAATAAATTATCAAATATCTCTCCAGGATTCAACGTGATTTAATTATTAACATACCAAAAAAGATTTAGTAGTTTAGGATTTATTAAATTCATAATTACAAGATGTAATAATTACTACTTAAATTAAATTCAATTTGTTACCAAACACTGCCGTAGGAAGGCGAATTTACGAAATTTATAAAAATTGAAGCGCACTAAGGGAGGAAAGACGATTGTTTCCATCGCCACATTGAAAGAATTTCTATGATTTTATTTTTTCACATGTCTTAATGTAACTTAATTCTTAGTATATTAATCTATTAATAAAATTTAATAATTATTAATTTTAATTAATAGTTAATATTAATACATATTCCTTTAAATTAATATTAATATTAATATTATTAATTGATTAATTAATATATATTTAAGTTAATTTTAATTACTACTGATTTATTAATATATCATTAAATTTAATTATAATTTATTCAATATTGATATGACATTGAAAATTTTATTAGTTGAAGCACAAATCTTGAGAAAGCAAGTTGAAAGACAAACCTACCGGATCAAGACTTAAAAATCATTAAAAACTTTGGGATATCAGTTAAATCCCTAAATAACTTTCAAATATAGAGTCTTTATAATCAAATCGAGCATCTCGACGAGCCAGATCCAACAAGCCCAAGATCTTACAATTCCGACTTCATTTGAGCATTCAAATACTTAAAATACATCAAATGATCAAATGAATCATTTTGAGCCGTCCGTAAGTTGAGTGGTCGATTTTGCATGTATTTACAGACGCCACCTCCAATCTATAAATAACCAATCATTCTCATATGGGGAGCCCAAGCAAGAGATAGAGAGCTCTAAAGTTTGAAAATCCTCCAAGCATAATCGCCACCACTGACGGCCGATCACTTCGTCCATCGCCGATCCTCGCTGCATCTCCGTCGGTCCATCATGACGACCTTCATCGGAGTGGTTGCTCTCGCCGTTTCACCATCATCTGCTACCACTAAGAATCACATAACCTCAATGCGACTATATATTGGTTATTGTCGATTTGGGATTCTCATACGCCTCTTCTCATATACAATTATGAAATCTCATTATCGGGAAAACTTATACTCCGAAATAAATATATAGTGGAAGTCTTTTACTGGGCTAGGCCCCGTAGTTTTTTTTTTCCTCTTTTCGAGATTTTCACGAAAAATTGAGTTTTCTTTCATTCTTTAAATACACGCTATTGATTTCACAACAAAGGTAGCGAAACTTTCACTCTACCACAACTGATTTTCTAGCACACAACAAATATAATTATAGTTTGATAATTAATTGATTTTAACTAATATAATAATTAATATTATTTTTAATGTAGTTTAAGTTAATTTTAACTATTTTAATTTAATAGTATTAATGGTTTGGATTAAACCTATTCGGATCGGATCAAATTCGGATCAGACTCGAACCCGATCCGTTGACCCGAATTGACACTCCTATATGATAGGGGGTTATTTTTTATAATTTCTTTTAAAAATAATCTTTTTAAAATCTTAACAGACTTAAATTTTCAAATAATTTATCAAACATATCTTTAGACTTAGCAGGATTTAACTAATCTATTACCAAATAATTTTCAAGATTTAATAGCACATGATTTATTAAATCCAAATGTATTAGATTTACTAAATTCAGAGGTATTGGATTTACTAAATCTTGCATGAAATAAATCCAACCTTTTACCAAACACCCTCTTATTTAGTTTCATTATTTTGTGATGTAAAAATGAAAACATATTATTTTAAGGCTCAAACAGGTGCTCTCGCTTGCTTTAATAGCAAATCTAACGAAGCTGTCGCCCGCCGGTTATTGGCTTTGAACGAAGACTTCATCATAATATCTATTGTTTTCTTCAAGCTCTAATTCAAGCTCTTAGAGGTGTAAATGAATCGAATTTGAGCAAGCTAAATTCTTAAACATATTCAGCTCATTTGAAAATTGTTTGTTTTGTATTTGTGTTCTACTCGAATTGTTCAAAATGGCTTATATAAACTCGAAATAGCTCGAAATATAATAATCTGAAATGACTCATATATAATATTTTATTTCGAGTCATAAATCAAGTCGAACGTGATCGAATGAAGGATTTTTAATGTTCAACTCGTTTATAAATCGAGCTTGAAATAATTGTTCGTGTTTGACTTACTTGATTAACAAATGAGACGAACAAGTTATTCACAAACAACAAACTTTTTTGACAGCCCTACAAGCCCTGCCTGTTCTATTCTTCGAAAACATTTATTTTATTTTATTTTATTTGTTTCAATCGTTACTTTTGTTTATTTATTCGTTTATTATGTAATTTACGCTATTTATAATATTATTTGATTAATGAAAATGATTAGGCATGCCCTGAACCAAGCCGAGCATGTTTATCTTCAAATTCAAGTTTGTTTATCGTTATTGAGCTCAAGCTTTTTTTAGGATGGTGTTCAAGTCGAGCTTGATTCGAGTTTGTTCACTAACTTGATTCAAATTGGATTATCAAGTCTATTAAAGAGTAGTTCATTTAATGAAATAAATAAGCTTTAATTAAATCTTAATCAAACTTTTTTAGAAGAAACTTGTTAAAAATTATATTAACTGTATCAATTAAAACTTATTAAGTCTATAAAAATAAAAGTTTTGGCAATACCTTTTAAAAAGAAATTTTAATCGAGCTCTTTAACGAACTTATTCACAAGCTTTAAATGATATTATTCATGAACATAAACAAATCAAATGACAAGCTGATCAAATTTATTCATTTAACAATCGGATATTTATAAATATATTCAACCTAATTCGATTAGATAATTAAATGATCATGAAATAGGCTTAATTGAGTCGAGCAATAATTAATTTGTCAAATGTTCAATTCATTTGCAGCTATACCCTTCCTAAAAAAATAGGTCGATAAAATCTCAATTATTTAAAACGCATAGCGGCGAAGACGGATGAGAAAGCTAGGGCTCGGAGACGGGCGACGGCAAATCCTCCAATCGACGACACTGGTAACTTCCTTCCCGGTTTGAGGTAATCTTCTTCTCTTCTCCGCTCTTCCGTGTCTCGCTTGCGGAGGTCTCACGTCTCACTCCTTTTCGCCTCTCCTTTCCAGTATGGCTACCGATCATCCTCTCTCCGCCCATTTCCCTCCACTTTCACCCCCTAACTCCATCAATCCATCGGATGTAGCTCCTCCCTCCCGACAACCCTCCTCAACGATTTATTCCCGTATGTGGAAAGATTTACTCGGTTCACAAAATGAAAAGAGTCAATCGATTTCTCTCTCTTTTGTCCCCCTAGCTCCGATGAAGTCTCCTTCATCAATCCAACTTATCGAGGGTCAGAAAGACTGGAGTCTCTCTTTGATTGGCCATGCTATTGGCAAAAGACCTTTTTATAGCACTCTTCTTGCTGCTGTTCATAAGAAATGGAAATTTAAGGGCGAACTGGAACTTCTTACCATGGAAGGTGATTTTTTCTTATTCAAATTCATATGTCAAGAAGATTATGACTTGGTTTGGAATCAAGGAGCTTGTTTCTTAAACGGTAGACCTTTCATTTTTCAAAAATAGTCATGAGATTTTAGGCCTTCCAAAGAGCATATATCTGAAATTTCATTATGGATTAAATTGCCAAATCTTCCACTGTTGTTGGAATGAGTCCGCCTCTCAAAGGTCATAGTATGGTGGGAATCCTCTAGAGACAACTTAACCGCCTCCAAATCTCGAGTCACTTTTGCTAGGATTTGTGTCCAGATAAACCCATCCTCCCCATTGCCCGATTCAATCTTGCTAAACCTTAATGGCCGTAAATTTCAGCAGGAAGTTATTTATGATTGGAAACCCAAAGCTTGCTCAACGTGTAAGTCTTTCTCACATGAAGATAACACGTGCCCCCAACAACCCAAATAGAAAGCCTCCAACGCGATAAGCGTAGCCCTCCCCTGCAGACTATTAAACCACAATCTATCAACCACATCCCAGCACTATTGCCTAATCCTGTGGCCTTGAACAACCATCCAAACTCGATTCCAATTCCAGCCTTTGACCAACATCTTCAGGGCCTAAACCTGTCTCTCAATGATCTCAACCAGCTCCCAGCTTCCTCACAAACATTGGAGGAAAATGCGATAATACAAATATGGATCCGTAAATTACATCACACTCAACTTTCTACTCTCGTGGAGTTCTTACATCGACGCATTTCTACCCAGCCAATTCTCATAGAGAACCTGATCTGATAGCCAAAATTCCTAATAAAAATCTCTCAAATGTTGAAGGCTCCAAGCCCCCTAATAACCAAAATGGAGGCTTCAAGACCCATTCAAAGAAAAAAGGGGGTAAATAACCCCTTCCTCCACCACCCCCTTCCCCTCCCTACCTACCTACCCGCCCCCCATCCCACCATACCTCTACTCTGTTAAATTATGACCAATATTAGAATTGGATGTTGGAATGTCAGAGGTCTCCTAGCTGATGGGAGGCTAAATGATTGCAAAAGGATTATCAGGGATTCTCAACTTGGTCTCCTTTGTCTTCTTGAAACCAAGATCTTATCTACTACTCTTCTGGACAATCAATCTTTAAATAGACTCTCCTTGTTCAACAATGAAGGTAGCTCTAACAACTTTGAAAGTAGTCCGGGGGGCAGAATTTGGATCAAAAGGAACTCAAACACCACTTCATTCCATACTATCTCCGTTTCTGCTCAATTTATTCATGGCTCTCTCATCTTACATGGTCAATCGTTAATATATCTCACCTTTGTCTATGGCTTCAATGATATGTATGATAGAAGACCTCTATGGAACTCTTTAAGGGAAATAGCCTCATCTACTCATGATCTTTGGCTCATCATTGGTGACTTTAATTGTATTATCTCTAACAAGGAAAAATCTGGGGGAAACTTACTAGCTTCAAGCAAATTTCAGGACTTCAAAGATTGCATAAATGATTGTGGAATGATTGATCTCCCTAGTAGTGGATTATACTACACTTGGTCAAATCAACAAATCAACAGACCTATTTACTCAAAAATTGATAGAATCCTCTGTAACATGAAATGAATTGACCAATATCCGGCATCTCATTATAGGGTGGTCCCTTTCTTCGATCACTCTCCCTTATTCTATTTTTGGATAATAAGCCTCATATTACATCCAGATTTATGTTCAGGAATTATTGGGTCAAATATAACAACTTTCTTGATGTGGTCAGCTCAACATGGAAATCTTTTGTTAATGGAGATCCTATTTATGTTCTTTCAAAAAAGCTTCAACTCTCAAAAATTCTACTTAAGCATCAACGATGGGCCTCCTCTTCTCTCAACACCCAAATTGAGTCCACAAAAGTCGAACAAGAAGATATTCATATTAGGTTGGAAAGAGAGCCTCTTAATTCCCACCTTTTGATGGAAGCCAAGAACATTAAAGAGAGATATAATGAGCTCCTTAAAATGAAGTTTCTGCCAAAGAGCTAAGGCTCATTGGCTTACATATGCTGATGATGACATTAAATTTTTGTACATTTATATTAAGGAGAGATATAATACCAATTACATTCGAAGCTTTGATACTCCTTCAGGCCTTATATCTGACCCTGATGAAATATCAAAGGAAATATGTGATTCCTTTGCTGATTTGTTCAATCATCATAACAACTTTGAGCCTTCTATGCATAACATTCCAATTGGAAAGCAAATTACAGCTGAACAGGCTGTCTGGTTGGAGGACAACATCATTGATAAAGAAATTTTGGATGCTCTTCATAGCTTTAATGAAAATAAATCTTCTGGAGTAGATGGCTTCAATGTTAAGTTCTTCATTTCTACTTGGGAAATTATGGGGAAACAATTTCTTCTTGCAGCTCATCACTTCTTCAACATGAGGATATTACCTAGAGTTTTTAAGCATACCTTAATCACCCTTATTCCCAAAATAAAACACTCCAACTCACTATCGACATGTGCCCATCTCACTATGCAACCTTTTTTTACAAAGTGGTGGCCAAAGTTTTGCTAACCGCTCAAGTGGTCATTCCCCATATCATCCATTTGGCTCAATCAACATTTATAAAGGGTAGAGACATTTCTGATAATATCTCTATGGCTCATGAAATTTGTTATGGTTTTTCTGAAAATAAAGGATCGGACTACTTTCTAGCTAAGATAGACCTTCGAAAAGCATTTGATATGATCAACCGGGACGCTTTGCTACATCGTATGGCTCAAATTGGGTTTCCATCTAAATTCATCAATTGGGTCCGAGCTTGCATCAATGATATTCCTTTCTCTATTATACTCAATGGAGAAATCAAAGATTTTTTTCAATCATCAAACGGTCTCAGGCAAGGGTGCCCTCTCTCCCTTTCTATTTACAATAGCTATGGATTCTTTTTCTTGCCTTTTGGAGGAGGTTAACTCTCATAATTTTACCTATCTCTTTGATAATACCTTATCCTCTCATTTGCTTTTTTGTCGATGATCTTTTGGTGATGGGCAAAGCTTGTCATAGTTCTATTATGGCTTTAAAAATAGTTATAAACAAGTTTGCTGATTATATGGGTTTGAAAATCAACAATGAAAAATCATTAATTTATTTTTCCAAATCTAGTCATTCTTACAACCTTTTTGGGGAGATGCTTAATATAAATGTTGGCTCTTTTCCGTTCAAATATCTTGGTCTCCCTCTTAACTCTGGCAAGCTAAAATCCTACCATTTCAATCCTATCTTTGACAAGCTTCAATTATGGCTCGCCGGCTGGAAGAGTAAAATGCTATCCTTTGGGGGAAGATATCAATTGCTTAGAGCTTCAGTGAATAATTATCTCAACTATTTTTCGCCTTTATCCTTTCCCAAATGCATCCTCAAGAGAATTTCTTCTATTATGGCCAATTTCTTCTATCATAATGGGGAATCCAAAAAATTGCACATAATTTCCTGGTCCAAAACTGCAATGCCCCAAAGAGGGGTATAGGTCGCATTAATCGTTGATACTCTTAATGTCCTATACAAAATTAAAATTTTGTGAAAAATTCTCAATCAAACCTCTCCTTTTGCGCAATGGTGTAAAAGCAAATATATTTCCTTATGAAAATCTGGTTCAGGTAGAATATCTCCTATGTGGAAAGAGCTAAAGCATTTAGCTACTCTTTACAGGAATAAAATTGAGTTGATTCTAGGTGAAAACTCTACATTGTCCTTATTTTTTGATCCTTGGTGCAAAGGCTTTTCATTAGTCGAGCTATTAGGACATGATTGCTTTAGGTTGTTTGATAAACCTGAAAAAGCTCTGCTTTAGGATCTTTTCAGTGGAGGATCATTTTTTATTCCTATGGGTATTCAAAATTTTTCAGCAGATTGTTATAACCTTTTGACTAATCTTTTTACTACCCAAGATGTAGATTTGTTTCTATGAGATTCTGACTCGGTGTTGAAATCTGCTAGCATTCTGAATACTCTTTTTGAATTGCAACCTATGGTAAGCTGGGCCCATGAGATATGGTTCAAAGGTAATGCCTTAAATTATGCTCTTTTTTGTTGGATGACATATCATAAAGGTCTTAAAACATCGGATAAGCTGGAAATTAGAGGGTTGGGTGTTACCCGATTATGCTTGTTTTGCAATGTTGAATTGAAATCTCATGATCATTTATTTTTTGAATGTCCATTATCACTGAAGATGGTTAGACAATTACTTCCATGTGGTAACTACATCCTTTTGCCAACTACCTTACCTCAACTTCTTAGTGATATTAGCAGCATTTATCATGATATTATGGCTAGATTATGTTATCTTATTGTGGCTATTACGATAACTTGTATATGGAAAGATAGGCTCCATACAAATACAGAAAATACATTTGAATGGTTGAAAAATCGTATACGATCCGCGGTTTCCTATAAATTAAGAAGGTGAAAATTTAAGGAAGCTTGGCCGGTTGAAGTTTTAAATACATTGCAACACTGGAGGGACTATGCTTAACTTCTGATACTCTAATGCTTGTTTTTGTTATTTTTGCTGGCTGGGTTGGTTTTTCACGGTCGAGGCTGGACAATAATGATTTTGAGCTCTCAATTGAGGTGATGGATGTTTTCTATGGCTTGCTTTTATGGCGGCAATCAGGTTATTTAAATTACAGCTGTATACTTATTTTTTTTTCTGGGATTTTTTTGGATGGCTGTTGTTTCTTTTCCTCTCGAATGGCTGCGATGCTGGATTATCTTAGGACGCTTGCTTCCCAGCTTTTGATATGGCTGCTGTTTTCTGATATCTGGTGGAAGCTTTATATATACTACAAAGCTGGAGGGACTATGTTTTTGCCGATATTTTTTGATGGCTGGGTTGGTTGTTATTGGTTGTGGCTGGACAATGATGATCTAGAGCTCTCATATGAGGTGATGGATGATTTCTGTGGCATGCATTTAAGGCTGCAACCAGGTTATTATAGCTATAGCTGGATACTTGTTCTTTTTGGGATTCTGGACAGCATGTGTTTCTGTTTGGCATGTGTTTTTCTGTTTGCATCATCTCGAATGGTTGTGATGTTTGGATTTACACTGGATGCTGGCTGTCAGGCTCTTTATACGGCTGATGCTCTGTTTTTTGGCCTTTACGTTTTTTTGGCTCTGGAGGAAATCGGATTCATCTATGGACTTTTCTGTGCTCTCGATTATGGGTGTTTTTGTTATACAACTTTTGCTGTTCCCTACAGATTTCTGGTTTTGAATGGGCGTTAACTGTCACTACTAATCAATTGCGGGTCGTTGTGTTGCTGATTAACCTCTGGATGGCAGCTATGCTTGCATTCTGAGATCTCTTCCATCACCTCTATGTTTGTTGTCTCAGATACTACTGATCTGAGTCCCTTTTGATATTTTACTATAACTTACTTTGTCTTTATACTATTGAAATGAAATTGGGGTTTGCCCTTAATTTTTCCAAAAAAAAAATCTCAATTATTTTTGAGATCATAATTGATCGACATCTCCTTCCAATAATGCAGATATGGTGCAGGCCTGATTGGGCGTGAATATATTTTTCCCAGTGACGATAAGGCTAAATTATTCAGTGGGCTCAACACTACGTAGGGGTAGATATGTCTCATTTTATTTGAGAGACCGAGCGCCTTAACTTTTAATAGAATTATAAATGAGTTTTAAAACTAAAATAATTATTTTTGATATAAATAAAACATATAAATATTTATATTACACTAATTTCATCCGTATTAAAAAAAAATTAAAAAAATATTCTGATCATTTTTGCATCAGAATATTTTAGATATATTTTTTACTGAAATAAACAAAGCACCATAAACGCCAATTTTGAAGCGACCGGCCGCAACAAGCACGCGGTGAGATCGAAGTGGGCCTGTCCGGCCAGGAGTTAGGAGGTACATCGAAGGGAGTACATGGAGGCGGCAGAGTCCATCGCCGGCGAGTCGTAATCTCGGTGATGGCGACCGCTCTCCAAACCGTAATCCATCAGCGGCCGGCGCTCCAACTCCTCGTCATGATCGTGCACGAATTCCGGCATCTCGATATCGCCTTTCCTCATATACTCCCCGAGGAATTCCAGTCGGTTCACATACCTCAATTTCCCATACAACCTGACACAAAAATCCAAAACCAAGGGTTCAAAAACATCTGCGAATAAAACTAGATAGATCAAAAAAAATCCCGAATCTCCGAATTGATAATCACTTACCCGGCGCTGAAGAGAAATCGGCCGAAGGTAGCGAAGAAGAGGCGAGCCTGGAGACCCGGGTGTACGAAATAAACGGCCTCCATGCCGTCCCTAACGGAGGCAGGCAAGGACTCGTAGATCGATCGGAGGAACGATACGCCGGGAAAGTTATCCAGCCGATGCACGCACGTGTGCACGTACACGACGCAGAACGGCGCCTCACCGATCTCCGGAAAGATCTTCTTCTCCAAATACTTCTTCAGCGCTTCCTCTCCTTCCGCCCCATTCAGAACCCTAGCTGCCAACACCGGATCCCTCAGCAAAACATCTCACAAATCGAATCATGGAAACGATCGATTGCAAAAGAAATTTACCCGGGAAGAACTTGCCAATGATGCGGAGGATCTTCCGGCCTCGCTTGTCAGCGCGGCCTTGAACCTTGAATACCTCCAGTTTCTCGAGAAGAAGCTCGTGCTCCGCTGATGGCGACGCGGTGGGTGTGTTCCTGCTACTGCTCATTATGTGGGAATTCTTATTGATTTATCTGATATCTATTGGGGTTTGGCGAGGACGAAGGGGATTGGGAGAAAGGGTTTATATAGGAAGGGCGAGAGAGGATTTGAGATCATATCCGCTTGTTCAGTACCAGATTTTTAAATATATTTATATAATATTTTTTTTTTTTTTTTTTGTCGGAGAGGGCTTCATCGTTGAGAGAATATTCGGAAGCATCTTCTCTTTGTTACGGGCAAAGAGACGCCGCGTACTCGACACGTGCCAGCGCTAGAGTTCGACCGTTTGGGTTCGTCCGGCTATTATATCCGCTGTTCGGCGAGGCATCCTAAATCGGGAATAGAACCCATAGGATTCATTCACAGATTCGTCGGTTTGTAGACAATGACACGTGGCGTATTTTTTTGTTGTTATTAATCGTGAAATTACTTTTATTGCACTCTCGCGGGGAAGTACTGTAACGGAAGTTTGAAAGTGAGGTTGGGAGCATGATCATTGGTGGCCAAAAGTGAAGAGGAGGAACGACAAGCGGATGAGGCGGTGGCCCACAAAAAAATATCCATTGTGGGCCCGCAGTCAAAGATTAGATTGCTAAAGATAAAAAGCAAACTTTTTTTTATTTGGCACATTATTGATGCAATTTTACATTTTTTTAAAATTAGAGTATTATGCGGTTGTTAATAAAAATGTAATACATTTAAATTTAATATATATATATATATATATATTGTTGCGTCTTAGAAAACCAGTCAGAAGAGTGAAAGTTCTTCTTGTTGTGGTCAAAGAGTAATTAAAGCGAATAAGAGCTAATTTTAACGTGGAAAACCCCAAAAGAGGGGAAAAAATCCTGCAAAAAAACTCTATGTATGTTTCAAAAAATCTTCATACAGATTACAAAATTACATATGAGAGGAATAACAATGTGTAACAGATCGGTTGTAATTATCGATGGTGGAATCTTGAATACGGAATCTGACAATTAGTAGCGGCGTGGCTGGCGATGGTTGATGGCCGCGGAGAATCTGTCTTGCAGTGCGATCTTCTTGGAGGATCATCAGCAGCTCTCTCTTCCTCCTACTTCTTTCCTCTTCTTCCTCGGACTCTTCCTTTTCTTCCTTGCTTGGACTCTTCTTCTTCTTCCTTGCCGGTCTTCCTCTTCTTCCTTGCAGATGTGGCGAGGATCGGCGGGGTGGCCGGCGGTGGCAGACCGGCGGTCGGCTCCTCTTCTTCACTTGTTTGCCTCTTCACTTGGCCTCCCCCCGTGTGAGGAATGAAGGTCTATTTATAGATGGGATGAGGGCATTCTTGTAAATTCATGTAAAGCCTGTACCACTCCCCTCGATCGGACGGCTCAGGATGATTCCTTTGATCATTTGATGTATTTTGAGCATTTGGATGCCCAAATGAAGTCGGAATTATGAGATTTTAGGCTCGTTAGATCCGGATCGTCGAGACGCTCGATTTGACTATAAATACTTCATATTTGAGAGCTGTTTTGGGATTTAATTGATGTCCCAAATATTCCAATGATATTTTAAGTGCTTGATCTCGATCGGTTTTGACTCAAAATCATATCGCTTTCGACATCAAGATTGTCTTTTGGTCATATTTTGAGAGCCATATCAGTTTCTATTTTGGATGACATTAATCATCCAAAATATAATGTCAATCTTCGAAAATAACGAATTCTTCAACGAAGCGTGCCTATATCATATATTTTGAGAGAATAAACCATCATAAAAAACAAAATTATGATTATGGAATAAGATCAGTTGGCGTGAGATTTTGAGGTTATGGGTATTTGGATCTCGCGAAGTTTTGGCGTTTAGACGCGGCGCCGGGGCCCGTCACCGCGCAGCGGGCGCGCGGGCCCGTGCCGTCGGCGCCCGCTGGCGCGCAGCCGCGCGGCCCGCGTCAGCTGGCCCGCGCAGTGCCGCGCGACGGGTCTCGCGTCGCGGGTCGTTCCGCGGGTCAATTAGTGTCATGGGTTAGTTCGGGTCGCGGGTCGGTTGGGTCGCGCGACGGTTCGGGTCGCGCGACGGTCTGGGTCGCGCGACGGTTCGGGTCGCGCGACGGTCCGGGTCGCGCGACGGTCCGGGTCGCGCGACGTTTCGGGTCGCGATACGGTCCGGGTCGCGCGGCACATCTCCGGGCCGAACTGGCGGGCCGTAGGCCGCGGCGCGTCCGCGCGCGCGTCTGCGCCCGCGCGCGCGTCTGCGCGCGCGCCGGGTGGCCCACGGCCCGAGAATTTGAAGGTTTTGTTTTTGAGCCGTTTTGAGCCGTTTTGTGCCATTTTTGAGCCGTTTTTTGAGACGTTTTTTGAGACATTTTGTGCCGTTTTTTGAGAGGTTTTTACCGTTTTGCCCTTGTGAGGGGTTATAAATACCCCCCTAGGATGAGAGGGAGAGGCACACCTTTCCCCTCTCCCTTTCTTCTTGAGTGAGGGTCCTTTGGAGGCGATCAAGAGGGCGATCAAGAGGCGATCAGGGAGGCGATCAAGGCCTGATACGTGAGTTCGGTTTACCGGCCTCGTCCCGTTTACCGCGTCGGGTCAGGTTAGGCGTCACTGCACGTCGTGATTCGTTTCCGCTTCGTCCGGTTCGGTCCGTCGGATCGTTTGGGTTAGGCGATCAAGGCCGATGCGTCGTGGTTCCGGTTTCCGCCGTCCGTTCGTCCCGTCGGATCGTCGGGTTAGGCGATCAAGGCCCATGCACGTCGTGGTTCGGTTCGACCTCGTCCGGTTCGCCCGTCGGACCGTCACGGGTTGCGATCAGGCCCGCGATGCACGTCGTGGTTCCGGTTTCCGACCTCGTCGGTTCGTCCCGTCGGATCGTCGGGTTGAGGATCAGGCCCACAGCGTCGTGGTTCGGTTCGCCTCGTCGATCGGCCCCGTCGACCGTTGGGTTAGGTCAAGGCCGCGGTCAGATTCCGGTTTCCGGCCTCGTCCGGTTCTTGCCTGGATCGAGGGTTAGAGGTCAGGCCCGCGATCGTCGTGTTCCGGTTTCCGACCTCGTCCGGTTCGCGCCGTCGGATCGTCGTGTTAGGAATCAAGGCCGTCGTGGTTCCGGTTTCCGACCTCGTCCGGTTCGTCCCGTCGGATCGTCGGGTTAGGGCGGTCAGGCCCGATGCGTCGTGGTTCCGGTTTCCGACCTCGTCCGTTCGGCGTCGGATCGTCAGGTTAGGAAGCGTCAAGGACGATGCGTCGTGGTTCCGGTTTCCCTCGTCCGTTCGCCGTCGGATCGTCACGGTTAGGCGTCAAGGCCCATACACGTGGTTCGGTTTCCGCTCGTCCGTTCGTCCGTCGGATCGTCAGGTTAGAGGCGATCACCGAGACGGGTTGGAAGATGCTCGACGATGGGGACTAACGACATTATTGGCGATGGTGACTTGCAAGGTGGTGGCGAGATAACCAGCGGCGATGGTGGTGACCGGCGGATGCCGGCGATGGGACGGTGGACTGATGGTTGGCGGCCGACGGTGGTGACGGCAGTACGGCGGCCGGAGATTTTTGACCTATCCGAGGTTGTTTGTCAGAGTGTTACCCGATGACGTTAACCTGTGTGGAGTAGGTACAAAGTTTTGACCTATCCGAGGTTGTTTGTCAGGGTGATACCCGATGACATTAACCTGGAAGGTCGAATTGAATTGTGAGGATCTTTCGTCGAGGTTGTTTGTCGTGAGATGGCGTTAACCTGTATGGAAGAGGTCGAATTGAATCCGCTGAGGATTTTTGACCCGTCCGAGGTTATTTGTCAGAGTGTTACCCGATGACGTTAACCTGTATGGAAGAGGTCGAATTGAATCCGCTGAGGATTTTTGACCTATCCGAGGTTGTTTGTCAGGGTGTTACCCGATGACGTTAACCTGTATGGAAGAGGTCGAATTGAATCGATGATTTTGACCCGTCAGGAGTTGTTGAGTGTTAGATGCGTTAACTGGAAGAGGTCAATTGAATCCGCCGAGGATTTTGACCTATCCGAGGTTGTTGTCGTTACAACTGACGTTAACTCGTGAGCGTACAAAGTTTTGACCTTTCCAGTTATTGGTATATTCGCCGACGCTAACCTGTGGAAGAGGCCGGGAAGTCCACCGACCTTTGACCTTTCCCCGAAGTTTGTCGAAGTTTTGCTCGATAACATTAACCCGCATGGAAGAGGCCGCTGGAAGTCCACCATGACCTTTTGACCTTTCCGGTTAGTCGAAGCTTTTACCGGCGACGCAACCCGCATGGAAGAGGTCGGGAAGTCCAAGGACGCTTGACCTATCCGGTTGTTAGTCGAAGCTTTTACCGGCGACGCAACCCGCATGGAAGAGGTCAAATTGAATCCGCTGGTAGTCGACGGGCGACCGGCGCCGATGCGATGACCGCGACAATGGCGACCGCTGGCGATTGTTTGCCGCGATGGTCTACGGCAAGGACCGGCGACGTAGTCGGCGCGATGACCGCACAATAGTGATGACCGCGAAGATTTCCGGCGATAAGCAATGGCAAAGGACGCCGACGAAGTAGTACGGACCGGCTATGGTCGGCGTCGCTCTGGCGGCAAGAATCGGTAATGGTTGTCGACGGTATGACCGACGCCGGTAATCGGCGCGATGACCGCGATAATGGTGATGACCGCGAGATTGTTTGCTGGCGCGCAAGGACGACGATGGTACGACCGGCGACGACACGACAGGATTTTGACCCATCCGGTTGTTTGTCGAGTGTTATCCGGCGACATTAACCCGGCGAGTGGGTACAAAGTTTTGACCTTTCCGGTTGTTTGTCGAAGCTTTTGCTCGGCGACATTAACCCGTATGGAAGAGATCGCAGAAGTCCACCAAAGACGCTTTGACCTATCCCGGGTTGTTAGTCGAAAGTTTACCGACGACGCTAACCCGCATGGAAGAGGTCGCGAAGTCCACCAAGGACGCTTTGACCTATCCCGGTTGTAGTCGAGTGTTTACCGACGCTAACCCGCATGGAAGAGGTCGGAAGTCCACCAAGGACGCTTTGACCTATCCCGGTCAGTCGAGTGTTTACTGACGACGCTAACCCGCATGGAAGAGGTAATAGTATGAGCTTGTAGCCGAGTTGACTATTGATCTTTGCCTTTCATCGGCCGACTTGCTTATCTTTTGAGATTAAGAGTTGCCCCCCGCCCAAATAATCAAGGAACAAAGTTTGATGAATCTTCATTCGCCATGCTTCTTTAAAAGCTTGAAATGATCCACCTCGATGGTGGTTTTGATCTTGTTGGAAAACTTGGTTGTCATACAAGATGAAATAATGGGAATCGCCTTTCCCATGAGCCAAACTGCTATGAAAACCACCATAGAGTGAAAGTTTACGCCTTTGAAGTCCAAAGACACACACGTAATTAAAGAGCTAATAAGAGACACCAATTTTAACGGAAAACCTCAAAAGAGGGGAAAACCACGGCCTAGCCCAAGAAAAGCTTCCACTATGTATCCGCTTGAGTACAAAATCTTCCCGATAACAGATTACAAAATTGCATACGAGAGAGAATAACAACTGTAACAATGATCGCAGTAATCATCGATGGTGAGATGCTGGTAACTTCCGGAATACGTGGTACAATTATGACGACAAGTACGGCGATGATGGTTGATGGTCACGAGCTGAGTGCAATCTTGTGCGATCTTGCTTGAGGATCATCAAGCTTCGAGCTCTCTTCCTCCTCACTGCTTTTCTTCTTCCTCGCTCTTTTTTCTTCCTTGCTTGGACTCTTCTTCTTCTTCCTTGCTCCTCTTCCTCTTCCTTCTGCATTGACTAAGGATCACACGGGTCTGGTGGTACACGTGGCCATGGGTTCCTCTTCTTCACTTGTTTCAGCCTCTTCACTTGTTCCCCATGTGAGGAATGAAGGTCTATTTATAGATGGATGAGGGCATTCTTGTAATTCATGTAAAGCTCAGACCACTCATCTCCTCGATGATTCCTTTGATCATTTGATGTATTTGAGCATTTGATGCCCAAATGAAGTCGAATTATGAGATTTTAGGCTCGTTAGATCCATGCGAGACGCCGATTTGACTATAAATCATATTTGAGAGTGCTTTGGGATTTAATTGATGTCCCAAATATTCCAACGATATTTTAAGTCTTGATCTCGACGGCTGACTCAAAATCATATCGCGACATCAAGATTTCAATTAGTCATATTTTGAGAGCCATATCATATATATATATATATAAATTAATTGCAACCAAAAAATATTTTTAATTTATTTGGATTAATTTAAAAGCAAATCTCTCTCTCTATAGGTGAATTCATAATTCATGAAAAATGAATTTTTTTAGGCATTTTGAAATATCTAATAAATTGTTAAATATATAAAATAAAATTTATTTAAAAGGCTGCTATATATTTAAATAAAATTTAAAAAATTGTCATTTCAATGAATATATTTGAACACAAATTTATATTATTATATGGAATGAAGACAATAATATGTTACTAAAGTCTTTTTTTTTTAATTTATTCATCCAATAACTTACCCATTTTATTTTATATTATAATTAATCGCGCTAAGATCACATTCATCGCCACACACACGTGCCTTCACTTACTTTCCCCATCTTGTGATAGCCTCCACTCTACAAGATTCAACTCTGGCCGAGAGTTTCTTCTAGCCCACTAATTGAGTTAAAAGACAGTGGGTACGAATTTTGTCTTTTATTTGGCCTCTTTCATCGGGAAATTCGAAGTTTGAAAGCGGAATCTCCATTCGAGCACTCAAAGCTATAAACAAATCCAAAGGTGCGTTAAATCAGTTAAGGAAAAGGTAAGAGGCAGCTTCGCGGCGGTTCCTCTCATGTTTTTTAATCCATATGATTACGTCTAATGATTTTTAAAATTAAATAGCACCGTCCGGTTCAACCGGCTGAGCCGTTTAACTATTTCTTCAGTCGGTTCGATCTATATTCGAGACTATTTTGTATAGAGTTCATTGATAATTCAATCTGTGAATTGATTCGATTTTTGATGTTATTTATTCTAAGAGTTTGTTCATTTTGAAAAATTATTATAAAGCTGATGTAAAAAAAGTAATTTTTTGAGAAAGTTATTATATGTCTTATAATTTTTTTTTTTCAAAAAAAAAAATTTATCACACAATAATAATACTGCTTTCAAAATAATTTTTTTACCGTAAAATTTTCTAAAAAGTAGCCAAAAATTTGATAGTCAAAAGATGTTATTTTATTTTCTGATTATTTTCTAAAAAACAAAGCAACCAAAAAGTTATTTTAAAAGCATCATAAGAGTAATCATTTTAGCTAGAAGTTTAATAACTGATTAATTTAATTTTGAGTCTATTAAATTCATAATAATTCAAATGATCTCAAATTTAATTATATTAATTGGAGATTCATATCCTATTGATCAAATTTCTTAGTGCATTATCAAAAAATTATGAGATTTATTCACGTTTTGCACTTAACTTAAAATAAATTTGAAATTTGAAATTTATTTAATTTTTTATTAGAGTATTCTAATCTAACTTTTATTCACATTAAAGAATAAGCAATCCAAAAAAAAAAAAAAAAACATAAAGGTGTGCCAAAAAAAAAAAATTAATGTGGGCCGACTTTACATGTAAGAGGTATTATAGGCCCACTAGGCACATTAAATCCAAACCCATTTAAATGATTAATGGGCTACGTTCAAGGACACAATGAGCAGGCCGAATTTTACATAACCTTGTGCATGGGAGGACGAAAGACGGTGTTGTAGAGCGGGAGTTTTTAATAAACAGGCGGAACTCTGATTATGTATTGAGTTATATATATATATATATATATATATATACTAGTAATATTAAATATATATTTTATGCATATAAATAAATTTTACAAATTAAAATTTAGATTATATAAATTTAATAATTTTTATTTTATAATTAAATTTTTCATAAATATTGTCATTATAAGTAATTATAATTAAAAATAAATTATAATATAAATTTTTTTAAAAATTTAATTAGTATTTATTGTAAGGATAAAAAAATATCATCGAAATAAATAGAGATTCAATCATGTATAAACTAAAATTTATTACCAATATTTAATATATAAACTATAGAGTTAATTAAATATTTATTCAAATTTTGAAAAATATCACTTATTAATGATTGAATCTGATTTTTTAAAATTTAGAAGTTGAATAGATAATTTTTTATAAAGATTTTTGATAAATTATAAGTATTCATAAGAAATAAATTATAAAAAATTTAATTTAAATATATTATCATATTTAATCAAAAATATTTATTGTTTTCTATTAAATACAAATAATTAATTAGATAAAATGAGAGTTAATAAGTAAACATATATTACTAAATAAATTTAATAAAATTCTTAAATGATTAATATGATGTTAATTTATAATTAAGTGAAAGTTAATATATTTTAAATTATTATATAGTTGAACATGAATAACATATATTTATTTAATAATTTTTGTGTTGAAGACCTAGATTATTTATCAAAATATATGAAGAATTAATAAATACTGGAAATGTATAAATGTTGAATTTTATAATTGATAGAAATGTTATTTAATTATGTCACATATCAACACAACTAGTCATAATGTAAAGAAATAAATAAAAAATTAAATGAATAATTAAAAAATTTAGTAAGGCAAAAAATATATATAAATAAGAAAAAGATAATGAAAGTCAAGTATTATGATTTTTGTCTTGTAGAATAAATAAACTATTTCAATAAATGATTTTTAATCCTTCTTCAATTTTATTTTTTCGATCTTCTATCAAAGTCATTTATTTAGAGATCGATTCTCATAAAATTTATCTTGTGCCTTAGTTTAGAAAGTCTTGGTGGAACTAATGAAATTTGTTATGTTATGAAAACTACTACAATAAATTAATCTTGATATCAATGACTCAAGTCAGATTAATCCGAGCACTCAAAATATCAATGAAAACTTTTGGGATATTTGTTTTGAATAGCTCATAAATATGGAGTATTTATAGTCAAATTAAGCGTCTTGACGAGCCCGATCTAACAATTCTAAGATCTCTTAATTCTGACAACCGACCACTATCGCCGATCGCTGCAGCGATCACCGCCCGACCTCTACCATCAGCCACCACCGTTGGTCATCACCACCGGACAATCACAAGATCACCGTCCATTTGGCCGCCATTTTGTTACCCTTTGACACGGCCACCGCCATATCACCATCCTAGCAACTCAACATGATCATCGCCAACACCGCATTCACTATTGCGCTATACCCAATGCCACTCACTATCTTTCGATAATTTCCGAATATAAGATTATCACTCAAGGCTTTTATCTAAAGTTTATCACAAACTTCATTAGTTATCATTCTCCAACTTTAGAGAAAGCTAATAATTGTAACTTAAGCTAATATAATGAAATTATTTCTAAGTGGGCTAGGCCCCTGTGATTTTTCCATTTTTGGATTTTCCACGTAAAATTCTTAATTTCTATCAAATTGTTTTGTTATGTGCACGTAACTTTTATGAAATGTTAAAACATCGAATTTTCCTACTATATGGACTTGAATCTTCTTACACGCAATAATTATAATGTTTTTATACCCCTCAATATCTGATTCCTCTGAGGAAAAAAAATAAATTATAAAAATATAATATATTATTTAGAAATTTAAAAAATATGTATATTTAAAAAGTATTATGATAAATAAATTTATTCTAAAATCATAAATATGTTGGCCATTTTAATTAGTTTATAATTAACTGTTGTGTAATGAACAACAAATAAATAATAGAAATTCTCATATTATATAAACATAAACAAAAAATTAAAAGATAAATTTAAATTTAAACATTATAAACAATGACAAAAATATATAAAGTAATTTATTGGTTTAAAAATTCTTACATTAATAAAAAATTAGCGAAAGAAAATAAAATGTCCAATAAAGAAAAAATGTAAATTATTTTCAATTTATAAAATCAAATAACTTGCATTTATCGTAACATATAATAAGGAATAATGCATACAACATGTATTTTATATATACAGTAATATGCAAAAAATTTATTTATTTATTTTATTATATTAGGATTCCTTTGTTTTATTAATTTTATTGGGAATCAAATAGTTGTGCTACTTTCATTTAATCATTAATTTTTTTAATCAATTATTAGATATCTTTGCGAGATATTTTTAGTTTTCAATATCTTTTAGATGGCAACTATGGCATGTTAAATATTTATTTATTGTGTTGAAAACCGGCATGTAGAGTTTAGTTTAGCCTACTTTGTAAATCCAAGATACACGATTTAAAAAATGAACAATAAACTGTAAATTTTCACTGGAAAACCTCAAAAGAGGGAAAAATCCTAGCTCAAAAAACTTCCACTATGTATCTGTTTAAAGTACAAAATCTTCCGATAACGGGATTACAAAATTATATATGGTGAAAGGAACAACGACTATGTAGTGCTCAGCGTAATCACTAGCAGATCAACGAAAACAAAGGATGACGGCGAAAGTTGTCGCGATGGAGACCGAGGTTGACGACTGAGATCATCGGCGGCAAGACGGCGGATCGGCATGGGTTGACGACCATCGAGTGGTGGCAACGATTGGGAGGATCTTCAAGCTTTAGGACTCTCTCTCTCAGCCTCAGAATGAGGACTATTTATAAATGAGGAGGACTCAGAATACATGCAAAACCCAACCACCACTTTATCTCCGACTTAAAATGATCCCTTTTATCATTTGATGTATTTTAAATATTTGAATGCTCAAATGAAGTCAGAGTTTTGAGATTTTGGGCTTGTATCCGGCCGAGACGCATTTGACTATAAACACTCTATGAGAGCTTTTAGGGGTTTAACGATATCCCAAAGTTTCCAATGATATTTTAAGTTCTTGATTTCGACCAATTTCAACTTCGATCGCTTGTTTTTAACGTCTGTTCGCTTAGTAGAATTTTCGATGTCATATCAGTTTTTCTCCTATTTTTGGATGACATTATCTTAATCATCCAAAAATATATACGTCATATACTTGAAAATAACAAATTCTTCAATGAAATTTGAGTCCTTTAAACCATACAATTTGAGAGAACAGATCTTCATGAGAGCATAAAATTATGACTATAGAGCATGGATAGTCGTATGCACAAGCACAGATGAGGTTACGAGTCATCCGCCCGGAGCTGAGCGCTGCCACTCACATGCGCTGCACGGCTCATGCGCCGCGGTCGCCATATGTACCACCTGCGCCTCAGTAGGCGCGGGTGGCGCTGGTCGTCACGCTCAGAACTGACACGCTGGTCGGTCGCCGGCGACGGCGGTCGCGTGCAATGGCGAGGCAGCCACGACGGGGCTGCTGGCGACTGGTTGGAGGCGAAGGCCAAGCCGTCAGACGCGCCACAATGGCATGGACCCAAAATGGCGCTTTTGAGGGTTTCGCGTTTTGACGCTTTAAATAGTTTTGATAATTTTACCCTTTTGCCCTTAAGAGGTCTATAAAACCCCTAGGGCCAAGGGAGAAGACACACTTTCAACGAGCTTCTTCTTTGAGGGTCATTGGAGGCGATCAAGGCCCATACAGGAAGGTCATTTTCCCTCAAAGAGGCGAACCGCCTCTTGGATCAACCGGTGAGGCATCACACCAGTTCATAATGAAGGCTCATTTTCCCTCGAAGAGGCGTGATCGCCTTTTGACCGATCGGCTCGAGGCATCGGCCCGTAGTTCATACAGTTCGCTTTTCCCTCGAAAGAGGCGCGATCCTTGTTGGACCAACCGGGTTTGGAGCCAATCAAGGCCCGTAGTTCATATGGCGAGGCTTCGATTTTCTCTCGAAAGAGGTGTTAACTGCCTTTTATCGGACCGACCGAGTTTGGAGGCAATCAAGGCTCATAGTTCCTACTTCTTCGTAGGAAATGGACTTATTGAGTCTTCAATGGATGGTTCATTGATAACCGCCATGGTGGTGGAGAAGGCTGGAACCATCGCTCAACGACCAAAGTTTGACAAGTAATTTCTGAGCATCATTAGAGGGGAGCATCTTCTCTCTTTCTCCCTTTTTTTTCTCATATGTATGTGTATTTTTTTGTCGATCGAAGTAAAAATTTTATCCCAAGCTATCCGTGAGCGAGAGTCAAAAAGGATACAAGTATTAGTAAGTAAGTTGCTTCACAAAATTTTTAGATTTTTGTCATTTCTTTTATTTATCATGTATTTTCATGTGGTGGTGGCGTAAGAAAACTCATGACATGACTGCTACAGACGATATATCATCTACTATCACATCAGATAGTTTAGTGGCATTTCACAGAAAATTTTACTTCCCTAATGAGTTGACGGCCATTGTTGCTAAAAAGTCTTATCGAGCCCGTTCACCTCCATTAGTTACTTTCTGAGAGATGATACTGCTGGACCGCGATTCCTCGGCTCGAAGTTGATTGAGATCTTCAAAATATGTGGTGTAGCTTTGTCACAATTTTCATTCCGACTTTAGTCATATTGGTTTGACTATCTTCTTTAGAGAGCGTGATGTTACTTTGAACATTAAATATTTGTGCCAAATGTGTAGATTCACATGTGATACTCAAGGACGGTTTCTTATCCACTATAAAGAATTGGATGGAATTTTCAGACGGATCCTCTAAAAATTGGTATACCATTCTTGTGAAAATGAGTGGGGTCTTCGTAAGAGATGAGGAAGATTGAATGACCTTCCAAATCCATTGCTGATTACAGAGAATGAGATCTTGGCAACTCTTAATGTTTCTGATGTAGAAAGCTTACAGCATGAGTTACATCACATTAGTAAATATATAGTTGAAGATAGAATGTTCAAGGTTGGCCTTTCCATCCAGGCAAGGAGATCTCATTTTTTTCTACTAAAGAGGTCAAGTAAAGGTGATGAAAAGTCTCCTCATATTCATAGGTTCTTTAAGAACAAAGAAATCAAGGTGGTGGCAATATTTCTTCCTAAAGAAAAGAAGACATCTCAAGTGACACGGATATGCAAGAAGATGTCGCCTAGTTGACCTCGAGAGTTTAGTTGTTTCAACTCATGATGGGGAGTTCGCTTCGTCGCACATCTCAAGAGGTGTTAAATCACATATGTAGGCCAACGAAAGATGAATGGTACATTGTCTTCCCTTCTTTCTTCTTTTCTTTTGTGTAATATTTGTATGTTTTTTTCTTTATAGGTAACTTAAATATGATGGCTCATTTGGTGTTTCTTTAGATGAGGAATAATCTGAATTTGTGAAGGTAAAATATCCGTAAGCGAGTATGAAGATGAGTGCTAAGGCCAAAGAAGTGACTTTGGAGGATCGCTAACTTGCGAATCGAAATAAGAACATGTCGACTTCTTTCTCTCCAAGTCGAGGTGGAGCGAGATGATTGAGGTGAGGACCAAGACGTGAAAGAGAAAAGACTCAAGGCACATGAGAAGGGAGCTAACTGGAGAAGAAAGCATTACAATATCGCTTCGAGAAAGAGCATATAATGTTAGAAAGAAAATGAAATCTCCTGAAGGCGTGGAAGACTTTAAGAGCCTCCTGCTTATCATGTGATAATCAAGACCATGTTCGTGAAGCTCGTAATCATATTCTTGATATTGAAGTGAAAGACTTGGAGCACCAATGTTTAGAGGAGGGCTTCATGAGGGTTCCTAAAAGGAATTCGCACAAGGACCGAAAGGTTGTTGAGGATCTATCTCTGCCAAGTGTGTCAAGACTCTTCGCGATCAGAGATGAAGGAGTTGAGAGTGAGTCCAAGGGAGCATCTCCTAGTGGTGAGGATGACGTTGATATCACCAACTGATATGATGTAGCATTACTTGAGGATACATTTTTTTTATAAGTATTGTTATTAGTGTGTATCAGAATCTTGATTATTTCTTATATCATTATGTTAATACTGTCAAAAGGATGACGACAACAACAACAAGTCTTTGTCCCACTAAGTGGGCTACATGAAGAGGAAATGACGAGACAAAATAAAAGTAAAGCTTATGCAAGAATTACCGATAATATTTTCGAGATTCTGTTCCAAGTTCGAGGTAAAGTTTTTCCCTCTGGATCATTGAGCTTGAATGTTTTTGGCTTTACCACAGCTATAACCACATATGAGCTATCCCAAAGAGGTGAGAGTTTATTGCGTTGAGAGCCTTGGCCTGCAGCTTCGAGACTTCATAGGACTAAGTCACCGACAGATATGGGATGAGGTTTTACTCTTATGTTGAAGTGATGAGCTACCCTTTGGTGATAAGAAGTCCGGCAGGCCATGTCACGAGTTTTGAGTAGGTCGTGTGGTGTCGGAGCTTTTCTTCATTACCATCATGATTAAATAATTAAAATCTTGGACTTGAAACCCCGATATCTACTGGTATAATAGCTTCTGTGCCGAAACACAAGTTATATGGTGTCTCACCGGTGTTGCAAGTAGAAGCCCAAAGAATATTAGAAAGCTCATCAACCCATTGCCCCACCTTCTTAAGACATGTTTTTAGTCCTTGAGTATAGTTGGTAGCTCTAGAGGATGTACATCCGTATGCGCTTGAATGTGAAGATCTTTGCAAAAGGACGAAAGACTTTTCCAAGAATTGGGTTCCATTGTCGTGATGATCTTTGTGAAGACTAAATTGACATACTATATTTTTTCAAATAAATTATTAGCATTTGCCTTCTGATTTTAGCGAGTGGTTCTTTCACCCATTTAGTGAAGTAACCTAAAATAATAAACTTTCGTTACCCTGAGAAAAAGTCTCATGATATCAATTCTCCAGCAAAAAGGTCATGGGCTTTGAAGGGATGAGAGCTTTGTGGCATGTGAGAGAGGTTAGAGTGCAACCGACAACTTGCACATTTTTTTGTGAACCTGTGACGCTTTATTTTCATCGTAATAGAACCCTTGCCTTATAATTTTAAGGGCTAGCCCTTCCTCCTAGGTGTGTTCTCCACATATCCCCGAGTGAACCTCTCTAATGCGTAATCACCTCAAGGTGAGAGGCATTTGAGGTAATGCCCGAGAAATCTGTATAGTTCACCTCATAATAGTAAAGTTTGAAGCTTATCTTCGGAGACGAGATGCAGAAGTTGGGTCTTTAGGAAGGGTTCCTTTTTGTAGAAAAGATAGGATGGGGTCCATCCACGAATGTTCCTTTATCTCATTAATTGCTTAAATTACCCATGACCCTTGGATACTAGGAAAATATATTTCTTCAACATGCCTTCTTAAATAAATCCCTAGTAGTAGAAAGCTGAGAGTACCAGTATTCTTCTCTCGCAAAGATGTATGTGAATGATTTGATGTGTCTTGAAATGGGCAAGAAGAGACTTCACCAAGTGGAGGTATCAGGTGACGAGGATTATGAGTTAAAGTTTCCCTCAACTTGGGAGGCAACAATTGATAGAGTCGGGATCACTAAGTCTTGAGTTTCATAATGACAAGTCTCAACCTCCATGAGAGCCTCATATTCAACCATATTATTAGTTGCTACTAAGTCCATACTCTAAGGTATTCTATCGGGGAAATAAGTAAGATTCTCACACGAAATACTTCATGAAGCTCCATCAACATAGAGGGTCCGATGAGGAGACGAAAGGCATGTAGCGATAGCTCCGAGTTGGGTAAGCATTCCACTATAAAGTCTCAGAGTACTTGAGACTTTATAGAGGTAGAAAATTTATATCAAACTCTCCCAATTCTACACCACTTGATTAACCTCCATGCCTCTCGATTTCTAGGATGACCCTAATGGTAAATGAGTGCCGATAGTGTGAGCTTGGAAGTATGGTCGTAATTTTTGCGCTGAGAAAATTAAAGCTAGAGCCACCTTATCGGCAAGTGGATAACAACTTTCTATATCGAGAGAATTTTGTCATATGATATTGTATCTCACTTTCTTCTCGCACTAAACTGAGCTTATCGCTGGAAGAGACTGAGATATAAGTATAACATCTCTCCTTAGGCTTGATAGTAGGGTGGAGATGCTAAATACTCTTAGCTCAAAAGAGACTAACATTTATCATTGAAAATTATTATTTTAGCTCTTTATTTTTTAAAGATTTATCCCGTAATGGGGCTAGAAGCAATAATGCAGAATTCATCCATTCAAACGTTGAACTTCTTTGATATTCTTCTGAGGAGTCATATCGAGAGCTTTGATTTTCTGGTTGGCCTCTATCCCACAAGGACCATGAATCCAAGAAATTTTCCTAACTTAACCCCAAAAGCATACTTGGTTGGGTTAAGTCACATGTTGTAATGTTGAAGAAGATTAAAGTATATTTTTAAGTCAAAAATATATTGTGATTCTTCCAAGCTTTTCACTAACATGTCATCCACATATACCTTCATCAGCGCCTAATAGTCTTTAAAACTTTATTCATAAGTGTTGATAGGTAGCACCAATATTTTTAATCCAAATGACATAACAGATAAACCTTTATATGTTTGAAATGTTGTAGTTTCTTCATCCGTTGGGTTCATTTTTATTTGGTTGTAATCAGAGTAAGCATCCAAAAAATTAAGAATTTGATGTCTAGACATAGCATCAACCAATTGATCAATTTGAGAAGAAGAAAACTATCTTTCGGGCAAGCCTTGTTACACTTAGTATAATCAATACACATTCTCCATGTTCTATTTGTTTTCTTAACCACGACAACATTTGCTAGCCATGTAGGGTAATGTTCCTCTCGTATGAATCCTGCTTCTATGAGCTTGTTAACTTCTTGTTCAATAGCCTGAAGACGATCAGGTGTAAAACTCCGTTTCTTTTGGATGATTGGTTTGAATGTTGGATCAATCTTGAGGGAGTGCATGATTATATTGGGGCCGACCCCCAACATATTTGTCGGACTCCAAGCAAAGATGTCTTGATTTCTGCGCAAGAAGTCTGTATTTTTTCCTTTGTTCGTCTGAGAGCAAAGATCCCACTTGCACTGTTCGTAGTGGTTGGTCATCTGATAATGCAACAAAGAGCAAGTCTTCTACGTAAGCTTTTGGGTACTTCTTCATCTCAAAATTAAAATCGATGTCAAGGTCACGTAAGCGTGGTTGAGCTTGTCTGAGATAACATGATCAGATATCTATTAATTTTCACAATACTCCAACTCCAACGAGTTAGAAATTTCATCTTAAGATAAGATATCAAGTGACGCACCAAAATTGATTGGAGGGGTCTTCCAAAGATAGTTATATGTCAATCGACTTGACCATCATGAATTGGATTAAATGAGCCACTTATCGAGAAAATTCACCAAGGACAAAGAAGGGTGATTGTCCCTCTACTATGCATTATCAAACCCGTACAATGGTTCTACAGCGGGTTAGAGCTTTCCCCTAACCAGGCCCATGTTAAGAAATATGAAGTAAAATAAGACATCAACATAACTCTCATTATCAATCAAAATTTTTTTAACATTATAGCATGGGTCACCGATCCCCTACCGATGACAAGTGGATCTTGATGAGGAACATGTACCTTCTAAGTCCGAGTCATTAAAAGTGATGGACCGATCACGAGACTTTTTAACTCACTCTTTAGAGATGGTAATGAGAACTTGATTAGATAGTATGGTCCTCCCGCATTATTTCTCCAACCGTTTGATGATTGTTTTTGTTGTTTGTGATGATTGTAGTTGCCCCCCAGTTGGAGGTATGTTTGCTTGAGTCGATTGATTCTTCATAAATCGATGTAGATATCCTTGTTGAATGAGCCTCTCAATTTTTTTTGAGTTGTTTGCATGCCTCAATAGTATGTTCACCACTTTGATGGAAGTGATAATATTGCTCCTGATTTCCTGAATTTGGTTTCAGTGGATGCGACCACTTGATATTTTCTTCATCTCGAATAACCATTAGGAAGTTAACACGAGATGTGTTCAGCGGCATGTATTCCTTTTCAGGTCGTGGTTCACGTTGTTGATATGGGAGCCGTGGAGGGAGATCATAATTGCCTTGTTGCTTCTTTTGATAGGAATGTCGGTCCGCATTCCCTGGGGTGCTTTTACGTTTTTCTGTAGATTACTCAAATTATTTACGATGAGCAGTAATAACCTCATCAACAGAGATTTGTGCTTCCACACGATGAACAAAGTCGGCATATGAGCGGACCGTGTCTCACATTAGTGACAAGTAAATAGACCCTGGATGGAGTCCTCCAAGGAAAACTCCTCTTAATAGTTCAGGATCTACTCCAGGTATTTGGCGAGCTTCTAAGGAGCCTTAAGTGATTCACCCTCATTGTGACGAATGCCGAAGAGATGGGAGAAATCTTTAATGATCCTCCTGTTTGTAATGAACTGTTCCACAAAAATCTTGGCGAGTTCCAAAAGGTACGGATGGATCCACTGGAAGGGAGTAGAACCAAGTGTGAAGCTTGCCCTTGAGGGTAACGGAAAGACCCGACAAAGCAATGTGCCGTGGAGCTGGATATGCATGATACCCGTAATGGTATGTATGGGTCACCCATAAGAATCAATGCTCAAGCTTGAAACCCATAGGAATAGGATGTTGAAGAATAGGCTAAAGAGGATTTCTTATAACCATGAGGGGGAAGATGATTTCTATCTTAAAGGTGAAATTACATTAAGCATCGTAATTCGCACGATAACATGATGAGTGAGGTCAACAGATAGAATGTGTCAAGCTACCAACAATAATGGTGGATTAGCCGAGGTGCTCGATGGATGAGTAGAACTAGCAGCGTGTCGAGATCAACATCACGCCGAAGCGAGGAACTTCATTGTTAAAAAGATCAACATTTTGACCTCCCGCGGCTAACGATCGATCTCGGGGGAGGTGTGTTTACCGTGGTAATGGCCGTTGTGTTCCTCTAAAAAGTCGGATCATCTCATTTTGAGACTCTTCCATTCAATGGACCATCTTCTAAAGAGATCTCGCCGACCTTCACCGGTCACGCCTATTGGGGAGTGCGGGAACGCCCTTGGTTCAAGGATTGATTTTGAGAGTGAGTTGGAGCGGAGGCTCCGATGGGTATACCTATTGGCCATAATCGAGTTCATAGAAATTGTGATTGATGGGTTCATTTCAGATAGCGCCAAACTATGCTGAAAACCACCAGGAGAGTAAAAGTTTACACGCCTTTTGGAAATCCAAAGACACACAGATATTTAAAGAGTGAACAAGAAAACTAAATTTTACGTGAAAATCTCGAGGGAAAAAAATCATGGCCTAACCCAAAAAAAAAGCTTCAACTATATATCTATTTCAGTGTAAAAAATCTTCCCGATAACGGGATTACAAAATTGTATATGAAAAAAGAACACGACTATATAGTCACATTCAGGTGGTAACAATTGCTAGTGATAGCAGATGATGACGAACAACGAGAAACAGCGACTGACGATGAAGGTCGTCATGATGGAGACCCTTAGAGGTTGACGACGGATCACGGCGACCGGCCGGCGGTGGTTGACGCCGAGTGGTGGCACGATTGCTTGGAGGATCTTCGCTTTAGGGCTCTCTCCTCTCTCTACTGCCCCTCATACGAGGAATGAGGTTATTTATAGATTGAAAAGAGTGGTATCTCTGTAAATACATGCAAAACCCGCACCCACTTCATCGACGGCTCAAAATGATCCCTTTGATCATTTGATGTATTTTAAATATTTGAATGCTCAAATGAAGTCAATTTTGAGATTTTAGGTTAGATCCTTCAGAGATGCTCGATATATAAACATTCCATGTTTGAGAGCTTTTTAGGGGTTTAACTGATATCCCAAAGTTTCCAATGAAATTTTAAGTTATTGGTTTCGACCAGTTTCAACTTCGGATTAGTTTGCTTTTAACGTCAAGGTTCGTGCTTCGACTGGTAGAATTTTTAGTGTCATATCAACTTGTAATTAAATTCCATTGTTATGATGTAATAATAAATAAATAATACTATTTGCATCTCAATCAGATTAATAATTTTATAATTAAGTTCATCTTTTCATTATTTATAATTAAATTTATTAATTTATTTTTAAAATTGAGTGTTATTTATTCTATGATTATAATTGGAATCATCAAATCAATTTGAATATAAAATAAAAGACTAAGATTTACTATTGGAAAAAATACAAGTTATTTTTTAAAAATAGTACAGATATATAATTGAATTTAAATAGATACTTACAATTTAAATAAAAATATATTAAATTAAAACATGATTATATTTTAAAATAAAATTTAATTCTAATTTAAATTTATATCGATGGAATATTATCCAATCAAAAACTTTTTCATGCAAATTAATATTTGATTAATGTAAAATTAGGTCAGCCTAATATCGAAAATAAAATCATGTCTATTATTATTATTGAATGAATCAGCCCCTAAATTAATTGTAAAATTATCGATTTATAAAACCCTCAATCAAATAATTATAAAGTAATTCTTTTACATTAAATTTTTTTTACAATATATTTTTTTTACACTGAATTCTAAATACAATCAACCGAGCAGCCCCTAAATTATTTCTTAGACCTACACATTAGCGCTCGTGCTTCATCAACTCAATAAGTAGATTGTATAAAGGCAGCTGGAGCATTGGGGCTGTCTGGTTGGCTAAATGGAAAATGTTGTTTAAAAATAATTCAATGTTGAAATATTTTATGATTATTTAGGTGAATGTAATAAATAAAATTCAAAATTTTATTTTTTGGTGTTTAGTTAGAGTTAAATAATAAGCAATATAAATCTCAAAAGTGGTCTCGGTTATGGTTGACTAAGTTGTGACAATGATAAATGATATACATGATACGCATGGTGGTTAATTAATCAAGAGACCACGATGATAGGTAGTGAGGGATGACAGCTCATTTTATATCGACTGGTATAAAATAAAATTGCTCAAATCCTATAAAATTATTTTTCATTCAATTTGAATATTATGGTGAAAAAAATGCATTAAAATTTTGCCTATCATTTTTTTTTCCACCAACTAAACAGAATGATTCCCATTTTCATTACAAAAGAAATGTATTATATTTCTTTTGAAGCCAATCAAACAGCTCCTAAAATAATATTCACTTAATTTTTTTACTTTCTTGAAAAATATTATTAATGTTTTTCTGACTAAAAGTTTTTGTTATATTTTCTTTATTAAAATGGGCTTTACTGTTCTTTAGGTTTAATTATTTTTAACCTCACAAAACAATAAAAATTTAGCTTTGATTAAAAAAATAATTAAACGATGCATTTTAATAAAGTGATGGCCAGTAATGTAATGATATATTAGAAGAGTTAATTTTGATGTACTTAAAATTTATTGAGCAAATTCTAAATACACTGTCAAGATACTATCATCATTTATTGCCACCACCCTCTTACTAGCACATAAGGCCATCGCCAGCCACCGATTATCACCGTTTTGCCACAATCACAACCACCACTGTCATAAACAACCCTAAAAATTCTCTACATTATATTTATTCTAATAAAAAAGAAAAAATAAAATTTTGTATTTTTAGAATTTACACTCAAACAAATTGAAGTAATCTAAATATATTATTGATATGGCTCTCAAAATATATCAAAGCATAAATCTGATGTCGAAAGTTTATATGATTGTCAAAACCATCGAGATCAAACACTTAAAATATCATCGAATCTTGAGACATCAATTAAATCCCAAAACAGCTCTCAAATATGGAATGCTTATAGTCAAATCGAGCGTCAATGAGCCGATCTAATAAGCCTAAGATCTCATAATTTTCATGCATCCAAATTCAAAATACATCAAATGATCAAGGAATCATCCACGTCCGACAGGGAGTGGCCTTACATGAATTTACAGAATGCCCTCCTCCCATCTATAAATAGCCTTCATTCCTCACAGGAGAGCAAGGAGAGAAGAAGAAGAGAGAGAGTCAAGCAAGTGAAGAAGAAGAGGAGCTGAAGCAAGTGAAGAAGAAGAGGAGCTGAAGCAAGGAAGAAGAGGAAGAGTCCGAGCAAGGAAGAAGAGGAAGAGTCCAACCAAGGAAGAAGAGGAAGAGTTCGAGCAAGGAAGAAAAGGAAGAGTCCGAAGCGAAGAGAAAGTCAGGAGGAAAGAGAGCTCAAGCTTGAAGATCCTCCAAGATCGACTCCAAGGCATCAACCACCCACCGCCACCTTCATCACCACTGTACCATTCCCACCAAGTTACTCACCACCAGAATAATTACAACGATCATTGTTTACTTGTTATTCCTCTCATCAATCCTTATCGTGAAGATTTTGTACTCAAACGTATATGGAAACTTTACTAAGGCCCCGGGTTTTCCCTCTTTCGATTTTCACATTAAAAATTGAGGTCTCGCTCGCTCTTTAATTACTATTTGACTAATCGATAAGTAACTTTCACTCTACCACGTGATTTTCAAGACGCATTACGCCGTGGAAGAAAAACCCTTCAACCACAATTTAGATCAGCGCTGGTTTTCCCCTTTCGAGATTTTCACATTAAAAATTCTGAGTGTCTCTGCTCGCTTCTTTAATTACCTGTGTTTGACTAATCGAGGCTAAGGCTAAACTTTCACTCTACCACGACGATTTTCTAGACGAATGCGGCCACCAGGAAGAAAACCCTTCAACCACAATATCCAGTTATCAAGTAACAACACTGTCACAACAGCCTCCCGCTCAACTCGCCATTCTCAAAATTCATCCAACTAAGACGCCAAAAGTTTTTCCCTCACTCCTCGATATGACCTTGTTGAGGGCGAACGGAATCTCTTTGGAAGATCGTCATAATGGAGGAGTCTCAAAATAAGATGATCCAGCTTTGCAAGGACTACAAATGCCGCAAACATATCCCCAAGATCGTCGTTCTAAGAGGTCAAACGCTAATCCTCCCGAAGACTGAGTTTCTCCGCATGGAGACCGTAACATCTCCTCGAGACCTAGTTCCACTCATCCATTGCGTACCAACCTTACTAATCCACCGACATTTGTTGAGCTTCCACACATGCTCATCTTGTTAATCCCGCTCATGACATTCGGTACGACGCTAATACAAGATGAATTTCACCTTCAAGATAGAAATCATCTTCACCCACACCGCTATATGAGGAGTCCTCACCTTTAAAAGTCATTCTCTCCCTCAGGTTTCAAGCTTCGAGCATTGATTCCTATGATAGGCAACCCACACGAACACATCGACCATTATAGACTATCATGCATATCCAACAAGCTCTCGACACTTTTGTCGTCTTTCCGTTACCCTCAAAGCAAGCTCGCACTTGGTTCTACTCTTCCAAGGGGATCCATCCATTTCTTTTGGGAACGCTCATTGCAAACCGGAGAATCATTAAGGATTCCTCCCATCTATTCTGAACGAGGGTGAATCACTCAAAGAATACTTCCGCAGGTTCTCCTTGAAGCTCGCCAAATACTGGGTAGACAATTATTAAGAGGAGTTTTCCTTGGAGGACTCCTGTGGCCTTTTCATTCAAAATACAGCCATATATGTCACTTAGTTCATCGGTGGAAGCACAAATCTCACGATGAAGCTATTCATGCCCATCGCAAAACAATTTGAACAATCAGGAAAACGTAAAGCATCCCATAAAATGCATACCCCAAAAAAAGAAACAAATAACGAATCGTGATCTCCCTCCACGACCTCCATATCAATCGACTCAAATGAACATGCCTCCAATTGGGGGGCAACTCTTGATCTCAAAAGATTATCCAAATCAAAATTCTGGATATCTGATTGATTACTAGTTCGAAAAGCAAGTCAACAATACCATTGAAAAGGCAAAGATCAATGGTCAACTCGCTACAAGCTCAAACAAATATTTATCGAATTCCTTCCATAGGTTAAGCGCCAAAATATTCACCAACAACCTCGACATCAAAACGCCCTTGGTGGACTTCCCGCTCTTCCATATTAGCGCCATCGAGTAAACACTCGACAAAACAACCTGGATAGGTAAAACATTGGACTGACCTCTTCCATAGTTAACGCCATCGAGTAAAAAACTCGACAAACAACCCGTGAAAGGTCAAACGCCCTTCCCACCTCTTCCATATAAGCAGTTCATCAAGCAAAGCTCAACAACCCATGAGGGTCAAAACGCCTTGGTGGACTTCATGCGATCTCTTCCAAAGCAATGTCATCGAGCAAAAGCTCGACAAACAACCTGAAAGGTCAAAACATCCTTGGTGAACTTCCGCGATCTCTTCCATACAATGTTATCAGCAAAAGCATACAAACAACCCGGAAAGGTCAAAAGGTCCTTGTGGATTCAGCCTCTTCCATAGTTGGCCAAATAATATTCACCAATAACCTAGAAAGGTCAAAACTTTGTACCTCCACTGTTAATGTCATCGGATAACACTGACAAACAACCTCTGATCAAAAATCTCAACCATTCAATTATATTCTAACATGCAAGTTAACGTTTTTAACTGAACCATCAATTGAAGTTTCAAAAATCTTGTTTCTCAAGAAAGAGGGACTACATACCATCGTCTCCAACGCCGAATTATGACACCATCTTCGCGCCACCACCACGCCATGCCACTACCACGCCGTCATTCCGAACTATAAATCCGCCAATACCGTTTAACCGGCGAAATGGTTACTATTGCCACTACGCGCTGCCATCGCTGCCTCATTATCGCTCAGAATCTTTACTACATCTTTCTTATCTCGGATTACGACATATTAAGCTACTACTGCCGAATTTGCACCACTCGCTGGCCACAACTCGATCCGCTGGCTGATTACTGTTGCCGGTTATCGCTGGCTAATTATCCATAATCTCATTGGTCTACCATCTCATTATCTCACATTTCACCGACGCTGGCCGCTTATCGCCATCATAGTTGCCATTGTTGACCACTGCTTGCCACACCGATCCACCGTTCCATTACTGCCGGTTATCGCTGGCTAATTTCGAAAATCTCATGGTTACACATCTTCGCTCATTATCCGCCACTAACACTCGCCACTCTAATCAAGCTGCTTGTTGCGCCGCACCATTCGTTTGCTGCCAACCGCGAGTATCGCTTATCGATTACTGTTGCGGTTATGCCATAATTATGCCGGACTTCATTGGTTACCACTTTGCCATTATCTCGCTGACACGATACGCTAATTATCACATCAGTTGCATCATTGCTGACACCCCCGTTCCGCGAACCACATACGGTACCGCCATCGATTACTGCGGTGCCATCGCTTCGCTATTACCGCCGGCTATCGCTCAATTATCGCGGCATCCAGGTTACCATCATCGCTGGTTATCTGCGCCACCATCATCGAGATCTTCGTTTCGCTCCGCGGATCGCCCTAACGGACGGTCGACGAGGTCGGTAAACCGGAACCACGACGTATACCGTGGGCCTTGATCGCCACCTAACCCGGACGGTCCGACGACGAGAACCGGAACCACGACGATATCGTGCCTTGATCGCCACTAACCCGGACGGTCCGACGCCGGTAACCGAATACGACTGATACCGGGCCTTGATCGCCACCAACCCGACGCCACGGCCCAGAACCGAACCACGATGTATGGGTGATCGCTCTAACCCGGACGGTCCGACGAGTCGAACCAACCACGACGATACCGCGGGCCTTGATCGCCTAACCCGGACGGTTCGACGGCGGAATAACCACGACGTATGTCTGGGGCCTTGATCGCCTCTAACCCGGACGACGGCCGACGAGTGAACCGGAATACGACGATGTCGGCCTTGATCGCCCGGACGGTCGAAGGTCGAACCGAACATGCCTTACTAACCCGGACGGTCCGACGAGGTCGAAACCGAACCACGACGATACCGGGCGATCGCTTCTAACCCGGACGGTCCGACGGGGTAAACCGGAACCACGACGATACCGCCTCTGATCGCCTAACCGACGGACGGTCCGACGAAGGGAAACCGAACTGACGATACCTGACGCTTGACGCTTCTTTGATTGCCTCGGACTCTCACTCAAAAAAAGAAAGGAGAGGGGAAAGGTGTGCCTCTCCCTCTCACCCTGGGAAATTATAGCCCCAGAAAAGGGTAAAACCTCAAAATGGCTCAAAACCCTTCAAATCCTCAAAAAAGGCGCATATCTAAGGAAGGGCAGACATCGCAGGCGATGTACACGAGGGGCTCCTCCTCATATTTGGCCTGAGTTTCGGTGGAACGTCATACACCAACCACACATCGAGACGGCCGCTGACCAACCGTCAGCGAACGCCATGACGCAGGTCTGCCGCTGGCATGGCCATTCGGCTAACCTCGATTGCTCAGGCCCATGCTACGCCGCCGACCGCCCACATCTACCCACACGCTTGCCGCCTCACTCAATCGCCGCCCGCTGGAGACGACTAATGTCATCATCGCCAGCTAAGACCTCACGACGGTGGGAGCATACTTCATAGGCGCATGGTGCTAGGCCACAATGGGTCGACCAAGCTTCACGGGTCCCCTAAACGCTAAAACTTTCAATTATTTTATATTTGACACATATATTTTTGGATGATTAAACTAATGTCATCCAAAAATAGAACCGATATGACTCTCAAAATATGACAAAAGCCCAAATTTTGATGTCGAAGATATGATTTTGAGTCAAACCGATCGAGATCAAACACTTAAAATATCATTGGAATCTTTAAGACATCAATTAAATCCCAAAACAGCTATCAAATATGGAATGCTTATAGTCAAATCGAAGGCCTCGACGGATCTATAAGCCTAAGATCTCATAATTCACTTCATTGGGCATCCAAATTCTCAAAATACATCAAATGATAATGAATCATCGCCAGTCTATCGAGGGGAGCATGCCTTACATGAATTTACAAGAATGCCCCTCCTCCCATCTATAAATAGGCCTTCATTCCTCACACCAAGGAGGGCCAAGTGAAGAAGAAGAGGAGCTGAAGCAAGTGAAGAAGGAGAGGAGCTGAAGCAAGTGAAGAAGAAGAGGAGTCCGAGCAAGGAAGAAGAGGAAGAGTCCAAGCAAGGAAGAAGAGGAAGAGTCAGCAAGAAGAAGAGGAAGAGTCCAAGTCAAGAAGAGGAAGAGTCAGCAAGGAAGAAGAGAAGAGTCCAACCAAGGAAGAAGAGGAAGAGTCAAAGGAAGAAGAGGAAGAGTCCAAGCAAGGAAGAAGAAAGAGTCCGAAAAGGAAGAAGAGAAGAGTCCAACCAAGGAAGAGGAAGAGTCAGCAAGGAAGAAGAGGAAGAGTCCAAGCAAAGAAGAAGAGTCCGAAAGCAAGAAGAGAAGAGTCCAACCAAGGAAGAAGAGGAAGAGTCCATAAGGAAGAAGAGGAAGAGTCCAACCAAGAGGAAAGAGTCAAGAAAAGGAAGAGTCCGAGGAAGAAGAGGAAAGCCCAAGGAGAGGAAGAGAGCTCAAGCTTGAAGATCCTCCAAGCAAGATCGCACTGCCATCAACCACCGCCACCGCCACCTTCATCACTAATCAGATTCACCTAAGTTACCGATCTCCACCATCGAATATACAACGATCATTGTTACATATTCCTCTCATATGCAATTCTCAGAATCCTTATCGAAGATTTTGTACTCAAACAGACATAGTGGAAGCTTTTCTAGCCCGTGGTTTTTCCCCTTTTCGAGATTTTCCACGTTAAAAAGTCCCCTGCTCGCTTCTTAATTACTAATTAATCGAGCGCTAAGGCGTAAACTTTCACTCTACCGCGACTGATTTTCTAGCACGCAACAATTATATTTATTTTATACTATATTATTTTTACATTATATTTTTTTTCATGCATCCAAAGAGCCCTTAAAATATCATTAGTCGGTTGCCACTACCGCTTACTTGCTGCTGTTTATCATCGACTGATCGCCAACCTCCATTGTCACTTGGAATTACCAATTGTTATCATTGGCGGTTGCTATCCACGATCACTTTTTAGTTTTACATTATTTTTTTTTTTACTACTCACCGCCATTAGCTCAGTTGGCATGGGCGAGCACGGTTGGGAACTCTCCAACCCGTGTTTCGATTCTCTCCGAGTGCATCCCAAATAAGGGAAAATAAGTGGGAGTCCTGAACAGGGTGTATTAAATTCTAAAAGTCGGCCCATTAAAATGGCAGGAGGATACCGTTCCCAAAAAAAAAAAAATTTTTTTTTACTCAATTAAAATATCAAAAAATAAATTCTTTAATTTGATTTATATACATCATAATAATAACAAATTATTTTAAATACATTATATTTATTTTATATTAAATTCCTTTTAAATGTTTTATGAAAAAAAAATTTATATTAATTTATAAATTTTACATACATAGTATTTATATATTTCACATAAACTTTAATTTTACTTAAATAATATTTAAATTTTTATTATTATATCAAAAATATCATTGTTATTTTTTTTGAAATATATTTTTTTTTTGTATGTATTAGTAAAATTAAAGTTTAAATTTGAAATATGTAAATGCATATAAAATACGCGGTATGTACATAAATTTTCCTTTCATAAAATTTTATATGTTTTCATACTTATTATTTATAATTTAAATTTTAATTTATTTAAATTTTTAGTTCTAAATTATATAAATAGCTTGGGAAATAGAGATAAGTAAATTTAACCTCAATTACTCTGCAATACACACAGAACAAGTAATCGAAGTCTGAAAAGACAGGGAAATGAACAGCACCTAGCTGTTGCAATGAACTGTAAACCTTAAAGATCGCCAAAAGATTTTGGCAGAGATTCTATTAATCTATCAAGTACGGACTCAATCGATCTGCTCAGTACGAATAATATCTTCTCCACCCTTATTACTCGCCCACCCCCCCTAAGCAGATACTCCTCCCTCTGAATCTGACAAAGCTTCTACTGATGGACAAATTAATTCATCACGAAGATAGAAATATCAAGAAGAAGAGGAAGATGACTTTCTCCTTGGACTTTAGGCGTAAAAACACCGACCTTATATTTATATATCTTACATACATTGGTGTATATAGCTAAGCAAACATAGGTTCATAGGTCTGAGATTTGTGCCGCAGGGGGCTAAAGTTATGCGATAATAATGACCCGCCGCATTGAAAATTAATTCCACTTTGCATTTCATTGGTTGTATTTTGAATTATTACGTAGCTTCCGAGGAGAAATAAAGACTCAGAGAATGGAAGTAAATGATGGAGCCCTCCTTCTTCTGATGTTTGCTTGCTCTTTGAATCTTCCATAAGTTGATCCGGAAAAAGTCAAAATTACTTCTTCACTATCTTTGATGCTATAATGGATGAGAAGCAGAAGGCAGGAGGGAGAGAGATGGTAGCGTATGAAGGAAAACAAAGCACCAATGTGCAGGAAGAGAAGCAGGTGCAGGAATACCCTGCTCCACTGTTCACTCACAAGGAGCTCTGTAGTGATCCTGGCATCCTTGTCGAAGCCTTGCGTCGATTTCATTCTCTCATGGGCACTAAATTCATGTATTACTTATCTATATGAATAAGCTTTTTTTTTATATACGAATGAATGCGAGTTTTTTCTGTTAAACTTCGTTGTTCTTTTTGTTTTTTTTTTTCCTTGGATTTGGGAAGGATTCCGGTGATAGGAGGGAAGGATCTTAACTTGCATTTGCTTTATGTTGAGGTGACAAAAAGAGGGGGACTTGAGAAGGTAATTGAGCAAAAGTTTTGGTTTTGTTTAATAAAAATGTTTCCTTTTTATCGTATAATTCTTTAATCAAGTTGAATGGTGATATAGGTGATTATGGAGAAGAGATGGAGGGAGGTTATAGCGATTTTTAACTTTCCGCCGACGACGACGAGCGCTTCCTTCGTGTTGAGGAAGTATTATTTGAGTCTTCTTCATCATTTCGAGCAAGTTTATTTCTTTGGCGCGAGGTGACTTGCCTCCGGCAGGTGGGTGTTAAAATAAATTCCAAATTTGTTTGTTTTATTACATTCTTCCTCGTTTTGTAATTTTGAAAGTACGTGTTTGCAGAGACATTGCGGAACAGGAATCCTCTTTGTAAATTTGACGATATGGTGCGGTCGGATCCCGGCCCGCCGATGAGGAGAAAGAGGGATTCTCGCCGGAGATTCTACCAGGTTCGTCTTGTTCTTTTCCTTTTCTATTTCTTCAGTTTTTTATCTTCAACTGGTACGCTTTTATCTTATCTTTATTAAGTTTTATAAATCTAAATTAAGCAAATGATAGCTGAGTTGAATTTGTAGTCATTATGTTAATATCTTTCATTTTTTGTTGATTTTGAGAACTGTTTGGCCGCTTATAGAAGGATTAGTGAATTTATGATAGTAATAATTATAACTTTGTAGTGATTTGGTTGCATAGGTTTTTTAATTTAGTACGTATTAAGGCTAATTAGGGTTTAAATTTAATTGGGTTACTCATCAATCAACAAAGTACCTGCTAAGCAAAGTAAATGTTACCTTAGGGTTTGGATAGACACTGTTTAAGATTTAATTAGTCTCTTTACGAATTAATTTAGCTCCAACAAAGTTAAATGGATTATAAATATTTTATTTGTTTGAAATAAATTTCAAACAAATAAGTAATTAATTATTAGGATGTTGAGTTAGGGCTTGATTAGGATCTATTTATGATGATTTTTGAAATAAATGAGATCCATATAGTATTTAATTAGGATGCTAAGTTAAGTTATAATTATGTTTAATTAAAAGGTTGTTAATTGATTAGCTATTATGCTGTTAACTTGGATTAATTCAAGCAATGGTTTTTATCTAAGCTTAGACCCTTAGGAGTTCTTCAATTGTGTTAGTTATGAAACGATTAAATAACTAATTCTTCTTTGTTTGATTAATCGAGCTAACCTTTATTAGCTAATAAACAAACTGTTGATTATGGGCTCTTAATACCCTAAACTGTTGTTTTCTCCTGATAGTATTTTGCTCTCTTACAACAGTACAAACTATCCCTCAGATTCCCAATGGCCATTTATCTGCAGAATCGAGCTCATTGCATCTGCAAGGTTCACCTCGGCATAGTAGACCAGCAGCTGGTGTGTATTTTCCCTGTTCTCTTGTTTGTTTTTCTGCTTGCCAAAGTGGATAGTATTTCAACCTTCGAAGTTAAGGGGCTGTTTTGGTCTCTTGGCATTTTAACTTTTGTGTTTCTTGAAGTAAAAAAATTTTGATGTAATGTAATGTATTCCAAATCATTAAATTATTTATTATTTGGGTTAATTCCAAATCACCGACCGATCTGCGGGTGCTGCCGCCCGACGCCGCCGCCCTCGCCGCCGCCTGCCGCGCTCATGCCGGCGTCAAAACCTTACGTTATATTTTTTTTGATCAATCAAAAAAAAAAATTTTGTAAAACTCCAAATAACTATAAAGTAATCTTTTTTTGAATTAGTTTATCTTTGCGTTAAACGCATTCAATCAACAAACAATAAGATTAAGTGTAAGAAAGTTTGTCTGTTTTCCTATAATTTCAATGAATTGGTTGCTCATTTAAAAATTAAATGAGAAAGAACAGAAATTTATAGAATTTGAATATTGTAACCGAAGTGAATCAATCAGATATGGTTAAATTCTATTACACCTCGCACAAATTAAGTGTTAGAATGACAAGGAACAGTATTGAATTTGTTTGAAGGATGTAAATAATAATCATAATCACTTCATCTTTTATCCTCTTGTCTTCAATTCTTAACCTCAATGCAGTGCAAGACAGCCTTTCAATGCTAAGGAATTTGAGGAATCGAATCATGCTGCTGCTGCAAATGCAAGGCAGTCAAACAGTAAACAGTGCCCCCACTGTCTTTCTCTTCAAAGTTTTTATTTGCTTCAGTTTTTAACAGTAGTTTTATTGTTGCTTCTCTTCCTTGATTTAGTTCCTAGATCTGCTGCACCTGATGATGGTGCTGATGGCTTTGCTGCTTCTGCTTCCATTCCTCCTGCTGATGGAAGCGGGCCTTCTGCAACAGGTTTGCTGAAATATTTGACTTATTTTGAGACTTGATGTCTCAGAAACTTAAGTCGATCATCAGACAGAAGATACAAGATTTTATTCAAAGTTAATTCATTAAGAGGGAAAACTTATGTCGATCATTAGAGAGAAGATACAAGATTTTGTTGTTCTTAATTCATTAAGAGGGAATTATCATATATTTTTGTTGGCTTCTTAAGATTTTTCTTTATGAAGAGAGGGTGGGGATTAAGCTCGTAAGCTCGTAAGCTGGCTCAAGCTTGGCTCAATAAAGGATTTGTGGGTTGAGCTCTATGAGCTAACAAGTAAAGCTCAAGAAAATCTTGACTCTACTCTGTTAGTTCATGAGCCGGCTTGTTTAATAAATATTTTTATAAAATATATTAAAATTTAATAATTTAAGTATAAAATTACTTAAAATATTTAAAAATTATATCTGATTCTCTTAAATCAAGTAATTTGTTACTATTTTATTTCTAATTTCTTAATTTTCTTAATATTTTTAAGTAGCGGTGGCACCAAGGTTTTCTTTTGTTGATAAAATTGACTAACTTTCAAAAGTTCTCCGCTTTAAAGTGTTAATTTCGATTTTTTTGTTTCTTTTCTAAATTTTGGCTCTAATAATTGACGTTAGTTTTCTCTGTTTCCTAATAGTCTGTTGCCCCATACCAGGTGGTGCTTGTAATTTCACAGTGACTGGAACCATTGACGGCAAGTTCGACTATGGCTACTTCGTGACGGTGAAAATAGGCTCTCAGCTACTTCATGGGCTATTATATCATATTCATCCGCATCTATTAGGAAGCACCCCTTCTGTTTTTAATCCCCACCGGCCAGTTTCTTCTTCTCCGGTGAATCCAGTCTTTCAAACCCCTCCACCATCTTCTTTCGCTGCTGCAACCATGGAACATTCAATTTTTCTTACATCCCTGCGACGAGATCCGGTGGAAGGAGACGGAGGCTTAAGAACCGTGACCCGGCCAAAGCCCAACCAGCGCATATAACTTCTTCTTTGCTGAGAAGCATTTTCAGCTGAAAGCTCAATGCCCATATGGAAAGAGAGTACAGCAAGATGATAGGAGAGTCTTGGAGTAAAATCACTGATGAAGACAGGAAGGTAGTGTTTTTTTTTTTTTTTTTTTTTTTTTTTTTTTTTTGACGAATGGCTCTTTTTTACACCTTAAAAATGCTATATTCTTAATAAAGAATCACTGTTTAAATTTTTTTTTTTTTGTAATTCCATTTCTGAATATGCAGAAATAAGGCATTTCACATAGATGTAAAATATTTTTTTGTCAAAGAAGAGAGTTATTTCACCAACTTACCTTTGAGTGAAATTTCTTAAATTTGATGGAATATTTGTATCTTGATGTGATTTCTTATTTCTGATATAAATGCATTTCATGGGAGTAAAATATTTTTATTGTTATTTTGTATGTTTTATGGGAAAAGTTTCTATCTTTTAAAATGCATCACATTAGTTGCCTCATAAGCCGCGACTTGTTGAGAAAGCGTGAAGGTTATCCCTGTTTCTCCCTCTAATCAAGCTTTGACTTTGATAGTTCTATGAAGACCACGCAAGGAGAGACAAGGAGAGGTACAGAAAAGAGATGCAGATCTACAAAGAAAGGTTCAATTTTTCAGAGCCAAAACAATCTCAGGAGACGCCGAGAGAGGTCGATGTGCAGAGAACGGCAGAAGTGCATGATAATCTCAGTCAGACAATTGAAATTGCTCATTCAAAGGAGGCTGCAACGTTACAGAGAGATGCGAAAATAGCCGAAGAGACCATAATGGAAAAACATGAAATTGCAAGAAGAGAGACGCAGGATTATTATATTGAAAGAGCGGAGGCCGCTTGTCCAGCAGAGACTGAAAGTTCTGAACAGCGTCCGAAGATTGAGGAAGAAACTCTCGAGTCGGGGAAGGAAGGTATGAATTCTGCCATGGAAATTGATATGATGAAGAAGATTGAACAGATGTGAATACTTGACATTAATTAGTTTTGGGTGTTTAAACTGTCAGTATCGATACTCATTTAGGTAAAACAATCTGTGACTATGTAACTTACTCTAATGTGTCATTATGAGATATTAGTATGTAATCTTTGATCTTAGGGATCGTTTAATTATTAATTAAGTTCTAATGTTTACCTTCTTATTTATGCTGAAATGAGATCATATATATTTATGGAGTTTTTTTATTATATTAGTAAATTTAACTAAATTATCAACCAATCAATTGAATTGTACATTTTAATTTATTGATAAGAGATTATTCTTTAATCATTTGAGTATTTTAATGATTATTATTTTTTATATTTGTCACTCAATTCTATTATAAAAAGATTTACAAGATTTAAAAAGTATTTGACCTTTTAATTAATAAGTCAATTAGAAAATATAAATGAAGGAAAAAAATTGAGTAATATATATATCATATAATTCATATATTTATATATTTAATATTTAAATTTAAACGTTTATATATAATGTTTAAATTTTTAATATTATATTAAAAAATATCATTATGATTTATTTTTTAAAAGTAAAATATATATATGTTACATAATATGTAAATATTTTAAAAAATTATATCATGATTAATTTTAATCTATTAAATTTATTTTTAAATAAATATTATATATTTTAAGCAATCATTCAATCAATCAATAATTAAATAATACTGCTACTTCAACTTCGAACTTCATTTTGAATTCATAAAGCATTAGTTAGAAACAAATTTAAGAATTTTAACCTACTAAGTTCAAGAAGTCTTGTAACAACAATTTGCCTAAAAAAAAGCTTCACATATATATATATATTATGCAGGGGGCGGACTCATGCATAGATGAGTTGGAAGCAATTGATTTTTCAATATTATGAAGTTTTTCATAGCAATTAGATATAGGGGTGTAAAGAAGCAGAGTTTGAGTTAGTCGAATTCTTGTTCGTGTTATTCATTTGAAAATTATTTTGTTCGTTTTCTGCTTATATTCGAAATGAATCGAAATTTTATTGTTTATGTTCAGCTCGAATTGTTCGAAATAGTTCGAAATATAATAATTCTAAAAATTTGTGAGAGAGAAAATTCAAATTTGGGCTACTTTTTTTGCATAATAACTTTAATCACTAAAGTATATATATATATATATATATATATATAATATATTTATTTGAAAATAGTAGAATAAGATCGAACGAAAGATTATTAGTTATTGAATTTTTTGATAGCCCTAGTTAGATTAGTTCTTTCTTCCTCTAAAATTTATTTTTTATTCTAATAATAAATTTACACTTCATGAAAAGATAAATTAATTCCACACCCATGAAAGAACCGTTAGAGGGAAATAAAAAGAGGACTTTAAAAAATATATATGGACAACAATTTTTTAAGTAAACAATCAAACAAGTGGATTAATTGCAAGTTTGCATCTTATTTTAACAACACAGCACAACACAACACAACAAAAGTTTACTCCCACACACTCAAAACCTTCTCAACACAAATAGCAAGCAGGTCCAGGGCAATATGAATCCCCCAAACCCCTTATTAATTCAAACAAACAAGCACATTCCACACAAAGACGAACAGAGGCAAACAAACCTGACCAGAGAACTCCCGATCAAAGCTCAAGCCAATGGCGGTGCCTGCTTAGCGATCTCGAGCACTTTCTGCCACGATTCCCTCTGCGAAATCTGCCCCCACCAGCGCTTCACATTGGCGTGCTTGTTGAATATCTCCTGCGTTTCCTGGATCTTCATTAGCAGCTCGGCATTGGGGAGGTGGGAGAGATCAGCGAGCGTGAATTTATTTCCGGCCAGGTAGGTGTTATCGGCGAGCCTTTGGTCGTAAATTTTGAGAACCTTCTCGAGCTTCTTCTTGCTCTCGTCTAATGGCGGGGTTTCCACGCGGTCCAGTTGTTCGGGGAGGGTTGGGGCGATGGAGAGGTAGAAGACGAGCTCGGAGCTCGGTGGATCGAATTTCTGAGCCTCTGTTTCGAGCCATTGCTCGATGAGAGCTCTCTCCATCGCGCCTGCGCCTAATAGTTCTCTGTTGCCCTGCTTTTTGAATTTGTCCACGACGTGCCAAATCGCCCTAGAATCTGTATATTAATTAAAAATGTGATTTTTAAGATTAAGATTAGTTTTCAAATTTTATTTTCTATATTAATTTAATATTAAATAAATAATTCATTGTCATATTACACATATTAGAAAAAAAAATGTTAAGAATTTAATATTTTATTGAAATTGAATTTAAATAGATATATTTACCATAATTTTTATATAGTTACTATCTAATTTATACATTATCTCTTTTAATTGATATATATAGAGAGAGAGAGAGAGAGAGAGAGAGAGAGATTTTGTTTTAAAAGATATCTGAATTTACTGAAAAATAATAGATATAATGTATTTTACAATACAATTATATAATATTTCTAATTTATTTTATGTGGCACACTCTAAACCCTAATATATAAAATATTGGAGATGCATTCTGACCAACAAGTGCATCCTTATCCTGGTCCTGATAGGTAAGAGCTTCTCCACCAGGCTGATAACAAAAAATATTAAGAACAAATCCATTAGTTAATAAAACACATTTAAAAAACATCTTATAAATACTATATATAATTAACTGTTAATAATAATAATACTTAATAACAAATAATTAAGTGATTAACCTGCATCTTAAGACACTCCGGCATTCTCCTGTGTCCTCTGAAGCTATCCATCTTCACAAGCTGGAACTCAACCTGCTTTTCAAAGAGGCAAGCAAGAACTCTCTGCACCTCTGTCGATGCCGGCGAGCCGAAAACCTTCACGCTTGCCATTGCTGCTTCTTTGATCTCTCAAAAGCTTTCTCTTCTTCTTCTTCTTCTTCGATGGCATGTCTGTAGAGAGCGATGGGGATTTATAAGGCCAGCAACGGAATTCTTTGCCTTCACAAGAAGATAAACAGAGAAAGAAAAGGAAGATTAAAGAAGCCAAAGAACTATAAGAAAAAAGATAAAGGCTTGGTTTTATTCAGATTAAGGTAAAGAATAGAATAAGTGGCTTCTCTTTAGCTCTTTTTGGTTCAGCGTCACTATTAAGACTGTAGGGTTAACGTGGTTGCTGTTGAGACTTGAGAGAGCTGTTACTGATAAAGGAAAAGGAGGAGACGAAAGAGGAGGTTGGAGACATGATTTTGATGGTAATGCTAAAGAATTAGTTTGGATCTCAGATTGGTTAATTTTAATCTTAATAAATGATTGGCAAAAATTAATTTCCTGTGAATGAAGATTGAAGATTAATTATTAACTTATGAAGTTTATTTAATATATTAAAAAAAGAAGAAGATTTACATGCATAATAAATAATTTTTATGTATTTATATATCTAATATTTAAAATTATATTATATATATAACATATTTTTTTATAGATGAAAAGATGTATTTTATTTTTAAAAGTTAATGACTGTAATATTTAATTTGATATTAATAATCTTAGTATTATTTATTTAAATATTGAAGTTTGAGAATTTTGAAAAGAAAAAATTTTACTTTTCAAATAACTTAATATATATTTAATTATAGCATATGAATCACTTCTAATATTATTTTAATGCATCATAATTTTGAATTTATCTATATATGCATATCTAACATGAGAGCTTTTGAAGTTATAAAACAAATAAATTATATCAAAAATAAAGTTTTATGTTGCACTTATGCGAGAATTTATAGCAATTTTTTTTTCATTATATATAATTATAAGAATATAAGTATAAGGATTGTTTTTAAATTTTAGGGGAGCAAAGATTATCCTTAACCTCATGATTCCATCAATGAATTTGTTTTCAATTAATATATAAATTTATTTGATAAGTAGGATGTTAATTCTTTTGAAATTTTGTCAAGCATTTTAATTTTCATCAAAATGGATCATAATTGATGATTTTCTATGCGACTAGCTTCTCACATTCATGCTTTAACATTAAGGATAATAATAATTTTCTTATATTTGACCTGATTAAATCTGATAACTTGATTTAACTCAACTCAATAGTTTATCGAACCAACTAATTTATATAATGACAAATTACAATTATCGTATATCACATTACTAATTTAATAATTTATCAAATTTTTTAAACGAGCTAGAGCTTGATTTCCTTTAAATCGAGTCGAACTCGAACTCAATAAGGTTTAAATAAACTTAGCTTTAATTAAATCAAAAGCTACTAACTCGACTTTACACCCCTAATCTTCTTCATTTCAAGGACCAAACACCAGCTTAATTAATTAAGCTGCAAAGAGAGGTTTAAGGGCGATAATATTCCTTTGGTTGGGATTAAACCAATAATCTCTGAGGCGAGCTTGTTTTTCCTCTAATGGCTTTTACTTGCCCGACCGAGCTGAATTAACATTCTATGCCAAGAGAAGAATGGAAATGCAATGAACGAATTTTGGAGCAATTGGGTTCTGATTAAATCGGTTTGAATAGTTTCTGATTAAGAGCTCACCAAGCCTCGACTTCGACTCGAGTCGATTGTAACTCAATGCCATCAAAATTGATTAGAAGTTAATACTAAACTCGATCCTCAATATCAAACTATTTAACTCGATTCTATTTAAACCTTTTGAAAAAGAATCTAAAATTTACATTTAATGAATAATTTAACACTGATTTAAATCAATTAACAAAAGGCACTATACAGTACAAGGAAGCAAAATATGATGAATTTGAAGCCAGCAGTTCAGAGCAGCATATATATATATATATATATATACATACAGAATTCAATGGTTTCTCCTAAGAACTGAAAGAAACCCACCTCCAGGCTTCTCCTTGCGCCGTTCTTCAGAGTCTTCTTTTACCTGTTTATTTGAAGGTTGTTCTTTTCTTTTAGTGCATATCAAAGAAGAAGGAATTTAGATAAAGACTACATATTTATATGTGAAAGTTACCTCCTTGGCTATGAGCTGAAGCTTATCCAGAATTTCTGAGAAGTCTGGCCTCAAAGCTGGGTCTTGTTGCCAGCATTTCTCAAGCAGCTCGGCAAGCTTGAGGTTCGTATGCTTAGGGATTGTAGGCCTCAACCCCTGACAGTGAAATAATAGAAAAATGGTAGGATATATATACAGTAATTTATTGATCCAAATGAAAGTTTAATCAGAATATACAGTAGACATATATATGTGTTATCTTAGAAGTATAAAGTAAAAAAGAAACAATAGACAAACAGTTGGCTTAAGATTAGGTGGAATTTAAAAGATCAAAAATGTTAATCTTTTGAAGATGAAGTGAAGATTGTCAAGGGAATAAAATGTGTGTAAAAATACTAACAAAATAAATACTACTCATGCTTATGAAATTCATAAAAAAACTATTAAGTCTTGCAAAAATAAGACCAAAGGATGTCAAATTAAGTCGGGTTAGCTTAAGAGAATGTATAAGGATGTTTACAAAAGTTGATGACAAAATTAATTTAATGGAATCTTAAAAATTAAGAAGATGCAAATAATAAATAAGCACTTTGGGGCAACATTTAAGAATAAATTTGATGTTTAGAATTGCATAAAGATAAAGGAATAAACGCAGAGTTATATGACAGAAGGTGTCTGAACATATTTCTTAGAAAATGCACATCAATATAATTTACACCCTAAAGTTCCACCATAAACATGATTATTTACTAAATAAATTAATGAAAACATAAAAAAGAAAAAACCTTATCATATGATTTTTATTGATCTTGAGAAGGCATGATGAAGTACCAAGAGGCTTAATTGGTGGCATAAAAAAATAAGTGTAAAAGCTAGGTTGAAGTTAGGGGTGTAAGTAACGGAGCCGGCTCGTGAGCCAACTCAAACTCAAACTCGACTCGTTAATGAGCTCCCAAGTCAAGCTCGAGCTTGAGTTCAGGCTAAGTTATATGTTTATATTGCTGTTGTGGTTTTCCAAGAAAAAAAGACTGTTTTTCAAAAAAGATTTATTTTGGCGACAACTTTTTGAATAAAGCTGTATTTTTTTCAAAATTATTAAATATTAATAGAATATTAATATCTTTCCTCCAATAATATGTTTTCTCTACAAATTCTAGCCTTTCCATAAACCTTCTTCATAATAATAATGTGAGCTACTTTCCTCGCATGGTGATTTCTTGGTTTTAGCTAACAACTGCGAGCTTGACCTTATTGTTGCAAGTCAAGCTTCATCTTTGAACTCGACTCAAGCTCGAGCCAACAAGCAGGGAGACAAGCCGAGCTCAAGTTAAATCTGACTCAAGCTCAACTTGACTCACTTGCACCCCTAGTTGATGTTAGTGAAAGTATGATGGAGTGTTAATCAGCACTTGAGTAATTGTAGGATATCCAAAAGTTCTCAATCATTATAGAATAGCATCAACTATCAAATTAAACTTAACTTTTTTATTTGGGTTTTAGAGATGTTTACAAAGAATATTTAAAGTGAAGTATCTTAGTGTATGTTTTTTGTTGATTAAACTTCTATTCATATAAGTAAAAATATTATAGCAATACATGAACGTGTTGAAAAGATCAAATATACAATATGCAATTTTGGCAGGTTTAAAATTGAGAATAACGAGCCAATACTATTAGAAGATCAAATACTAAGTATGGTGAGTTTAAATATCTTAGCTTTATCATACAAAAGAATGAAGATATACATGATATAATTTTTAGAGTTATGGTTCACTAATTATAATGGATAACTGCATAGAAAGTAATATAACATGAAAAAAATATCATAAATAGGGTGTAAAGTCGAACAAGAGTTAGCATTAACTCGATTTTAGCTTGTCTACTAAGCGGCACACTAAGGGGTTTGATTTGATAAATGGAATGCAATCAATTAGTTTATATTTTTTTTCTTTTTTGTTGTTTGGATGGAAGTAAAATACAATGTAATTTTTTGAGGTAAATTCAAATTCCACATATATTTATGTGTGACTTCTAAATACTCAAACGAAGTATTTAATTACGGGCCGGGCGAGCGCTGGAAGAAGAGATTTGCTTTTTTCGAGATGCGAACGCTAGGAAGAAGAAATTATATAAATATATATATAAAATTTAGATCATTATGTTAATATAAAATGATAATATTTAAATTTTATTTATTTATAACACTAATAATTAATATCTTAGAAAATTTGTAAATTAATTATTAATGATTAAATATTCAAAATATATTATATTTGTATTTGATTTTATTTATTTTTTAGTCAAGAAAAAAAATTTTATTTATAATTTATTTATATTTTAATATATATTTATTTTTTTTAATTGAATCGTTAATTAGTGAATAAATTCTATAATTAATTTACATATAATAAAGTATTGATCTGAAATATTTACTTTACATTCATACCAAACGAGAAAAAATAATTTAGTGTATTTACTTTACAACAACCAAACAACAATGATAAAGTATTGAATTCAGTATTTATTTTACATTCTATTCCATTCATAAATGCAGCAACTAGTTCTTGGAGAAAGCATCCTGATGACAGCTCATTGGAGAAGGTATCATGATGAGAGCTTATTAGAGAAAGCAATGGTGGTGGCAGTGAATCATTAGAGAAGGTATTGACAATGTGACAAGCCGTTGGAGGTGTCATAACAAGAGCTCACTAAAAAAGGCACTGACAATAGCGACAGGTCACCAGAGAATGCATTAAGGGCAGCAATAAGTCACTAGAGAAGGCAATGCAATAGGAGCTCGTTGGAGAAGGCATCGATTGGACCAATGGCGCATTCGAAGAGAAGCATTCATGAGACTGGCCCATCTAGTAATCTAGGAAATAATCGAAGCCTTTAGACTTAGGGTTAATAGATAGTCAAAGATTAAATCAATGAGGGAGATCTTACGAGATTTCCAACAGAAATTTTAAATTTTTTACCTCTTTATATTATATTTGAGTCGCTCCATGAGCAAGTAAGTCGATTCATATTCTCAAGCTTGAGCTTGATTAATAAATGAGTAATAAGCTGAGCTAAAGCTCGAGCTTTGAATTGACAATCTTGACTCATGAAATCATTAATTAGCCAAATTCAAGTTAACTTGGCTTATACCCCTAATAATATGTAGGCCAAAAGATAAAATTTATAAATTTGGAATTAATCAAACTGCATATATAAATAAGAATCCTAAGATAAATGAGCGGCAAAAAAATAATAAATTAAATTGACTAAAAAAAACAACATATGAGGGGACTATGAGAGTAGCACAGGTTAAGATAAGACATAATATATAATGAAGGGAAAAATACATCAATAAGATGAGTAAGTCATATTAATAAATATCAGGAGAAAGAAATGATATCTGAAATATAATATGAATAGAATTTGTTTAAAAATTTATGAAAAATAAATTGAATGATTTGAGAAGCAATTACCATGAATGAATGCACAAGAATACGGATTCATAAATTTGCTCCCAAATAGTTGGGAAAAGGCTATGGATGGCAATGATGATGGTGATGATGTAATGAATGATCAGATGACCATAAGAATGCAAAATAATGCATGACACAATTTGAGAACAGAAATGATGCTAAAAAAAAGACTCTTGATTATTGAATGAAGCAGAATTTTAATTTCAGAAAATCGTCAGATGAACTTGGACAAGTAGAAAATATTTGTCTGCCATAATGCTCTAGTGGTTCTTAACTTTTTTAATCAGAAAAACTAGTAGAATACATTGAAAAATGAGGTTAATATAGTTAACGATATGATTCACATGCAACTAGCAGTACAGTGATGCAAAGAACAGCTAAAATGCTGAACCTGAAAGTTAAACACTGATGAATACAAGCACCAACTAAGCAGTCTATAAAAAGATGCTTACCTTCTGCACCACACCAACAGCTGCTTGAAGTGGGGTCAAGTACTCGTATGGAAGCTGCGATTGAAACAATGAATTAAAGCATTTAAGGACCAAAAAAATAAAGGGAAATACTGTAAAGAACAAAAAAAACATTCATATGCACGGATTACCTTCCCTGTTAGAAGCTCCCAGATCATTATAGCAAAACTAAACACATCAGCCTTGTGATCATAGGGATTGTGTTCTATGACCTTCAATTAAGAACCATATTTCATAAGAAAATGGCCAAATATAAAACCTAGCAAACAAAAGTAATCTTAGGAATAGAAGTAATCAATGAACGGACAAACTTGGCACAGCCTGAGAAACGTGGAACAAATTAATTAAATATCATTGCAATAGCATAATCGGTTATTTGCTGCATGTTACAGCTAAACTTTGTCAGGTATAGATGACATTCAAAAAATATAATATAATAGACTTAAAATGGAGAAGTACCTTGGGTGGTACTGTGATGAAATAATATTATCGAATATAACTATAGTGACTACGCTATATGGATCCGTTTTGAGAGAAAAAGAGAGCATTAATAACCCATTTATCATCAAATGTTAAATGAGATTGCTTAAACAAATGTGTAATAAAACAAGGAAAATATAGAGTGATAAATGATTGGATTAAAGAGAGTCTGAGTAGAAATTACTGAAGATAAGACGCTTAAAAATAGATTTATATGATTATAGAATGTACAAGAATGCAGTACAAAAAGACTTTGAAGGAAAATGTACATAACAAGGATAGCATTTTAGAAGTTCTCAAAAGATTTGCTCATGATACAAAAAAAAAAAAAATACAAACCTAATATAACAATTAAACAGAATAAATGGAGAAAAAATTGAGTCAAAGTTTGTATGTGTTGGCATTATGAATTTGCCATTAAATTAGCCCAAAAGTCCAAAAAAAATTGGAGATAAATTTATAAAGTCATCTTCAGAAGTTAATATAAACCCAGCGTATGATGAGAATGACTTCTAAAATTACTTGTGAAAAAGTATATAATTTACTATATTTCATAATAGGGAAAATGCAGTCTCCTACTTAATGTTGACCAAAACTTATTTTAGACGTTTTTGGCCGGTGCATACTTATTAGTCTTAGCACATTCAAATTTTTAATATCATAAAAAAGTGATGAGAGAGTGACAATTCAAAATTCTTTTCATAATTTTATTTATTTCAATAAGGGTCTTTGTTATAGATTTTCACTATTTTGCTTCTCAGACTGCTGCCAACTTACAGCTTTCTTGTTACTTTTCATAAATTTATGTGAAGTGAAGCTATTTTTTGTATAACTAAATCTATTAATGTGAGGCAATTGTAAAAGAGTTGATGATTGATTTTTCAAAATAAAAAAAATTATAATATACTCAGTAGCTTTCAAAAAAAGTTACTTTTTTAGATAACAACTTTACAACTACTTTATAAAAAAACTACATCTTAAATAGACCTATAGACCCTAAGAGTATTTTAAGTAAATGTGGCAAATTTATCCACCTTTCATTTGCATTTCATTTATTAGCAAAGCAAATACTTTGTTACAAACTAAATTGCACCATAACAATTCAAAAGAAAATGCTTCCGCTAAAGAATTGTACAACAACAGAGCTAAGAAATCAATAGGAATACCTCTGGAGCCATCCATCGATATGTTCCTGTTTCTGCAGTCATAACACCAGATTGAGCTTTGACACGTGCAACACCAAAATCCGCAACTTTAACAACCTATTAGACGCAAAGCTATTTTAAGTTAAAGTCAAGCATAATTGGCAAAAAAATAGTATGAGTGTATGACCAAAGAAACATTAAAACTGAGAAATTTTATCATCAAGAAAATCAATAGAAAATGTGTTTAGATAGTTACAAGCCCTAATGCACATGCCTTAGGCTTTCGTTAAAAAAATTTGTCAATTCAAAATTAATTCAAAAATAGTATTAATATGATTAAATAATAACATTATTGTTATAAACTTACAATTTGTAATAATCTAAATTTAGAATAGAAAGAAAAACTGGCATTCAATTGATTTAAAAAACGCTGTTAAATTATAAGTTTATAACTTCAGTTTTTTCAGAATAGATTGAAGATTCTAAAAAAGAATGCCACAATATATAAAGATTATTACAAATAAAAAAAGATACAATAGAGAAGATAGTAAAAAAGCTCCATATGATTTAATCTGAGCTGAGATATGGAGATAAACTTCTTATCAATCTTGATTACAAAGTCAATGCGCAACACAGATTTTTTTCATGTGTTCTTCACACATTCCTAAAAAATCTTCCAAATACCATATGTTTAAGCTCAACAAGTTTGTTAATTACTACCTCTTAAATATCACATAAGGAAATGATTGCATGAAGTTGGCAGGCATCACTCATTCTTCTCCTTCAATCAACAAAGAGAAGTAAAGGTTGGAGAAGTTTCCAGTGAAGTGATTGACAATTGGTATTTATCTTGGTTGGTGTCATGTGAAGAGATTTCTCAGTTAAATAACGAAGAGCTAACGCTAAGGGATGTCAATAATAGTTGAAAGTTAGAGGCCTTCAAAAATGAAAATTGGTGAACGTGATAGAGGATGATTACTAATGAGGTGGTTCAATAAGTCGTCAATCTTTGATGATCATAACTAGTAGTGATGTAGCATATCATAAAGACAATCAAATTAAATGTCTAGTTATAAGAGCTAAAGCTAAAGCCCAAGAAAGAGAACAAAAGGTCACAACTACAAGAGCCAAAACTAAATCCCAATAAAGGGCCTATATTTTAGAACATCTTAAATATATTTTTAATTTTTATATTTTTATATTTTAATTTCTTATCTAGAAACTTGTATGACTAAGCCTTGATATAAATAATGCATTAAAAATGTTTGGTCAAAATTTACTTCATAAATGGCAATTAATCCCTCATTTCCTCCACTGGTTCTCTACACTTTTACTCCATCAGTGTCAGCCATAAAGTCTTATAATACCTATAAATATGGGCTGAAATGTTTTCTAACTTCAATTATTGAATGAATTATTTCAAGTAAAGTCTTGCTCTTTTCTCTAGCTTGGTGTTTGGTGACTCAAATTTATCTTTTTTTTTATGAAAATAAGTAGTTATCATTTGTTTTATTTTATATTTATTTCTATTTTCTTCATTTATTGCTTTTAATTTATTTAAGTATTTTGTCACATAGTTAGCAGCCTCTAAGACCAGCAATCACCTATCTCAAATCTCACATCAACTCCAAAGCCCCACCTAAAACTCTTGGCCAAACTAGGCAAGACTAAGACTTAGTCTCGTTCCTTACCTATTGATACCTTTATAAACTCCACCAAATCTAGCCATCTAATTCAGATCATTAGTTCAGCTTTAAACTAACAATCCATAATTATTTCTAGCCATCTACCCCACCTAAAACTCATTTTCTAAAGAGAATTTTCAAATCAGCTCAATCCGAGCTAATCTTAGAAGTTCCACTAAAGACAATACTAAACCCCTCAACATTTCACCAAAACTCATGATATCATCTTTAAACATTAATCTAAAGATTGATAACATTCTCTACCCTCACTCTCACCAAAGGCTACCCACCACCATCGAAGTGAAATCATGCTTAAGTTTAAAGAGGGATTATAAAAGAGAGAATAATGTTAGTGCAATATCAATGAGAGATGTGAATACTTATATCCTATTTATATCTGGACTACTGGGTATTTATTTCTCCATGCGATCATGTATGTAGGCAAATCTCATTGAATCATGCCAATTCTTTCATGTTCTTTTCTAAGTGCATTCCTCATAGATTATTTTCCCATTCACGTAATCATCATTGAGAACGTGCCTTTCCCCAATTATTTAAACTTAGAATAGTAAATTAAAAGCCTTATCCTTTTTAAGAGAAGCACCTTTAATACTAAATTTAAACAGGTGCAATTACCAAAAAAGATATTTTGTATGATCGATCAATTCATGAAAGTTCAAACAATGCTTATTAAAACAACCTTACAATCATATTTAGTGGAAGTTCATAGTGGTTAACATATACCTATGTTAGTTATATGTTCAAGTGCATCAACATCGTTGTCATTTACGGAGAGAAACCAACAACGGCATATTTATTATATAAGAACAGAACAATAACCTCATTTTCATCCATTAAAATATTGGCAGTCTTCAGGTCCCTGTGTATGATATCATTTTGATGCAAATAGCTCATTCCTTTGCAAACATCAATTGCTACTCTAAGCAGAGTTGGAAGCTTGAAGACACCTTTCTGCTTATGAAGAAAGTCATATAAACTTCCTCCAGCCATGAATTCTAAAAAAAAACAAAAAACACAAGGGAGAAAAAATTTTAAATATTAGCTACCACATCCAAACAACCAAAATTGAGCAATACAAAATTTTAAGGGTGAAACACAATCTATCTGCAAAGTTCATGCAAAATCTATCACCTGTAACAATGAACAAGCTAGGCGGTTGGGTGCATGCCCCAATAAACTGAACAACATTTTTGTGGCGAATCTTTCTGCATGGACGGTGTATAACTAAAGAATCTCAGAAAAAAAGAATAGTGTATAAAAAATATTCACTAAAACCGCATATAAAAGTAAGTTTTGAGATTTCACTCGTATTCATGAGCTTGTTACTTTTGATAATCCATTTAACTTATAAAAAATTGCTTCTTTTCTAGTTTTTTTGGATAGATTAATTCATAAGCTTGTAATTATTAGTAAACCTTTAATGAATTTTGATGTCCCTGAGTAAATCAATCATGAAGCATAATTTCACTATTTGGGATGTAATATGGTACAGAAACTCATAACAAAATTTTAATGCTTCTTTTTTCATTGGAAATAAGAACCAAAAGGATTTGCACGTGGTACTTCTTCAAGTACGATTATACATAATATAGTCTTGACAAAGCAATGCCAACATTTCATGGGTACAAATGGAGGGAATGGACTTAATAACCCAAAGAGCCATTTAGCTAGTGGAGTTTGACGGTTAATTAAAAAATACTAACGGATTAACAAAGATTCAATCTAGCGGTCAAGATCGAACAGGTTTCAAAAGGACAATTGATTCATGTTAAATAACACAAATTTGAGAGAACAAATTATGTAGGTAAGTGGATTCATTCAAGGTGATTTTCATATTTCACCACATAGCTATTTAATACATAATAAATAATAGCATCGATGACTTCACCAGCAATTGAACTGTGCAAAGAAATCAAATGGAGTGTTTGATGAGGAACATTGACTATGGCTTTTTTCCTCCTTAGTAAGAGCAAGTTAAATCATAACCAAGCTTTTCTTCCTCCCCTTTCTTTCATGTCTTCCCAAATTAGCGTGAAACTTGAGATAAGTATGCCTAAGTATTAAGTATATGCCTTACACTTGGCATTATGATCAATTTATAGATATTGATACTCAGGTGAGGACAAGTTCAAAGAATAGTACTTACACATCTAAAAGTGGATAATCTTATTTATGAACTGGAGAAATATTTCCTTATTCTAACTTTGTACATCTGATTGATCTATTTATCATTGAAGCTCATTTGCATGATTACATATGAAAGAATGTTATCTCTATGAGACTATAACTGTAAATGGCGTTGCAGAAAATTAACTTTTATCATTGTAATAAATTCCTCATATCTCTATGAATCACATATGCATGTTTTCATGTCTATGGTTCAATGCTCAAGCAGACTTTATTTTGTATTATGTATCAACAGCACTTTACATGTTTGGGTCATTTCTAGTTGCAACGATAAGATTATTACTTGTGTGCCCCATGATATTTAGTAGCAGATGTATCTCTTCATTTGCAGTGATAACATACAAATACCAGGAATCAAACAACACTTCTATACATGGAAGTATTTTTTACTGACCTCATAATATAGACTTCCTGTGCAAATTCTCTCTGCATATCCACACTAACATGCTCAGGCTTAAATACTTTAATAGCTACATCTTGACTACAATATGTACCTCGATATCTGAATAAGAAAAAACATGGTTAAGTTCACTGTGACATAAAATAACATAACCAAGTCAGGATATATATTTGCTTTAAATTACTGGCAGACATACAGATCACATTGAGACCCAGATGCTAATTTGTTTTGAAATTTCAGAAGTCTGGTATCAATCTCCCAAACATCAGTCCCATCAGTCGGAATTTTGATATGGTCAGGAAAACCTTCCTTAGAATGCAAATTTTCATTTTGGGATGGCCATTGCCGAGGTGGCAAGCAAGCTTGTTTCTGCAAATAATAATAGTGAGCTATTCGTAGACTCTCTAGATGATTGTTTTTGAAAAAAAAAAAAAAACCATTAGCAATATAATAGGATGATGAAGTCATCTCGCAAAACAGTAAATACTTTGTTGTACGGTGAAACAGTATTTAGTAATAAAAAAAATCATTTTTTCAAATTAATCAAGAATTGTATAAATGATTAAGAATGTGAAAATCTATATGGAGACACACAGCTGTGCAAATATTATCAATCATGTCACGAGAAGGCAGATATATTTAAGTTGAAAGACTCATAAACACTTGTGGCATCAGGTAATGATACATATTCTCTCAGTGAAGCTTTCCTATTTTTGGTGGATTGTTCGCACTAAGAATATGGTGACAAAAATAAACCACGTAACTGTTGATAAAGAAAAGTGTGGAAGTAATCAAATTAAAATTTGAGAATTTTGCAGTATGGTTGCTAGAGAGCGATATACAGCTTGTTTGCCCTTCAGCAAGCACATTCATGAATATTTGTACCAAAGCTGATCGCTTCAAGGTTACAGCAGGATTTTATGGTACAATCCTGCGCGAGTGGAAAATTTGTCCTCGTCCAATGTCATTGGAAGAAGCGTTAATAGGATAATTACAAGATACTTGCAAATCCAATTTAGTAATTCAATAATGATTCACACCACAAAAATCTGAGAGGAAAAAAGAATTTGCAATCAGTATAAGAGTACAAACTTCTTGATTTCACTACGGTGTTAAAGAGTGCCTTAAAAGAATCAGATTGGACTGACCACTTTGATTAACCTTCAGTCGAATTGATGCTTAAAAATTGGAGTTCAAAATTTGAAGGGATTTTTATAAATTTGTTGCTAACCACTCAAAACTGAATATTTTGGACACCTGCACCACTCTGAATTTTTTTTTTTCCTTCTCTGAGGAAGCATTAGATTCAGCTTTCTCCTAGTCAGTGTCTCTGTTGATAGCAAAGAATCACAAGCAACCATAATCCTCATAATTGGACACCTCATCTTGTTGTCTCACCAACTAACAGATGCCCGGTCTTATTGCAACTCAAATGGTTTGATTTATGGGGACCACCAAATGCCACCATGTGGCCACTTCATGTCTCATATCACACAATTGTAAACTATGATATATTGATACCTCATGAGTAAGAAATATGCAGTGTCCAAACACGCATCGGACAAGAACATACTTATGACATGCATCCAACAAGTGTCAAGCACACCTCTGGCGTGTCTAATTTAAAAAAAAAATAAAAAATTTGGGCATGTATGTCCAACACCCGTATCCTAAATAATTAAATTTAAATTTATAAATATTAACTAAATATATAATTAAATATTATATTTTGATAATTTCTATTTTACCAAATAACTTAAACTTATTTTTTTTATGTAATACTGATAACTAAATCATTTTTAAGTTACTATTAAAATTTGATTGCTCACTATTATTTTATTACATTTATTATTTCTATATTTTTTTTACTCTTACTTTATCTTTTATCATAATTTATAAATAACATATTAAGCTTTTATTCATTTCATACATTATTAAGTGTCAATATTTTTATCAATATAATAATATTTTTTACATATTTAATTTTTGGACATACATTTTAAATTACATTTATATTTATTTGAATATTTATAAAACTTTTCCTATGTAGAAAAATGTGCATTTCACTTGGAAAAAGTAACTGGTATTTTTTGATGTAATAATATAGATTTAAGTCTTTATTTAAGTAAAATTAAAGTTTGGATGTGAAATATGTAAATACATAAAATTTATTGTATGTATAAATCTTAATTTTAGATAATTTATACAATTATTAATTTTAAAATTTATAAATTATAAAATTATAAATTTATAATGTTACATGTGTTCATATCTATATTCTTAAAAGTTAATGTGTCATATTTTGTGTTGTATTATATCTGTATCTTTATATCTGTAACGGTGCAATCTTGATTGTAGATCTCTATTTAACAAATCTAGATTGTAGATCTCTATTTAACAAATCCTACAACACAAACTGCTCTTTTTAATCTACCTAGTTTCAATAGTAGGACATGCAATCTTGTTTTTGATGTCAGATATACATGACAACAAGTAACAACAACTCCAAGTGATGATGAATTCGACATAGGATGATTCGTCAAAATTTTACAATTAGGGGTTAATTATATTAATCCTTAAGCTCATAATCTCTTAATCCCTATTAAACCTTATCTAACCCCTGTCGCCCACTCGACCAATGAAATGACCCGCCGCTCGTTTGGCCAATAGGAGTAAGTGGTCTAACCTAAAAGCAAATCTATCTCCTTTGACCTCATTCACGCTGATTCGCTCTTCATTCGACTCCCTCTCGTTCAAGCTCTAAGTCTCCCCTCTTCCTCTCTCGCTCTCGTGCGACTCCCCGTCCGGCGTAGCGAACTCCCCCCTGACTCTTCTCCCTCTTTGCGACTTGAACTCCTGCGGTTCTTTCTCTCTCTGGGTTGATCACCAATCGAGCAAGCAGAGGACTGATCCTTCCTAATCCCTCTTCCAGAAACCCCGTTGTTTTGTTTTAATCTTAAGTTATATTTTGTCATGTGTGGGTTTTCTTGAAATGCAGATTCTTTTCTTCTATTTGTGTTATGGTTGGACTTGTTTTGGGTTTTAATAGCATGAAATTAAGATGATTGGATTTATGCTACAAGCTTTGTTCTTTGTTTCTCTTGATAAGGTTGAGAGATCATTATCTTTGCTTGGTTCCTCCTTTCCTTTCGTCATCTATTCCTCTCCCCTGGGCCTTGCAGGCTTTCTCCTCCCTCTGTGTGTGATATATTGGTGGTTTCTCTAAACTTTCTATTGTTGCTCTAATGGACAAGCTAAGTTTTTATTGCTGTTCTCATAATATAGCTCCAAAGGAAGAGTTCAGATTTCTTTGGACTTATTAAACATAGTGTGATTGTTTAATCTATGTGGAGTAAATTTCATATAATCATCATGTTAAAGGAAGAGGATGAGGGAAGGGTTGATTGACTTTGAACTTGTTTTCTCTTCTTTTGTTATCACTAAGTTAATTAGCCTTTGAAGTACAATCTGAAATGTGGCTTTGTGCAAGTTTAAAGCTTTCATATTTATTCGGTTTCATTAAAGATGCATATTACTTGTTCATAATTTACTTACAAGCAATTGTCAAGTCTTTATCTTGCATTAAAATGATTCTATGATTCTTCCATGAGTATTTGGAGGCTGAAATCATGCAAGATATCTTTTATTTTATGCCTTTTTCTTGCTCTTGAATTATGAAAGCATGTTGTGATAATAAAATCCTAATCTCATTAGCTTATATAATGTCATCTTTGAAAACTTACTTTGGTCATTGATATGTAATGCTTGTTTCTTTTTCTTGATTTGGGGAAGAAGGAAAAGAGAGCAAAGATATTTGTATTACTCATGGGTTTAATCCTATGTTGATGTTGGCTTGAAATAATAAAGTGGGGTTGTGATTACCGCGAGATTTTTCTCATTTCTATTTGGCTCTTCTCTACCATTTGGCAATGTCTAGGGAATGTATTAGCTAAATCATGTTATTATGCAAACAAATATCTTTGTTGGTTTGAAAACTAAATGAAGTTAGTTGTTTCATCCTATGATTTGCAAAATCAAATATTACTTTCAAACAACTATCATGAGGCAAAGCATGATTTATATTTGTCTCCTTTGAATTGCTAAAAATATTTTTACCTAAGGGGAAATCCATTGATTTGTTTTTCTAAAGGGATAATGCATGCTGAAAATATTTTTACTTAAGGAGAAATCTATTGTCTTGTTGTCTAAAAGTATAAAACATGCTGAAATCATGGAACCAAATTATTTCTGCTATGAGCTTGCTAAAATTTTTCTTTTACTTGAGATAGAAGTATGAAAATGCGAAAAGTAAATATGTATGGCCTAGATATTATGCTACTTGCTCCCTCTAGATTTCATTGTTTGTCCCTTGCATATGGGTAGAATGAAATCTGAAAATGAATTGCCATACTACTTGCTTTTTCCTATGGGTTTCATTCGTTTTGTCTCTTGCACATGAAATCTGAAATCAAGGAGAGAGGGAGTTAAGATAGAAGTATGGGGATATGACAAGTTAAGATGTATAGCTAAATGTCATACTTACTTGTTGTTACTACGGGTTACATGTTTCAATTGGCTTCAATTAGCATCCTCTGGCTATGATACATGCTGAAATTCTTTTATTTAGTATGGGAATGATGCAATGCTTGCTGAAATTTATTTTATCTAAGGAGAAATCAATTAGTTTGCTATCTAAAGATGTCTTTGCTGAAAATTTCTTTTATTTGAAGTTTGAAAATCTAATAAGGAGATGTGTGGCTTAAATATCATACAACTTTATTTCTATGGGTTTCATTCTTGCATATTTGTCTTTTATTATTCGATATTTTGTTAATAGAAATGCTATCTTATCAAAATTTTAGTGGTGTCTCGACATCCATTATCTTTTCATGGTGGCGACTCATCTCATGGCAACCCCTATATGGGAGGGAGAGGCTTGTTGTAATTGATTATTATGCTCTTAATTAAATACATGCACTTTCTTTTTTATTATGCAAATCTAGCTTTAAATTTATTCTTATAAATCTCTGTTTTTCCCATGGTGAAATCTTCGCTATCAAAATTTAGTGGTGTCTCGACATCCACCCATGTCTTTCTTGGCATGTGGTGGGCGGGCTCATCTCTCGAACCCCACATGTGGGGAAGAGGCTGGGAGAATTTGTTGTAAATTTGATTATTATGCTCTTAATTAAAATACATCTGCAGACTTTTCTTTTATTATTATCTGATCTGAAACTTTAAATTTATTATTATAAGTCTCTTACTATGTTTATACGTAAGAACTTTGTTCTTATCTTTATCTTCCATCACTTTCTTGGCGTGGTGGTAACAAAATTCGGTCGTGGTGTCTGACATCCATCATGCCTTTCTTGGCATGGTGGGGCGTCTCGTGCAACCCATATCGGGGGGTGTGTAGGAGATTTGTAAATTTTGTTTAAAAAAAAAAGGGAGGAAAGATTTATTTTCTTGATGTTTAAGCATGTTTATATCTGAATCTGCTTTAAATCTATTCTTATAAATCTTTCATGTTTTAACACGTGATAGGGAAATATGATGTTAACCATACACTTTCTTGGCGTGGTAAATAAATTTCGGTCGCGGTGTCTCACGACACATCTGTCTTTCTTGGCGTGATGGGGCAATCTCCGTAGCCCCTTTTGAGGGGATATTGTAGAAATTTATAAAAAAAAGAAGATAGAAAGAAAGAGATGAAATCTTAAGATGTCATGTTAAAATTTTCTTTATCTCAATGTGAATCTTTATCTTGATTTCTATCATAGCTATCTATTTTTGTGGCAAATGTGACATGAGTTGATCTTATCTTGATTTATGTCTTTATCTGATGAATCTGGCGTATATGAATTGATCAATCTTTGTTTATGTTAAACATGAATCTTGTATTGATTTTATATCATAGTTACTATTAATTGGTCATTATGGTATCGTTATTTAATGCTCATCCACCTACTTAGCTTGACATTGTTACATGTTGGACATGTCTTTAAACATAAAGCTTGAAATCATAGAAAATAATATCTAGTATGACATGACATCTATCATAAAAAATATCAAAATAGAAAATTGTCAAGTTAAAGAACTTACAAGTCATGTGGCCAACTTAACCCTTGCAAGATTGAAAGAACTTAAACTTGTGGTATAAGGAGAAGGAGAGTGGAAATATAGAATTTTGTGAAAGGAAATCCCTCTTATTTATATAGCTTCCACTCCTCTCCTCTTATCATTGTTATGACATCGACATATGGTGCGTTGTCATAAGTTGCATTCAAGAAAATCATCTAAATTCACGTCATTTGTCATATCACGCCGCATGGACTGTAATGCCCTTGCATGTTCACTTCCTTAATGTCATAAAAAAAAGGAATGGATTTAAGAGAAAATAAACTATTTTTGTATATCTTCTTAATAAAATTTAATGGGTACTGCCATTTGTCATGAACTTGCATGTGAAGGGGTGAATTTTAATTAATCCACTTGTCTCTTAAATGACATACATCTACTTGAACTTGCATGGACATGTGGCATGCGCTGTCTTCTCGGTAAGTCTCCCTCTTCCTCTCGCTCTCGTGCGACTCACTGATCCGGCGGTAGCCGAACTCCCTCGGCCTCCTTCTCCCTCTTGCGCACTTGGCCAACTCCCTGCGGCGGTTCCTTTCTCCTCTCTGGTTGAATCAGAACCTATCAGCAACAGGACTCGATCCTTCCTAAATCCCTCTTCCAAAAACCCCAGTTGTTTTAGTTTTAATCTTAAGTTATATTTTGTCATGTGGGTTTTCTTGAAGGAAATGCAGATTTACATTTCCCTCTTCTTGTGTTATGGTTGGACTTGTTTTACGGGTTTCTAGCATGAAATTAAGATGATTGGATTTATCTTCAAGCTTTCGGTTCTTTGTTTTCTCTTGATAAGGTTGAGGAGATCATTATCTTTGCTTGGTTCCTCCTTTCCTTTAGTCATCTCTCCACTTTGGGCCTTGGCGAGGAAGCTCTCCTCTCTGCTGTGTGATATATTGGTGGTTTCTCTAAACTTTCTATTGTTGCTCCTAATGGACAAGCTAAGTTTTTTTATTGCTCTTGTTCTCATAATATAGCTCCAAAAGGGAAGAGTTGATTCTTTGGACTTATTAAACATAGTGTGATTGTTTAATCTATGTGGAGTAAATTTCATATAATCATCATGTTAAGGAAGAGGATGAGGAAGGGTTGATTGACTTTGAACTTGTTTTCTCTTCTTTTGTTATCAAAGTTAATTAGCCTTTGAAGTACAATGTGAACTTTGTGCAAGTTTAAAACTTTCATATTTGCCATTCGGTTTCATTAAAGATGCATATTGCTTTTGCTTAATTTACTTTTACAATTGTCAAGTCTTTATCTTGCATTAAAATGATTATGATTCTTTGTCCATGAGTATTTGGAGGCTGAAATCATGCAAGATATCTTGTTTTATGCCTTTTCTTTTCTTGAATTATGAAAGCATGTTGTGATAATAAAATCTAATCTCATTAGCTTATATAATGTCATCTTTGAAAACTTACTTTGGTCATTGATATGTAATGCTTGTTTCTTTTCTTGATTTGGGAAGAAGAAGGAAAAGAGAGCAAAGATATTTGTATTACTCATGGGTTTAATCCTATGTTGATGTTGGCTTGAAATGATAAAGTGGGGTTGTGATTCCGGCGAGATTTTTCTCATTTCTATTTGGCTCTTCTCTACCATTTGGCAATGTCTAGGGAATGTATTAGCTAAATCATGTTATTATGCAAGCAAATATCTTTGTTGGATTGAAAAATTCAGATTTATATCTACTAAATGAAGTTAGTTGTTTCATCCAATGATTTGCAAAATCAAACATTACTTTCAAACAACTATCATGAGGCAAAGCATGATTTATATTTGTCTCCTTTGAATTGCTAAAAATATTTTTACCTAAGGAAATCCATTGATTTGCTTTTCTAAAGGGATAATGCAGCTGAAAATATTTTACTTAAGGAGAAATCTATTGTCTTGTTGTCTAAAAGTATAAAACATCTTGAAATCATTTTATCAAAGGAACCAAATTATTTCTGCTATGAGCTTGCTGAAATTTTTCTTTTACTTGAGATAGAAGTATGAAAATCGAAAAGTAAAGATAATGGCCTAGATATTATGCTACTTGCTCCCTCATAGATTTCATTCGTTTTGTCCCTTGCATATGGGTAGAATGAAATCTGAAAATGAATATATCTACTTGCTTTTCTTATGGGTTTCATTCGTTTTGTCTCTTGCACATGAAATGAAATCAAGGAGGGAGTTAAGGTAGAAGTATGGGGATATGACAAGTTAAGATGTGTAGCTAAATGTCATACTACTTGTTGTTCTACTACGGGTTCATGTTTCAATTGGCTTCAATTAGCTTCCTGGCTATGATACATGCTGAAATTCTTTTATTTAGTATGTGAATGATGCAATGTTTCTGAAATTTATTTTATCTAAGGAGAAATCAATTAGTTTGCTATCTAAAGATGTGTTGCTTTTGAAAATTTCTTTTATTTAAGCACAAGTTTGAAAATCTAATAAGGAAAGATGTGGCTTAAATATCATACAACTTCTATTTCTATGGGTTTCTTCTTGTATATTTGTACGTTTTATTACGATATCTTTGTTAATAGGAAATCTTTATCTCAAAATTTGGTAGTGTCTCACATCCCATAATCATTTCTTGGCGTGGTGGGCTGATCTCATGGCAACAGATATGTGGGAGAGCTAGGGTTGTAAGTATTATTTCTTAATTAAATACACATGGCAACTTTCTTTTTTTATTATCAAATCTGACTTTAAATTTCTTATAAGTCTCTCGTGTTTTCTCCGACGTAGGGAAATCTTCTATCAAAATTTGTAGTGGTGTCTCGCGACATCCACCAATATCTTTCTTGGCGTAGTGGGGCTCGATCTCTCATTACACCCACATGTGGAGGAGGGGAGGTTTGTAAATTTGATTATTATCTTAATTAAATATACATCTGCGACTTTTTTTATTATTATCTGAGCTTTAAATTTATTACTATAAATCTCTTCGTGTTTCTGTAGAAACTTGTATCTTATCTTAACCCATACACGCCTTTCTTGGCGTGGTGGTAACAAATTCGATCGTGGTGTCTCCATCCACCATACATGCCTTTCTTGGCGTGGTGGGAGAACTGTCTCGTGGCAACTTATGTGGGTGTGTGAGGAATAAATTTTGTTTAAAAAAAAAGGAGGAAAGATTTATTTTATTGATGTTTAAGCGTGTTTATATCTATCTGAGCTTTAAATCTATTCTTATAAGTCTACTCATGTTTCTCGTGGTAGGGAAATGTTATGATGTCTTACCTCTACGTGGTGATGAAAATAAATTCGATTGCGGTGTCCGTGACGTCACCTCTTTTCTTGGCGTGGTGGGCGTAGTCTCCGGTAGCTTTTGAGGGGATGATCAGAATTAGATTTATAAAAAAAGAATATAGAAAGAAAGGGATGAAATGCTTAAGTTGTCGTGCTTAAAATTTTCTTTATCTCAAATGTGAATCTTTATCTTGATTTACATATCGTCTGTTATCATTTTGTGACAATATGACATGAGTTGATCTTTATCTTTGATTTATAACGTCTATTATCTTTATACATGCAAATCTGGCGTGAATATATGAATTGATCAATGCTTATTTATGTTAAACATGAATCTTTATGTATTGATTTTTCATTCTGATTCTCTATTAAGTGATGGTATGATTATGCGTTATTTAATCTCATCCCAAAACTCTACTTAGCGACATGTTACATGTTGGACATGTCTTTAAACATAAAAACTTGAAATACATAGAAAATAATATCTATATGACGTGACATCATCGTAAAGATATCAAAATAGAAAATTGTCGTTAGAGTTAAAGCTTCTATGTGGCCAACTTAACTTTTTAAGATTGAAAGAACTTAAACTTGTGGTATAAGGAGAAAGGAGAGTAGAAATAGGATTTTGTGAAAGGAAAATCCCTCTTATTTATAGGCTTCTCCCTCTCATTATCGTATTGTTATGGCATGATACATATGGTTTTGTCATAAGTTGCAGAAAATCATCTAAATTCACGTCATTTGTTATATCACGCACGCATTATGGACATGTGGCATGCGCTGTCATCATTATCACTTCCTTTAATGTCATAAAAAAAGGAATGGATTTAAAGGGAAAATAAACTCTTTTTTATATCTTCTTAATAAAATTTAATGGATACTTGTCACATTTGTCATGAGAACTTGCATGTGAAAGATTTTAATTAATCCACTTGTCTCTTAAATGATATATGATCTCTATCTTTGTCTTCTCTCCCCTTATTAAGAGAAAACGTGTTATGGATCATCGTTATAATGGGCCTCAAAATGATTTATTTTCATATAACCCTGATTTGTGACATAAAGAGAAGTTTTGGCCAAAATAATATGCATATCATATTTCCAATGAAAAGCTTAAGTCTGTTTAGTCTGTCTTACATTTGATCAAATAAACATAATTTATTTAAGCCATATCGCTTTTTTGTGACATAAAATGGGAGTTTTTTGGCCAAAATAATATCGTATCGTATTTCCATGAAAGGCTTAAGTATGTTTGGTCTATTACCTTACATTTTGATCAAATAAATTTATAATTTATTTATTTCATATCTTGATTTGTTTAAAAAAAAGGGGTATTTGGCTATGGATTCATAACATAATCTCGGATAAAATGATCATCTTATGTCAACAACATTTTACTTGATCAAAGGGCTCAAAGTATTCAATTTCAATCCCTATCCTTGTCGATTTCTCAAGTAAGGGTGTTCGAGCCTAAATAATGTTCATGTTATACCCCTAGATGAATATCAATCTCTATCTCATATATACACCATCCCGGTTTGGTTTTTGGACCAGGTCCAGATTAACAAAACCTAAAAATCAAAATTTGACATCGAAACTTCAACATTAGACATCTTAATGTCCATGCAATTTTCAAAAGAACGATATTCATATGCATATTGAAGTAATTATTGGTAAATACAAAAAGAAAAGTTACATAATCCCGGTCTTCGACCGGGTCCTTAAAAACCTAAAAATGTGATATTATAAGAATTTCAAATGAATAATATCAAGAATTTATGTAATACAAAATATGAATCAATCGACATAGCTTCAAATTCAAACCCCCAAGAAGAAAAGTCTCAAACCCGATCCTCTATGTTCAAGCTAGAGTGGACAAGGTTTTGAAGGATTATACTTCTTGAGATAATGAATTTAGACCCGATCCTCTGTAGAAAATCGATGAGTAGACAAGGTCTATCAATTGATATTAGCATGATCGAGAAGTAATTACAATTAAAATTTCAATGATAAATGATCATATATTCAAATATAAATCAATCATAAAATGATCAAATTTCAAATAAAATAGTAAAAAATATATATATAAATAAATAAATAAAACAAAACTTAAAAATCAATCCACCTCTCCGCAACTGTTTGTCTTGGGGTGACAAATTAAGAAAACTTTTGCTCACAAAGAGCCAATGTCAAATCAAATGCATAACTATCTTCACACTCAAATATTCCTAAAGCGTAAGACGAACTGGTCCTCTCTCATGGTTTTGCTGATATGACACCACATAAATGGCGATACGACTGAGCCCTCGACCGGGTTTTGCCAGATATGACACCACTAAATTATTTGGCCGCAGCCGATGTTCCCCAACTTTGCACTTTGAGTGAAATGTAGAATGTATTTGGTTGAAAAACCCTATGTTAGCTAAGGTTGACTTATATTTGTCCCTTACAAACTCCACCCCAGTCTACAAGGACACGGACGACGTAACCATGTGTTGTGACAATGATCCTTCGATCAGTCACTACCTCCTCGACTTGAGAGATGCGGACGATGACTAAACCATGGGATCGGGACGCGCCATCGTTCCCCCACAAAAAGTTTAAATTAAAATAATAAATTTCATAAACTCCGGCCACTGTAATTATATACTCGCTCTTTTAACGATCTATCGACTCAAATTTTAATCGAAAGCCAGCTTCTCAAGATCGGATGCAATTAACTATTTATGCTTTCATATAAAACCCTGAACCAAATATAAAAAAGCTCACCAAACTAAAAACGAAATCTCCTGCGGTGTCTTATCTACTATTCATCCGCTTTCCAAATTATCACCAACACTTAAACAACTATTTTCCTTTTTTTATTCCAAAAGAGGTCGGTGGCGAATTTTCGGATCCCACATCCAAAAAGTGGAAATGTTGTTGGATAGGACTCTATGATAGAGCTAGCACAATCCGTCCCAAAAATAAGAGATGAATGGGAAATCCATCCTAAAGATGAGATGGCAAATGATAAATACATTGTGAAGAGTAATAGATGAAGGGGATGAACACCACGCCACTACTTCAAAATGCAGCATGTTTGCAGAAGATTCTCTCCCTTCTACTCTTGAACAAGTTCAACTTTGGAAGCTATCATTTTAAGTAGTGTATTTTAGCAGCCCACATATGTTAATTTTAATTTTTTATTATGATTAAAAATTATCAAGTGTTAAAAACTTGTTGGTAAATTAAAGAGTTATCATCCTACATAATTGTATGGTTGATGAACTGAGAAGGTAACAAAGCCATACTTTAGAATTGTACTACCTACCCAACATCAATATAGTTGCTACTTGTCTCCTTATAGCACCAAGCTTTTTGCATCAAATCAAAGATGAAATGTAGTCACCAAGTATCAAGATCAAGGGATACCACGGCTGTCAAATTTTGAGTAACATGAGCCGCTATCTCAAAAGATCCAACTGATAGCTCTACAGCATAGGCCATGTCAAATCATTACCACCAAACAAAAACAAGCCGAATGGCAACTCCACCCAATGACTCTTCCACCAATGTGGCCCATCACCACAAAAATCTTTAAGAGATTGATGGTTGCTTGGTACTTCACACCAGGCCAACATACCCCTTCGCTCATCATCTAGCAAGGACAATCAAACAAGTCATCGCCTATATTTCACTTCTAATACTTAAATTGGGAGTTGATGGGCAAGGACAATCCAACAAGGTGCTACCCTCTAAGGATTCAAAAAATGATATATAAATTAGGAGTTGATTCTGGAACTGACAAATGAAGAACTCATTTCTTCGACAACATATTGAATATTAAGAGTCCACAAACCTCATGAAAAGTGACACCATATCACTAAAGGCTTTAGATACGCCAATAATCATTGAAAAGCACATGTTTGTGATAATAGAAGATGAGATCGAAACTAAAATTGAAGATGATCTCTATGTAATTGATCTCACAAATGATCAAAATGTAGAAATCTAAAGAGCTAGAAGATAGACTACTACTATAGATAAATTGAAATAAATTAATTTGAAAGCTAAAAGATATTCCCCAATTTTTTTTCCTTCTTCCTTATGACAAGATTGAAAAGATAAAAACACTACTCGTGAATTTAGGAACTACTTTGTCTATATATACTTGAAAGGCCTAGCTTATCTTTCGATATGATAGTTCACAACTAGCAATTAACCACGAGGTGTCATCAATTAAGCTCTTAGGCCATGAGAATAAAGATTGAATAACAAGTGACTGTAAAAACTAAAAAATTTAATGAAGCAGACTTCATCCAGAAAGAAAACTACGCAAACTGGATAATCAATATCGTTCTAATAAAAAAAAATAATCAAATTTGTATCTTCATGACTTCTGAGACTTAAACAAAACATGCTCAAAGAATGACTTTTCACTCCCAAATATTAAAAGTACTAGTGAATAATACTTCTAACTATGACAAATCCTCATTCATCAACAGATCATCAAGATATAGTGAAATTAATATAGCTCTTAAAGATGAGAAATATATATATCATTTAGAATCCCAATTATATTACTACATAGTCAAGCCCTTCAATTTGAAGAATCTGCTACGTATTAAAGGCTATGGCTCGTATCTTCAAAGAGTTTATTTATAAAAGAATAAAATACTATGTCGATAACCTCATTGTTAGAAGCATAGATTGTAAAGATACCTTAATAATCTGAGAGCTCTCTTCGAAAGAATAAAAAAATATGATCTCAAGATGAATCATCTCAAATGTGCTTTCGAGGTATCCTTAGAATTTTTTTTTGATTATGCGAAGTGCTACAAAGCAATTGAGATTGGTCCTAATAAAATTAAGACAATCGTGAAGATGCCTTCACCAAGAAAGATAATTAGATAAGTCATCGCTCATCAACACAAAAATCTTTAAGAGATGGAAGGTTGCTTGACTCATCAACATGTCATCACTTATATTCCACTTCTAATGCTCATTTTGAATTGGAAATAACTCAACAATATATCATCATCTAAGCTGCCTGCTCAACTTTATAGGTATCTTCTATGACTTTTGCAAAGATGGAAGCCGCATTCAGCTTTTGACCACCCGACATATTGAGCATTCCTATTTCAACTACCGAGCAACCAATTCATCAACTCCACAACAATCTTCTCAACATCTTTTAGGACAAGTTTCCCATATATAGTAAAAGTCACTAAATGCTTCCAACAATTGCTATGTGGTTTCCATCCTTTACTATTCTAAGTCTTTTTCATTGAAAGAGGGAAGGGGAACTAGGGAGTTCAAGGACAAGGGCTGAAAAGCATATATTGAAATAGGATGTAATTCAAATCTCTTCATCCCTTGTTCCTCACTCGTTGTGTAGTAACTAGTAAAATCTTCCCCATCTCTGCATCGTGAATGTAAGCTAAGAAGTCTAGCTGCATCGTAAATGTAAGCTAAGAAGTCGAGCAAAATAACATAAGTCTTTGTCATGTTTTATATCTCTCTTCAAATATAAAAGCATCAATGTTTTAGTGATCAAATCCCACTCTTAGGAGTTGGATCGAGATCTCCCTTTATCACACTATTTTCTCAAGTCCTAAAAGTATCTCGAGCCAAAGCCTCATCCTCTTTATCTCACTCACCACAATACATTGTCACCTCCTCTCATTATCCCGAATGTGCCATCTCAACTGATAACCATTTCTTGATGTTTACACATAAAAAAATGTACATTAAACTAGTGACCAAGAGAAAAATCAAAATTTCTCTAGTTTCCTCTTTTCTACAAAAAAATTCTTTGTAATATCAATTTAACACATGAAGCTATGTTTCCTTGATTATTTATTTGTCAATCAAAATCATAAGTTCTAAGATTTTGAATCAATGTTATGCATAATTTCTTTGTATAAATGACAAAAATCCAAACAACCTCGGTAAATTCTCTCATTCATCCTCAACATATATGAAAATCTTCCTGCAAAAATTTAAATAGACTCAAATTTGACTTGATTACCAACAAGTTGAATAAGGCAGGCATTTTTTTCTTTTAGTTTTTAACAATCATGATGCGAGAAGAGATCTAGATGAGTGGAGAAAGAGTTGTTGGTTCCTATTTTTAAAAATAAAGGTGACACACAAGAGTGTGCAAATTATATAGGAATTAATATAATGTGTCATACATTAAAATTATGGAAAAGACTAATTGAGCATAGGTTACGGCATGATCCAAAAGTTTCTCGGATAGGTTCACTATGGATGCTTTACATATGTTGAGAGATTTGATGGAGAAGAATGGAGCGAGTAAGGAGGATTTATACATAATATTTGTTGACCTAGAAAAAGCATATGATAAAGTTTCAAGAGAAGTACTTTGGAGAATTCTAGAAAAGAAGGGAGTTAATCTTACATATACACATTATTAAGGATATGTATGCTGAAGCTATTACTTGTGTTCAAACACAAGGAGGTTTGACCAAGAATTTCCCTAGTTCAATTGGGTTACATCAAGAATCGGCTTTAAGCTCATATCTTTTTGCTTTAATTATGGATGTTCTTACCAAACATTTATAAGAGGATGTACCATGCTTTTTACTAATGATATTCTTCTTGTTGATAAGACTAGAGAGGAAGTTCAAAAGAAACTTAAATTATAGGTCAACCTTAAAGTGTAAACGCTTTTGTTTGAGTAGATCTAAAACCAAATACATGTCATATAATTTAGTTGTAGAAGATCAAATGATGCAGTTGTAACAATGGGTGATCAAGTTATTAGAAAGAGTGAATGTTTTAGAAATCTCGGGTCTATTGTTCAAAGTAATGGTGAAATAGATGGGGATGTTATTAGTAGAATTTAAGTTGGATGGTTGAAGTGGAGGAATGCATCGGGCCTATTGTGTGATAGAAAAATACCACTTAAATTTAAGAGAAAATTTTATAAGATGATGGTGAGACCTGCAATGCTTTATGGCGCAGAATGTTGCCTAGTAAATAGAAGTATAAAATCAAGTTAAATGTCGCAGAGATGAGGATGTTCAAAATACAAAACAAATATATATGTGAAAAGATTGGAGTAGCTCCAGTGATAAAAAAGATTAGAGAGAGTCGTCTTAGTTGGTTGTCACATAAAAAACTGGCCGCCCGATGACCTAATTAGGAGAGTAGATGTATTTGATTAGGCTTATGCTAAAAAAGGTTGAGGTAGACCTAAAAAGGCTTGGTTAGAAAGTACAAAAAAATGACATTTTATTAAAATTAATGAGAATTTGACACTTAATAGGACACAATAGTGAAGAAGGATTCACGTGGCCAACCCCACGTAGTGGGAAAAAGGCTTGTTATTGTCATTGTTGATGGTGGTGGTGGTGCAAGAGGTACAATGGAGGACATGGATAGGCCTCAGGATATTGAAGGACTTACAGGCAGAGAATAGCAAAGCTAGAAAAGACATGATTTGTGCTAGCAAAGTGTGCAAGACTTACAGGTTATAAGAGGTTCACGTGGAGAGAGTGCTAAGAAAACACAATCGAACGTGAATCGGTGCAACCAAGCAGATCGCGCGGTAGGGAACGCAGCAAGGAACTACCGCACGTGCACAAGAAGAGCGGGGCCATGCAGTCACCACATGATGCACAAGCGCGATGCAGCGGGAGAGATTGCGGCAGTGATGATCGTGACGTGCGAGCAATTGCGAGGATACACAATGCGCGCACGCGGGCAGTGCAGTGAGAACCCGTTCACGCGAGACTTGCACGGGGTCGAAGCCGGGGTAAAGTGCGTTCGGAGCCATAGGGAAATGCTATTCACAGGAAGAGCGCGCACGTTGCACAGATGCTAGCGGGCGTAGGGTGTTGCAGCATGATGGCCCGGCGGGCTAACCTAACAAGCGTCGGGTTCAGAAGCACCTACCGAGACGGAGAACGCAATGAAGAGGTTGAAAAGGCTTTCATGCTGAAGCGATGGCAAGCTAGCGCGACGATTTACAGCTGCAGTAACAAGGGAGTGGACAAAGGGCAGCATTCGGGGAACTTGAAAGGAAAGCCCGAGGGGGAAATAAGAGAATTAATAATAAGGGAAATATGCATGTCAAAAAAAATTAATGCATATTATATTATATATGCGATTTTTTTAAAAAAATTACTTAGGTTTCATTTTAATGACTAAATCACATTAAAAAAAATATTTTAAAACTATTTTATTTTAGATTAATTAAAATTAATAAATTTTTTATATTATTTTAAAATTAAAATATTATATATTAAATATATACAATAATTTTGTGATATTCATGTAAATCGCCCTTAAATTTCTGAGTTTTGACTTTTTTTCCTTTTATTATCTAAGTCTCAAATTTTCAAAGATTTAAATTATAAAAAAAATAATATATTTATGACATCAAATTATCGAATTAAACTTAAAATAAAATTGATCCCAAAAATGCCCAAAGTAATTGTACCATATAATAAGAAAAGAAATTACCTCGACTTTATGAATCTCCTTCTGCAATGCTTCTCTGAGCTTACTGGTTTCCTAAAAACAGTCACCAAAAAGTTTATTTAAATGCAATAATGACTGAAATATAAGGAATGGACTCTGACTATCCCTGTTTCTCTCACTCTCCTCCATTTTCAAGCTTCAAATACTTCGACGAAGAGTAATAAAAATATTATTTCTGAAATTGTCCTCTATAATAGAGTTTATAAATGAACAATATTACAGGGCCATCGCTACAACGGTGCAGAAATACATAACGGCTATTTTTATACTGCTATAATGATTGAAGCATGCTGTGATAATAAATTCAGTGAAGAAAAAAAGAAACAACAGACAAGAAAATCACCTCATCAGGCCAGCCATCAACGACGAAGACATCTAATGAGTACCCATCACTTGTTGAAAAAGCATGTGCTTCTTGGATATTGAGGCCAGCCTCAGAAAGCAAAGTTGTTAACTAGAAAATAAAAATAAAAAAATCTCAGAGTAATTCGACAGTCTTTCCTGTCCATTAGATTCTATAATAAATAAGACCTTACTTTTTCACACAGTGAAGCTCGACAATCCAACTACGATGACAATGAATGATTAAATAGTTTCACCAGAACCTTGTGAACTACCCCGTGATATTAAAAACATAAAGATTTCATGTTGCATCAATGGAGGGGATCAAACAAAACAAATATGAATGAAATATGAGAGCTTCTATTTATATGCTAGCATTGGTTGCAATAAGGTGGATGAATCATTGCCTGCATTTTTTTTCCATTATAGGTGGGCAGGGATGCATTGTTGGTGTGGATGGGAAAGAGGAAGACATGGCGAGAGAAAAGAAGCAATTTTCGCATGAAAGAACAGATAGCAATTGCTTGATTTAGGCATGCTCCAGGGCTAAGCTGAAGTTGGATTAGTATCTTTTTAAGGAGAAAAGCAATAAACCTCAGTAACTAGGATCAAGTAAACTATGATCTCAACCAATTCTAATATGATATATTATCATATCTAAATTATTACATGGACTAACTATTTACCGTAGAAATATGAACTATTTATTATTGAATATAATTTGTCTTACTTGTTGCTAGAAAATCAGTTGCGATAGAGTAAAAATTTACGCCTTAGCGTTGTGAAATCCAAAGACACAATAAAAGTATTTAAAGAGCGAGAAAACCTTACAAAGAATATCACTGCCAGAGAAATCTTCCACTATGTATTTGTTTTGAGTACAAATTTTTCCGACACTGGATTACGAATTATATGAGAAGAGCCAATAAAATTTCAAAATCGCAAAAACATATAGTAATGAATGGGGTCGGTGATGAAGGTCGTCGGATGGTGACCGAAATGGCCGTCGAGGATCGGCGGTGATGACGATGACCGGCGACGAGTGTGGTCGGCGTGAGGCGAGAGATTGACGACGGCAAGGATCGCGGTGGCCGACGACGGCGGCCGCAGCTGATTGGTAACCAACGGGTGGTACACCGTCGGTGCGAATTATGCCGGAGGATTTTCCTTTAGAGCTCTCTCTCTCTCTTGACCTCCCTTATGATGAGGAATGAGGTTATTTATAGATTGGAGAGGACGTCTCAGTAATATATGCAAAATCCGAACCACTCCCTCCATTGACGGCTCAAAATGATTCCTTTGATCATATGATGTATTTTGTGTATTTGAATGCTCAAATAAAGTCAATTATGAGATCGGCTAGATCCTCCGTCAAGACGCGATTTGACTATAAACACTCATGTTTAAAGATTGATAATAAGCGTTTGATCTCTTAGATCAATCGATTGCACATCAAGATGTGTTTGAGTGGAATTTTCGTGATCATATCCCTATTTTTTGGATGATATTATCTCAATCACCCAAAATATATATCTTGAATAATAATGATTCTTCAATGAAATTTCGGGTTCATTAATATACATTTTGAGAAGATCTTCATGAAAGATTATGATCGGAAGCACGAGAGCCGCGATGTACGATGTAGCGCAAAGTTTCGGGGTTATGGACTCATCCGAACATTTACGGTGCTGCGTTTATCGATTTGGATCGCCAAGGAAGGAGGTGAACGGGTCAGTGGGCGGGTCGTGAAGGGTAAAACCACTGGTTTGCCAAGGCTTAACACGCGGGTCGAGTCACATGGGCGGGCCGACCAGATCGCTGTTTGAGGCGGCCGCTGAGTGGGCTCAACGGTCGCGAACCTGCGGGTTTGAGCGCTGGAGCTGGATGGCTGGTCAGGAGAGCGGAGGGAATGAGAAGGCGGGGAAAAGCCAGCGCGTTATCCTGGCTGCGTCATAAAACGTCCGTTGACCGTCACCGCTTTGGCGGTTTTGAACATTTTGGCGGTTTTAACGATTTTGACCTTTTGTCCCTCATATCTTTGGAGTGTCCCTCTTCTTAAGAGGAGGTGGAGTTGATCAAGGCCGGTATCGTCGTTGCCGGTTTCCCTCGAAGAAGGCGTCCGCCTCGCCGACCGGTTTGGAAGCGATCGGCCGCAGATATCGTCGTTGTTCCGCTCGAAGAAGCATCAACCGTCCGCGAGCCGATCAAGGTTTGATACGCCGTGGTTTTCCTCGAAAGAGGTGTCAACCGTTTATTCCCCGTAATACATCGTCAGTTTTCGAAGAAGCCAATCAGATTGCCTAACAAGAGTTCGAGGCGATCATCGGCACGATAACCCGAGAGGGTTGACGGTGGTGGCGATGTGCGGCGATCGACGACGAATGCCCGGCGACGCGAGAATAACCAGCCGGGTGGCAACCGCGATATGACCCACGGTCGGGCCAACCGGTATTCGGCGGAATCAGCGTGTTAGGCCTGTCAGAATGGAGGATGCGAATCAGGCGCGAGATTCGATAATGGATAAGCCCAGACAAGTAACCGGCCACGGTCGCATACGGGCAGAATGAAGGGCAATGACGCAGGCCAGCAGGGATGACCGACCATGGTGTGACCAAATGAGATGCGAATTAGCGGATCCGACGGCAATTAGCACGAATGGTGAATAAGAATCATGATAATGGGGCACGATATGCAGCGGCGACCGATAAGCAACGATGGCGGAGCGCATAATCCAGCAGCGATGTTGGCAATACAGGGTGGTAATGGCAAATCCAGCAATCGTAAGATAAGGGTTAGCGCTGGGAAACGATAGCGACCACGAGATGCGGATGGCGGATGACAATGTCGGCCGGTGATGACCGGGTAACGGTCGGCCACCGGGTAATGGCTCACGTATAATACGCAATGCCGGGGATCGCGACGATGGTGGCCAGCGAGATGCCGCGATGGCGGCGGTTGAGCGGGTCTTTACGAGATCTTTAACCGAGGTTGTTGTCGAGTGACTTCGATGATGTTAACTGGAAGATTAATTGAATCCGAAATTTTGACATATCCGTTGTTTGTTTTGATGACGCAACCGCATTAAATAAAAGCAAGTTTTGATCTATCCGGGTTATTTCGTGCCGACGACGCGTTAACCTATGGAAAAGATTGAATCAATCCGAGGATTTTGACCCATCCGTTGTTGTTAAAGTATTACTGATGACGCGTTAATATGGTCAATCGAATCGAGGATTTTCATTACGGTTGTTTGTCAAAGTATTATTTGATGACTTAACTGCAGAAGAGGTCGAATCAAACATCCGTTTGTGGTTGTTGCCAAAGTTGCTCGTTAACTTGGTCTTTTCGCCGACTCGCTTCAACCAGTAATCGATTAGATATCCGAATATGATTTGGATAATTTTGAGATTAAGTTGCCCCCGCAACAAAAGGATCGAATGTTGATGAATCTTCATTCTTTATTTTGCGCCCTTAAAACTTGAAATACTCACCTCGATGGTTTTGATCTTGGAAACTTTGGGACAAAGATGAAATAATAATCGACTTCCACGACTGATCGTTGCTAAAACCATGATGAAAGTAAAATTTACGCCTTAACTTTGTTGTGAAATCCAAAGACACGAGTATTTAAAGAGTAATAAAGAAAACTCAGAATTTTATGTGAAAAATCTCAAAAGAGGGAAACCACCATAAATTTGAAATCATCCATGTATTTATTTTGAAGTACAAGTTTTCCGACACGATTACATAATATAGAAGAAGAGACAATGGAATTCAAAATCGTAACAAATGCCATATATAGAATGAGCAATATCGATGATGAAGATCAGGATGGTGACCTAAAGATGGTCGTCGAGATCGATGGCCATGTGCGCGAACGGGCCAGGTGAGGCACGAAGATTGACAACGGCAAGGATCACGGAGGTGACGACGGCCGACGAGTTGGTAACTAACTGGTGGTGACCATGGCAGGTGACACGATTATGCACGGATGATTTTCAAACTTTAGACTCTCCTATCTCTTGCTTGGCCTCCCTTCATATGAGGAATGAGGCTATTTATAGATGGAGTGGCGTCTGTAAATACATGCAAAATCGAACCACTCTCTCACCTTCAAATGATTCCTTTGATCATATGATGTATTTTGTGTATTTGAATGCTCAAAATGAAGTTAATGAGATCTTGGGCTTGTTAGATCCATTTCAAGACGCCGATTTGACTATAAACACTCCATGTTTAAGAGTCGAATGTTGATCTGTTTCTTGATTGATCGTAATCGCTCGATCATTCGCGTTTCTAGTAGAATTTTCAGGGTCATATCATTACTATATTTTCATTTATTTTCTTGTTTCTTGCATATATATAGACATATATGAACTTATACTAAAAAAAACAATACAGTGCAAAAAATAGGTATTTTAAACTCTCCCTTCCAACATAGTATCACAGCCACGGCCTGGAGTCCTAGAAGTTTCTTTTCAAGCTGATGTTGCACTCATCGTACATCCAATCTTCTTCACACTTCCATTAAATGCTTCGTCAACACTCTCCATTAATACTCTTCATTAATGTTCACAATCAATACTCTTCATCAATACTCTCTATTAATATTCTTTTTTGATGCTCTTCATTAACATCTCCATCAGCACTGTCGATCAGTACATCCCTATTTAAGGCCCTTATCTATTCCTCTATTACATGGATGTCATTATTCATTCCTTATTCCTAATTAACTTCATCAATTGGTCACGTTCTTCTTGCCAAACTCACAACTTCTAAGCAGTATAACCTTCCATTACTTTATCTGTAGTCACTATTATTTTCAACTTATGTTGGCATCTTCTATGCCACTTTCAGTATATGACAAAATGTTAATATATCTGAATTATAACATGAGTAATTATTAATAGTGAAAACATGCATAATTTATTAATAAAGACACTGTCCCCCAATGTATTTTATTTAATGTTCTTTTATCATGATAATATACAGGTACAACTATGCTTGTGCTGTATAGATAATTCATTAAATACGTAGTCTGTTACAATTCTCCTTATTTTAACATGATCAAATAAGACTAGTCGTTGATCTGATGGATCCCATTCATTAACATAGTGGGGAAAAAATTATAAGAGTTGTTGTGGTAGTGACTCCAATAATGGTGGAACAAATAGAGGAAGAGGTGCAAAGAGAAAAAGGTTGTAGAACAAATTTGTGTGGCAAGGAATGTCTAGGATCAAGAATTTATAGTTTCAAATTAAGCGAGTCAAAAAAATTATTAAAGTTACATAATTAGATTAAATTACAAAATTAAAACAATACTTAAGGGGTTATTTGGTGGCATGTATTCAAAATAGATGTATTGTAGAACTACCAAGTAATTGGAATGTATATATATTATAAAAATATTGGAGTTATTTTGTTAAATGCAAATCATATCTTTACATTTATTATAATACATTTTAATTGTATTGAAATAAGCAGACAACCATAGTGGCAACAACAATATCAAGTGAATACAACAAATAACGGTTGTGAGTGGGCGATGATAAGAGTGAAGATTGATGGTGAGTGACGATGATGGTCTGAGCAATTACCAAAGGCGAAGATTGGAGACTAATTGTGACAGACAAGAATTACAAGTTAGCGTTAAGAGAATTGAAAATTTCCAAATTTTAATATGGGATTTTAATAGCAGGCAATTTTCAATGAAGAATAACATAAATTGTGGATATTTCAAATTCCTCAAATTTTAATTTTGTATATCTTTTCCTTCAAATCAAACACCAACAAAGATGAAAGACAAATATGCAAAGCAATACATTGCAAATGTTGATGTCAAATGTCTCCTAAATAAAACTAAATAGCAAGTAACACGACTTTACTCAAAAATAGAACACAAGAATCAAATAAGAAGATACATATTGAAAATTTTAACTCGTAAAATGTAATTCAATCCCACCAAAGTTTTCAGGGGTAAATTGCCATCAAGCTAATCATTTGCATCATAGAGCAAATGGTATGTGTATCAAATACTTACAAAGCTTTCCCAACTAAAAAAAAAATGAGAACATTGCAAGAAGAAATCACATTTATTGAATTTCTTATATTTTCCCAATTACATGAAATAGAATATACCTGACTTAAAAGCTTTGGTTTGTCCTCGGTTGAAAATGTAACTTCATGCATGGGTCTGCATCACGAGGAAAGGTTAACCAAGAACTTCAGTGATTAAGTACTCAAGTATTCATTACAAACTCATGATAAACTAAGAGCTTCTAATATCCTTTAAAAATTTTATATGAAATTAAAACATTTAGACTCTAAGCAGCATTGCCTATCAAAGGCATTATTATGTTTTTTCCATTATGGGTACTTGAAGTATTAGTTTTATTCAATTTACTATTTATACATGACAAAACCACATAATACAACTTAATAATTTAAAAAATTAAAATAGTACCTGACTATTTTTGTATGACCGCTTTAGCCCTGAAGTATCATATTTCTTAATTTAGCCTCTTAACTATATAAAATTAATCCCAATTCAATCCTCAAGAGAGTATTTGTGATCAATTTTGCGAGAATAAATTACAACAATGTGATATTTTGGGACTAAAATGACCACTTAAAAATAGTCGGAAGACTATTTTCGGCTTTTACTCCTTAATAATTAAACTAAGATAGTAAACATTGTAGCAATGAGTTATAATGGTCAAAGTAAAGTAATCCTAACAAAATCTATCATAGATATATCCAAGTTAAAAAAAAGGGACTAATTGCACAAGTATGCTTAAAATAGAACATCAAAAATAACCGAATCGTGCTATAGGCATCAAGTTCAAACTTCCATGACCCCATGATGGAGTGAGCCCTCCACACCACTCCCAATCACCCACAATACTAGTCAACCATAAATGATCACTAAGGCAAAACCTACTTCCCTTTCACCCAAACTAGTCATGTCAATGCAACTTAGCATCCAAAATCTAGATAGATAGGATTTAATTTATATATTTAATTTTTCAAAATATTAGAAATTAGTAATTTTAATATTTATCATATATTTTCAGCAAATATTATGCTATAAATACAAGTTTGAACTTGTAGTTACCAAGCTATTTCTAATATATCCTCTTGCTATAAAATCATGATATGATGAGTTCAATTAAGACTTTTGCGTCCATTATTCTGGTTATGTAGTTTTCATTTTTCATACACCGACGATTCTCTATTTAGCTTCCTATTTCATAATGATTTTTTCTTTTTTTTTTATGAATGTCACTTTAATATCATAACAGATTTACTAATATTTTCAGTCATGTTTTTATCAAATCATAGCAATTTTGCATTTGTTTCCAATAATTTCCTATATTTTTTTCTCCTCCATTACTTTTTCTGTCCTCATGAGTAGTTCCTCAAACTTATAATCACATATTTTTTCTTCCTGTGAAGAGAAAAAAAATGAAATCCATCCTTCTTTCCTCCCATGAATAAGATTTTTTTTTTTTTTTTGCATAAAATTCCTGTATCGCCATTGTATCCCCACCCGCTCATGCTTCCATTTTTCTCTCCACCACATCATCTCCTAAATTCCCTCAAGTACTTCCTAAAATTTTCAAAAAAAAAAAAAACAATCCAAATATGAATTAAAATTTAAAATTCATATTTGAATTCAAAACCCTCAATAAATCAACAAATATATAAATTATAATGAAATTTCTGTCACTGAATGAGCCAAGTGTCACCTTAAAAAATCGTGTACACTAGTTCAATGTGTGTATACAAATAATATTTGTGATATATATATATATATATATCCTATAAAGTACACAGTAGAAGGTAACCTACAATATTATGTGAATCTTTAAACCATTAAAGAAAAACACTGCATATAGTTGTTCAGCAGGTTGATTACTACTACTATGAGCATAAATTTTGGAACATAACCTGGAAAAGTTAGAAATGACTTTTGAAGCACTGTCCCTATTTTAACATGTTCCTCATTGACTTCAAGCGCGAGATTCTCAAGATTTGTTGATGAACCGAAAGTTGGAGGAGGATGAATGCTGAAACATAGTCAAGTAGTAAAACAACTGAATAGTCCATATCCAACAGAAAGCCTAAAGTTGATGCTTAAGAAAAAACAAGTAATACGAAAACCATAATTGATGTTAAAAAGAAAGGTGGACGCGATGACTCATAATGCTGCTTATGTGCTACAGCCTAACAAAGAGAAAAAAATAACAAAAAATTCAATGAAACTGTATCTTCAGTTGACGACCAAACAAGACATAACATTTCTTTTAGAATTTCTAATGGCATGTTTTGTTTGAAGAAATTGGAGAGAATGGAATTGCAGTTTACTTCATACTGTCATATTTAGGTTTTGGTTCTAATGTAACTAATAATAATTGGATTTGACTGGGGAATGTGAACAAATGCATTTGACCGTTAACTATAACTTGTAAAACTACTCCAGCGAAAAACAAGAAGGAAAGATCATCTCGTCGTCACTATGACCTGCACATCCCTTTATAAGAAACAAAACTTGGATTTCTTATCGATGAAACAATGAAGCTAAAAATTTTCACTCGGTTGATGAAAACTAATTTCAATTCAATTTCTTCGTTTTCATTTTATTTAAACCAAATAAAGCATGTCCAGTAATAATTTCTTCTGAAAACAACTTTGGTACTGAGGGCCAGCCCACCCAACCACTAAAATATAAAACAATCATGCTTTCACGGTCATGCTGTCTGTACTACATGCAAAATTTCGTGTTCAAAATTTCCTTCATGATCATGAAACCCATGCACAGTTTCCAAGATTCCCATAGGGTTAAAGATACTTAATTCAGAAAAGGGAAGTTCACTTGGAAGTTTGGATTATCTCTTGGGGACAAGCTAAAACTGTAAAATAATGTTACTTAACACTAAAATAAGTTAAAAAATTAAGAAATGATAGCAGGTAGTGCTAATTTTATTGTTAGAAATCTCACTATGTATCTTCTTCCGATTGTGAACTGATACCAAAGGATTCACCTCGAGGCATCTGCAGAAAATTCTCAATTTGTTAGATTAGGCTAATACAAATGTAAAACTCTTCTTTAGCAGATCAAATACTAGATAAGCATGCTTTCAAACTAGTTGATCACGCGCACAAATATTAAAATGGAACAAAGTCTTTTTTTTATTCACTTAAGACCATAAGGTGGGACTTTATTAATAATATAAACGGGATTCAAACAAAAGACTTTGGTAATAACCGGACTAATTGGCAGCCATAAATATCAACAATGTCTTTGAAAAAGTTTTTGACAGAAAATTTAGCTTCTAAATTTAATGGAAAAGATTCCCAAACTGAAAAGATACTGAGAGCTTAGTCCAAAAAATTCAGCAATGCATATGATAACAAGTTCTACTGTGCAGCAATAATATAAATAATTCAAAACAAAGCCCGTCAAATTCACCACTAAGGATGAAGAGAGAATCGTGTAGGCTGATCAATGGAAAAGTGAAATGAGGAATTCTAGGTTATCAACCAAATTGATCACAACTGATTCTTACACCTGAACGAGTCGAATATCAAAAGCAAGCTGAATGATGGGGTCTTGCGCCTGCTGTAACAATCTCTTGTGGGTTAAGACATCTTCCGCCCTCTCTACATTCACGTCCAATGCGTAACTATTAAAAAAACCAGAATGTCTTAGTTCTGGAAAGAATCAATAAATCAGATCAATGACACAACAACTTTGCCCTCATCATGAATTCAAGATTCAACGAAAAAGGATCATCTCTAAGAAAGTGATGAATAGATCGAGCTCATGCCTTGCTCAATTTCTTACGACAATCCAGACAAGGTTAATAAAACCAAGGGTTTAAGTTGACATGCAAATCCATATAACATTCCTCCAAAGAGAATCTCCACAAAGTAAACAGATTGCAATGCAAAACAGCCAAGGTGAAAAAGTAACAGGAAAATTTCAGTCAAAAATACAATTACGAACCGGGAAAAAAGACAACGGATTGCATGTACAAAAGAAAAGGGACCAAATGAATCAAAATCAATCAAAGAATGAGGGCAAGATTCATTAAATAGAGAAACAAATTATCGAAATGTTACCGGGCAGGTAGTCGATTGAAATGCGACCAGAGCTCCTCCTTGAATGAAGGAGCCAGAACCTCAGCCGAGCCAGATTCTTTCAACCGGCGGAGTACCTCATTGCAAACCTCGAACTTGCTGTTCTGCCGCTGATACTGCAAGGGTTTCTCCGGCAAAGCCCGGCTTTCACAGCTCTCAGCATCATTAATTGCCATTCACCGACTCCCGATCCCCAACAACACGATGACAGGCGAGGAGCAAAAGAAGCTGGATTTAAATGGCGCAGAAGAAGCCCACGAGCGAGGGAAGGCAGTTTCTCGAGTCTCTCGTGACGACTACGAGAGCAACGCAAGATAAAGAGAGGTGATGCGGAAAACTGTTTACGGGAACCAGTCGAGGAAGATGGTTGGAAGCAATACTAATATAAACGAAATAAATAAATGAATGAATGAATAAAAAGAATAGGAGCGGATAATTGCAAGAAACTATAGGAAAGGTTTAATTAGGTTTTTTTCTGATTTTGACCAAGACCGGTTTTGTGTGCTAATTAATTATAGATTTAAGCCGGCTTATCTTATCCTTTGTTTTAAAAAAAAACAGTGGGCCCACACGTGTGGGACCTGTTTTTTTTTTGGAATGGTTATTCACCTAACACCTCACTTATCTTATGAGTGGGAATGTCATTGTGACTAATCTCATGGAAGACTAGCACATTCATCATCCATACGTGTCGGGTCTCCACTTAACTTTTCCACCATTATGAACATACGCCTTCACCCTGAAGAGGAATCGAACATGAGTTGGGGGTTCCCAGCCACGCTCACCCACAAACCGAGCTAAGAGAGACTAGGTGGACCTATGTATTTGCCTTACAGATAAATATGTGAGATGCCACGTAAGACTTTTATTACTGTTGAATAAGAATAACCCACGAATCATTTGTCCAATGACCATCAACGAACAATCTAGATTGATCACAAATTATTATTTTTTTAATAATATCTAAAATTTATGTTTCCAAATTTGTCATTATCATGTCCATATTAGTCAAAAAAATAATTATAATAATAAATTTGATAATAAATTTTGTTTTTCCTAATTTAAGATGAGTATAACTTATAAATTATTAATATTTTTCTAATTTTAGAATAAATACAGTAATTTCATATTGATTTTGATTATTTTTAATCAAATATGTTAATAAAAAAACTTATATATTTAAATATCTTATAATTAATTTTTATATTTATTTATATAATATTTTACTTTAAAATTAAATTAAAATACATATATGAAATAATGTTTTTTATTTAAAATAAATTAATCATAGCAATTATCTTGATATCTTTTCAAAATTGAGATATCATATAAATAAATAGAATAATAGATAAGTAATTCATTGAAATTAAGTAGTTTATAAATAACTTGGTTCACCCGTAATATTTATGAACAAAATAATAATAATAATAATAATTTGTATAGCTATTGATTTTTCTAATAATTAGTGGGCCCTGACTAAATCATAAAGACAAATTTAGCATAATCATATCCACATCAGTATGCTAATCAAGTTTACCGGTCAGCTAAAACTTCTTTAACCTTTTCCAGTTACCGCCGTGCATTGAGTTGTGTTATATATATATATATATATATATATATATATATATATATATATATATATATATATATATATATATATATATATATATATATATATCTCACTTTCAAGAGAGAATATTATAAGAGAGAATATTATATGCGATATACTGATTTAATTTTATAGTCGAATATTAAATGCAGATATTTTATAAAATATAAATTAAATATAATATTTAATTTATATTTTATTGGTGTCCGGATTTCGGACGCACATAATAATTTTTGGACTTTCAAAAATAATGTTTCACTTTTTCTACACTTTTTCAATTATATATATATATATATATTATTGTGGGCTAGAAAATTAGTTATGATTGAATAAAAGTTACATCTTAGCCTTATTATGAAATTCAACACACATACAGATATTTGAAGAGTAAATAAGAACTTGAGATTTTATGTAAAAATGAAGAGAGGAGAAAAAAATCACGGGCACCAAAAAAAATTTTTTCACTATATATCTGTTTCAAGTAAAATTTTCCGATAATGGATTACATAATCAGATACGAGAAGTCAATAAATGGTAATCAGCAACAACTATGATCTGCTTAAAATTAATGTTATTATTGTGATGACCAAATACGATTTGACGCGGACCGAACAGTGGCCAATGGCGAATTAATCACGGGTCGAATCGAGTGAAGACGACATGGAGGATTTTCAAGCTTTACATCTCTCTTCTATTTAGCTGCTCCCCATGTGGAAAACGAGTTATTTATAGATTAGATGACGACATTTCGTAAATATACGCAACCAAAACCATGCGATCGATGAATTCATTTGATCATCCATGTATTTTAAGATTTGAATGCTTAAATGTCATAATTAGGATATCTTAGGCTTGTTAGATTCTACGTAAGTCTTTAATAATTATAAACACTATTTATGAATATCACAAATTTTCAATTATATTTTCTGATTAAGCAATTAATTGCTTTCGACATCAAGATTCGGCGATTAAAAATTTTCGGTTATATATATGTATGTGCATGAAAACCAATGAGAAGTTTACACCTTTTTTGTGAATCCAAAGACACATACGGTATTTAAAGAGTGAACAAGAAAACTGAATTTACGTGAAAATCTCAAAGAGGGGAAAACTACGGCCTGCCGCAGGTAAAATCTTCCACTATCCGTTTGAGTACAAAATCTTCCGATAACGGATTACAGAATTCAGATATGAAAAGAACAACGACTATGTGTGTGGTAACAATCAAATAGCAGATGATGGAATAATAACGGGAAATGATCGACACAAAAGGTCATCATGATGGTGACCCAGAGGTTGATGACGAGGATCGGCGACGGTGGTCGACAATACAGTGGTGGCACGACGGCTTGGGAGGATCTTCAAGCTTGGGCTCTCCTCTCTGCTTGCCCCTCAGGAATGGATATTTATAGAGACGCTCAGAAATAAATGCAAAATCCAAACCACTCCACTTCATCTGGACGGCCGAATGATTCCTTTGATCATTTGATATATTTTAAGTATTTGAATGCTCAAACAAAGTCAAAATATGGGCTTGTTAGATTCATTGCCAAGACGCCGATTTGATAAACACTATATGCTTAAGAGCTATTTATGGATTTAACCGATATCCCAAAGTTTTCAATGATAGTTTTGATCTCACTAGGCTGGGATCAACTTGCTTTACATCAAGATTCGCTTTCTACTAGTAGAATTTTTGTCATATCTCATTCCCCTATTTTTGGATGACATTATCTCAACCATCCAAAAATATTTATGTCATATACTTGAAAATAGCAAATTTTTTAATGAAATTTGTGGGTCCATTAACCATACATTTTGAGAGAGTAGATCTTCATGTGAGCACAAGATTATGAGAGGTGCAAGGTCATGGATGTGTCGGTATGAATACAAGATGGGGTTATGGACCCATCCTGGCACTTACAGTGTGTGAGCGTGGCGCGCTGCCGACTTGATGAAGCGCGACATGGCTACGGCGTCAGATCATGGCGAAGGCGAAGGATCGCGCGCCACAGCGGGTGATGTCAGCGATGGTTTGCCGCAGGCGGAGGTATGCGCACGCGTGCGGTTCACGATAGGCGCCACATGATGCGGTACTGTACTGATGAGAGTATTTTCCTATTTTTTGTCCGTTTTATGCGTTTTAAGTTTAAGCTAATTTTTTGATTTTGATCTTTCCCTATAGGGTCTATAAAACCCCGAGGCGGAGGAGAAGTGCACTTTCTTCTGATGAGTTCGCTCGATATGGGCTCCGTTTTCCTCGAAGAGGTGTCAACCGTCGACCGCCCGTGGCGAGGGCATCGAGCCAAGTTTCTCTAATTTTACCAAGAGGTGTCAACTCAATCGGTTGGCTTGGCGAAGACCGTAATCATATAATGCTCCGCTTTTCTCAAAGAGGTCTCAACCGACCTCGAACCAACCGGTTCGGGATGCCCAGTGAGGCTCGCCCCCTCGAAGAGGCGTTGAGCTACCAACTCATCAAGGCGTAGCTCATACTTCGAGGCTTTTTCCGAAAGAGGCGTGACCGCCTTGTCATTGACCAGTTTGAGGCGATCAAGACCCGTAGTTCCTACTTCTTTTGTAGAAATTGGATTTCTTGAAACTTCAATGTATGGTTCAATTGATAACCGCTAAGATTGCGAGAAGCGTTATTAAACCATCGTTCAATGACTTTAAAAGGTGTAATTTAAGCATCATTGAGGGGAGTATCCTCTCTCTCTCTCATTTTATGTGTATCTTTTATTAAATCAGGCGAAAAATTTTATCCCAAGTTATCCGTAAGCGAGAGAGTCAAAAAAAGGATACGCCCAAGTATTGGGGTAAGTAAGTTGCTTCACAAAATTTTTTAATATTTGTCATTTCTTTCTCTTTATTTATCATGTATTTTCACAAGGTGATGGCTAGAAGAAAATCATAACGTGACTGCTACAGACGATATATCATCCACTATCACATTAGATAGTTTAATGGTATTCCACAAAAAATTTTACTTCCCTAATGAGTTGGTAGCCATTGTTGCTAAAAAGTCTGATTGAGCCCGTTCACTTCCACCATGGTACTTTACTGTTTCTGAGATGATACTTCGTGCGGGACTGCGATTCTCTTTGGCTCCCGAGTTGATTGAGATCTTCAAAATATGTGGTGTAGCTTTGTCATAATTTTCATTTCGAGCTTTAGTGGTCATCGTTGGTTTGATTATCTTCTTTAGAGAGTGTGATGTTACTTTGAACATCAAATACTTGTGCTGAATGTTTAGATTCACATGTGATACTCAGGGACATGTTTCTTATCGGACTATAAAGAATTGGATAGAATTTTCAGCATGGGATCCCTCTAAAAATTGGTCTACTTAATTCTTTTTTATGAAAAATGAGTGGGGCCTTCCTCAAAGATGAGGAAGATTGAATGACCTTCCAGATACATTGCTGATTGCAGAGAATGAGATCTTGGCAACTCTTAATGTTCCTGATATAGAAAGCTTACAGTATGAGTTACGTCATATTAGCAAATATATAGTTAAAGATAGAATGTTCAAGGTTGTCATTTCCATCCAGGCAGGGAGATCTCATTCTTTTCCACTAAAGAGGTCAAGTAAAGGTGATGAAAGGTCTCCTCATATTCATAAGGTTCTTTCAAGAAGCCCGTCACGAAATTAGGGTGGTGGCAATATTTCTTCCCTAAAGAAAAGAAGACACAAAGTGACTACATCGATATCTGCGAAGAAGATGCCCACTGACCCCATGAGTTTAGCTATTTCAACTCATGATGGGGGAGTTCATTTCTCGAAGCGGCACATTCTTGAAGAGGTGTTAAATCACATATGTACTGGGCGTAAACGAGTAGATGAATTGGTACATTGTCTTCCCTTCTTTCTTATTTTCTTCTTTTCCTCCTTTTCTTTTGTGTAATATTTGTGATGGGTTTTTTTTTCTTTACAGGTAACTCAAATATTAGGGCTGATGGCTCATTTGGGTGTCTCTTTAGACGAGTGAAATACTGAATTTGTGAAGGTAAAATATCAAGGCGATATATAAAGAGAAAGTGTTAAGGTCAAAGACGACTTTGGATGATCGCTAACTGGGTAAATCAATATAACATGTCGACTTCTCTTTCTATCAGGTGTCAGAAGGTGGAATGCACTCGTGATGAGCAGATTGAGGTGAGGATAGAGACTTGCCAGAAAGAGAAAAGACTTAAGGCACTTGCAGCGGAGAAGAGAGCTCTCGAACTGGAGAAGAAAATATTACAAGATCGTCTTTCTGAGAAGGAGTATATAATGTCAAAACCGGAAGCAAATAAAATCTCTTTGAAGGCAGTGGAAGACTTTAAGAACTCCTCGCTAATCCATCAAGACCATGTCCAGGAAGCTCAATCATATTCTTGATGTTGAAGTGAATGTTGGAGGAGAGGGCTTCGAGGGTTCCTAAAAGGAATCCTTTAGTGCATCGAAGACCGAGCTAGTATTGAGGATCTATCTCCCCACCAAGACTCTTCATCAGATTCAGGAGATGAAGGAGTTGAGAGTGAGCCCAAGAGAGCATCTCCTAGTGATGAGGAGAACGTTGATATCACCAACTGATATGATGTAGCGTCACTTGAGGATGTATTTGTTTTATCCATGTATTGTTAGTGTGTATCAGAATATTGATTCTTTCTTATATCATCATGTTAATGTTGTTAATGAATTTTTTTTTATAGATGATACGCTCTTATTTTGTTTTTACTTATCCGGATAATCGTAATATTATTCGATGCTAACCTATACTGGATGAGGTTGAATTGAATCCAGAGGATTTTGACCAACCGGGTTGTTTGTCAAAGTGTTACTTGTTGATATTAACTTGTATGGAAGAGGTCGTGGGATGTCCACCAAGGACCTTTTGACCTATCCTAGGTATCAGCCAAAGCATTACTTGATGACGTTAACCTGTATGGAAGAGGTCGCGGGATGTCCACCAAGGACCTTTTGACCTATCTTAGGTATCAGCCAAAGTGTTACATGACTTCTTACCTGTATGAAAGAGGTCCGATCAAGTCCCCTTGGGATTGATTATGGCCCAATTGAGATACAACATGAGTTATATATTTCTCAAGTGGAAGGATTAAATGAAGAAGAAACAAGCTTGTAAGAAAAAAGTTATAAATTCATTACTCTGATAAGTTCGGTGATATAATCATAAGATGATTTTAACACGGATATGAGTTTCAAGAAGAAATGATGACAACATTAGTAAGTCTTTATCCCACTAAGTGGGGCTGGTTACATGAAGAGAAAATGACAAATGAGATAAAATAAAAGTTGTAATAATTATGCAGTAGGAATTACTAATAATATTTTTGAAGATTCTCAATGTTCCAAGTTCGAGGTAAAGTTTTTTCCTTTGGATCCTTGAGCTTGAAAGTTCCTAGCTTCACCATAACTATAACCACATATGGGTCATCCCAAAGAGGTGAGAGTTTATTACGTTGACCTTTTCCAGACTTCAGGATCAAGTCACCCACAGATATGGGATGATTTTACTCTTCTGTTGAAGTGATGAGCTACCCTTTGGTGATAGCAAGCAGTCCAAAGTAAGGTCATGTCACGAGTTTCGGGGAGTAAGTTCAGGTGTTGTCAGAGTTTTTCTTCATTATCATCATGATCGAATAATTGAGCTCTTGGACTTGGAACCCCGATATCTACTGGTATAATAACTTCTATGTCGAAACAAAAGTTATATGGTGTCTCACCAGATGGATGTAGCGGTAAGCCCAAAGGACATTAGAAAGCTCATCGACCCATTGCCCCTAGCCTTCTCAAGACATGTTTTTAGTCCTTTGAGTATACCCCATTGGTAGCTTTCACTGTATTTGCTAGCTATGCGTGATGAATGTGAAGATCTTTACAAAATGATGTAAAGACTTTTCTAATAAATTGATTTCGTCGGTGATGATCTTTGCAGAAGACGACATACTATATTTTTCCAAATAAATTGTTTAGCATTTACCTCCGTGATTTTAGCGAGTGGTTCAGATTCCACCCATTTAGTGAAGTAGTCGATGGCTAAAATGATAAACTTTCGTTGCCCTGATGCTATCGGGAAAGGTCCTATGATATTAATTCCCTACTGAGCAAAATGCCACGGGATTTGAAGGGATGAGAGCTCTATATGTGGCATGTAAGAGAGGTTAGAGTGCAACTGACAAATTGCACATTTTTTTGTGAACTGGGCATCTTATTTCACGAAAGCCAATAGAACCCTTACCTTATAATTTTAAGGGCTAGCGCCCTTCCTCCTAGGTATTCTCCACATATCCCTGAGTGAACCTCTCTTAATGCATTATCGGCCTCTGAAGGTGAGAGGCATTTGAGGTACGGTCCAGAGAAAGCTTGTTTGTATAATTCACCTCCGATAATAGTATAGTTTGAAGCTTGTCTTCGGAGATGAGTTGCAGAAGTTGGATCTTCAGGAAAGGTTCCTTTATCTATGAATATTCCTTTATCTCATTAATTGCTTGTATTACCCACAACCCTGGGATGCTAGGAAAATATATTTCTTCAATATGCTTTCTCTTAAATAGATCTCCAAGAGTAAAGGCAGAATCAGGTATTCTTCTCTCAGAGATGTGAATGATTTGATGTGTCTTTAAATGGGCAAGAAGAGACTTTACTAAGTGGAGATATTGCGTCAGTTAAGGATTATGAGTATTAAAGTTTTCCTCAACTTAAGAGGCGATAAGATGAGAGTCAGTGTGGATTACTAAGTCTTGAGCTTAATAATGGAGTCTCAACCCCATGAGAGCCTCATATTCACCATATTCTAGCAGAAATTTTAGGCGAAGTCCATACTTTAAGGTATTCTATTGGGAGGAAATAAGTAAGATTCTCACAAAGATTCCAGATTCTCAAGAGACTAAAAGGCATAATGTGATAGCTCCTCTGAGTCAACAGATCATCTATAAAGTCTCATGATACTTGAGACTTTATAGCAGGCTGAGGAAGAAAATTTATATCAAATTCTCCCAATTCTACAGACCATTTAATTAACTTCTCAGATGCTTCTAGTTTTTGTATGATGGCCCTTAATGGTAAATGAGTGTAAATGCCGATAGTATGAGCTTGGAAGTATGGATGCAATTTTTGCGCTAAGAAAACTAAAGCCAGAGACACCTTATCTGCAAGTGGATAACGACTTTCTACATTAGAGAGAATTTTACTGACATAATAAATTGGTTGTTGTATCTCATTCTCTTCTCACACTAAAACTGAGTTTATCGCATGGAAAGAGACTACGAGATATAAGTATAATATCTCTCCTTGAATATGCTTGGATAGTAGGGGTGGAGATGCTAAATACTCTATTAGTTTTCAAAATCCATTCATCATCTAATCGAAATTATTATTTTTAGCTCCTTTAATATTTTAAAGAATGACAAGTATTTATCCATGGACTAGAAAGGATAACGCAAAGAATTCATCCATTCAAATGTTGAACTTTGATATTCTTTGGAGGAGTCATATTTGAGAGCTTTAATTTTTTGGCCATCACGGGTGGGTTACCATAACTAAAAAAATTTTCGACGTAATCCCAAAAATACACTTGGTCAAGTCGCATGTTATAATGTCAAGAAGGTTAAAGCATATTTCTAAATCGAAATATGCGATTATTCCAAGCTTTTACTAACATGTCATCCACATATACCTATCATACCTTATAGGTTTTTTAAAGCCTTATTCATAAGACGTTGATAGTAAACATTTTTAACCTAAACAACATAACTTGGTAACAGTATAAACTTTTATATGTTTGAAATGTTGTAGCTTCTTCATCCGTTGGGTCCATTTTTATTTAATTGTAACTCAAGTAAGCATCCAAAAAATTGAGCATTTGATGTCCAGACGTAGCATCAACCAATTGATCAATTTGAGGAAGAGGAAAGCTATCTTTCAGGCAAGCTTTATTGAGATCAATGTAATCAATACACATTCTCCATGTTCCATTTATTTTCTTAACCATGACAATATTTGCTAGCCATGTAGGGTAATGTACCTCGCGTATGAATCCTGCTTCTTAAGTTAACTTCTAAGCTGAAATATCAAAGTGCTTTTTTTGGATGATCGGTTTGAATGTTGGATCAATCTGAGGAGTGCATGATCATATTGGGGTCGACCCCTGCATGTCCGTCGACTCCAAGATGTCTTGATTTCGCAAGAATTCTATGTATTTTTCTTTGTTCTTTAAGCGTCCAATCCAATCGCTCGTAATGGTTGGTCATCTGATAATGCAACAGAGAGAAAGTCTTCGATAGGGGAAGCTTTCTAGGGTACTCATTCATCTCAAAAATTAAAATCTTCGATGCTGAAGGTCACAGAAAGGCGGGGTTGAGCTTGTCTGAGGTAGCGTGATTGCACTATCTGTTGATTTATACAGACCACCTCAACTCCAACGGGGGTTGAAAATTTCATCTTGAGATGAGATAACAAGTGATGCACCAAAATTGATTGGAGAGCCTTCCAAAGATAGCATTATATGAATATGACTCCATGAATTAGATTAAATGAGTCACTTGTCGAGGAAATTCACCAAGGACAAGAAAGGGTGATTGTCCCTCTACTCATGTATGATTATCAAACCCATAATGGTCCCAAAGTTGGAGCTTTTAGCTGGTTCATGCTAAGAAATATAGAGTAAAATAAGAAATTAACAGAACTCCCATTATCAATCAAAATTCTCTTATTATAGACGGGCACCATCCTCGGATGACAAGTGGATCTGAGGAATATTGACTCCTTCTAAGTCCGAGTCATTAAAAGTGATGGAATGATCAATACGAGACTTCTTTAACTCTGGCTCTTTAGAGGTGGTAATAAGAACTTGATTAGATAATATTGGTCTTCCTGCGATGTTTCAATTTCTCCAATTGTTTGATGATTATTTTGTTATTTTTGTGATGATTGTTCTGGTTTCCCCTTAATTAGAGATATTTTGTTTGATTTGATTGATTCTTCACAAATTGACGTAGATATCCTTGTTGAATGAGCCTCTTGATTTCTTCTTTGAGTTGTTTGCATGCCTTAGTAGTATGTCCACTTTCATGGAAGTGACAATATTACCCCATTTCCTCGAATTTAGTTTCAGAGATGCCACTTGATATTTTCTTTATCTCTCAAATGCAGAGGTTAACACGACGTGTGTTAGCGGTGTATTCCTCGGTCGTGGTTCACGCTGCTGATATGGGGGTGGAGGAGATCATTGCCTTGTTGCTTTTGATGGGACGTGGTCCATCATTCCCTGTCTTATATTTTCCTCGTTCAAATTATTTCATGATGGCATTAATAGCCTCATAGAGATTTGTGCTTCCACACGATGAACTAAGTCATATATGAACCGTGTTCTCACATTAGTGACGAGCAAAAGGCTCTGACGAGTCCTCAAGGAAAACTTCTTGGGTCACCTGTATTTACGAAGCTTCTAAGGAGAACCTGAAGTATTCCTTAAGTGATTCACCCTCATTCTAATGCAGAGATGGGAGGAATCTTAATGATCCTCGTTTGCAATGAACTGCTCCACAAAAATCTAGTTCACAAAGGCAGATGGATCCTTGGAAGGGAGTAGAACCAAGTGCCAGCTTGCCCGAGGGTAACGAATGACCAACAAAGCAAGGTGTCGTGAGCTATGCATGATAGTCTGAATGGTCGATGTGTTCATGTGGGTCATCCCATCATAGAATCAATGTTCTAAGCTTGAAACCCATGGGAATAGGATGTTGAAAATAGCTTAAAGGTGAGGATTCCTCATACCGGGTGAGAATTTCTTCTTGAAGGTGAAATTCCTGCATTGCGCATCGAATTACATAACATGACAAGTGGGGTCAAGGTGACGAATGTGTCAAGCTACTAGTAATTGGTGGATTAGCTGCTGAGCCGCATATGATGGTAGAACCAAGAAGCAGTCAAGGAGATCAACATCACGCACGCGAGGAACTTCGGAGATTAGTATTTTAACCTCCCATGGCTAACAATCAATCTTGAGGGAGATGTGTTTGCCACGGTAGTGGCTGTTGTGTTCCTCGCAAAAGTCGGATCATCTCATTTTGATACTCTTCCATTCGGCGGACACGATCTTCTAAAGAGATTATTATCACGCCTTCACCGACAGGGTCACGCCTATCAAGAGGAAGTGAGGCAGAAGCTTGGCATCTTTGGTTCAAGGATTGGTTTCGAGAGTGACGGGAGTTGGAGTGGGAGGCTCCATTGTTACGAGTGTTGCAACTATTGGCCATAACGAGGGTGTTCACAAAATTATGATTGAAGGATTTTTTCCCACAGACCAAACCGTGCTAGAAAACCAGCCATAGAGAAGTTTTTTAGCTTTTGAAATCCAAAGACACACAAGATATTTAAAGAGTGAACAAGAAAACTCCATAATTTTAATGAAAAATCTCAAAAGAGGGAAAAATCACTGGCCCGCCCAAAGAAAATCTTCCACTATGTATCTATTTAAGAGTACAAAATCTTCCGAACGGGATTAGAATTGTATACGAAAGGAACAACATGTAGCTCATGGTATAATAGCTAATAGTAATGATGCAGAACAACAGAACAACGACCGACGATGAAGGTCAACATGATGGAAACCGCGAGGTTGACAACCGGGATCACGGCGACACCGACGCGTGGCGACCGACGGTTGACGACGTGCAAGCGACGATGCTTGAGGATCTTCAAGCTTTTCTCTCTCCTCTCTGCTTTCATATGAGAAAGGGCTATTTATAGATTGAGGAGTGACGTCAGAATACATGCAAACCAACCACTCCACTTCATCGACGCTCAATGATGTATTTTAATGTAGTTGAATGCTCAAACAAAAGTCGAATTATGAGATCTTGGTTAGATTCGCTCGCCAAGACGCCGATTTGACTATAAACATTTCATGCTTAAAAGCTATTTATGGTTTTAACTGATATCCCAAAGTTTCAAATATTTTAAGTACTTGATTCAGTTTTCAACTGAGATCAATTTTTTTAACATCAAAATTCATGTTTACTAGAATTTTTAGTGTCATATCAATATATATATATATATATAAGTTTTGATGATAGCTATAACTAAGGGCAAATGACATTTATTTTTTCATAAGATTTGACAAAATTTTAAATAGCCCCATAAATTCCACAAAATGTCAAAAACACCGTTTTATTATTTTTTAACATTAAATTTTTATTGATTTAATGTTAAAAAGATTATTTCTACATTTCACATAAAAATCTAATTATCTAAATGACAAATTTAAAAAATATATATATTCAAGGTATATAAGAAAGCAATCAAATAAATTAAGAAGACCATTATTAAAATTGCATAATTCTAAAATATAAATATGTATGGCAAACAATATATATATATATATATAAAGAGATCATTAATTTTGGGGCTTAATTTGGATTTATTTAATTTTTATCATTTGAATTATCACCAGCTCTAATTCTCATTAATTATCTAAACAAATTAAGGATTTAATTAAGCACATAATCGTCATTAGATCAGATAGATTTAGTCAACTCTCCATGCCCATCCACTTTCTTCCACCTGATACCAGTTTATACTTTATTTTGAGGTAATTATTGAAAGTAATTAATGCTCACTTTTTTAAAGTAAGATTAATTCATACGATTTTCATTTGTTTAAGATTATTTTATGAACTAATATTCCCTTAATTAATTTCTCTTTTGTTTTGATCACATTTAAGGGGTTGTTAACGTACGTAGTTCATAAAATTATAATTATTGTTATTTATTAATGTTTGATCTACATGGTGATATTGCATGCATGCGATGCTATTATCCATCTAGGTTCAATCATGTCCAGGTTCGGAGTCCATTCATGAATCTTTGCGTTCCATTCGCCAGCTGATAGCCACCTCACGGGCATAACAAGTTCACAAGCGCCAATAGCAGTTGCATAAGCAGCTGTCTATTAAATATTCACGCTGAGGCAATCCCTACCACTGAATCAAGAAGCAAATTGTACTAGTTTTGAAAATTAAAAAAATATTTAATAATCATTTTTTATTTTATTTTTGATATGTGATTACAAAAACTTTTAGTTGAAGCGTGAATTTTGATGCATATGAACATCACTTAGAATCAGAATCTTAATATTTCAAACTCTCTTTTGACCATCATTGTATCAAATAGAATCAAGATAACTGATTCGAAGTTCAAACTAACGAAAGATTTAAAATAAAAAACTTTGATATTAAATGATATATAGTTTATAAATAATAAATGCTATAAATAAATCGAAAGTTAAATTAAATTTAAGATTCTTAATTGACTTCATTTAAGATTCATTTTCAAATACATATGATGATGAAAAGATCAAGCCGTTTGATAGAGAGTTTGACTTTTCAGATTACGTAAATGACATTCTCATAATCTATAAAATCTTATTCTCCACATGAGACAAAACAAAGAAAAGAGAGAGCTCGATTGAAGAATTTCATCTCCCAATCGTCATTGGACCATCGCACCATCTTACCATTCGGTCATCTACTTGATCACCGCTAATCCACCATTCCCACGGCCGCTGATTATCACCAGAAGCTTCTAAAAGGCCGCTAATAGCTCAACCGCACGCTCGATAAGCCATCACCAATCACCACCAATACTTGCCGCCGCCGCAATGCTCGGAATTATCGGATCATCGCTACCGCTTTTACTACAATCGAAGCCATCGCCGTGCCACACCATTACTGACCGCCTTACATAACTATTGACATATATTTTGAGGCAGAACCACAGTGTCGTTACCGCGGTTACTGGGTCATCATTTTACTGATTATCATGCCGCATCGCCCTACCAGAAACCAACTACCATCCAACCATCGGATTGTTTGATTAAACTACCACTTCAAGCAAAGCCTTTATTTTGATCCCGAAGCTTCTAAAACCTACTTGTAAATTATCCTTTTCAACTTTGAGATGATAATTGTAATAAATAATGATATAGTCAAATTATTTGATTTTCTCTTATTAGGTTTTCCACGTAAATATCCTGATATCTCTCAAACTCTGTGAAACTTTCATATAATGCTAAGATATCGAATTCTCCTACTCTATCGATCTAAATCTTCCTGCACGCAATATTTTTTTTTTCTTCTTAAAAGCTTTACTTCAAAGTGATTGTAAACAAAGTTAATGGTGTACTTGTTGCATGGCATAAAATTATGGACGATAGCAAAGATTTAAGTCTTAACTCCGAGTAATATTTAACACATAAATAGAGACATAAAAAATTATTTTACTTGGAAAACTATATAAGGAAAAAATCACGAGATCTCGTCCACCAAAAATAATTCATTCTATAATTGAAATTACAAGATTCTACCATTCTCCTTCGTTGGAGAATATGAGATTACAAGTTAGAGATTCAAGTAACAACACCTTCGAGAAACTAAATAGACTATAACAGTCTTTAATGACGATCGGTGGTTATCGACTTTAAATTTTCTTCACAACTTTAAATTATGCTCTCAGCTTGATCTCTTCTTCTTAGAAAAGAATGAAAGTCTATTTATAGTATTTTGGGAAGGGCGTTGTGATAATTTTAGTTCAAATCCAAAAATGCTCCATTGAATGATTTACGTCTATTCATTTGATCTTAAATCTTTCTATCAACTTTTCAGTATCTTAGTGACCTCAGAATTGAGTGATCTTTGACTTGATGGATTCTTCTTGTCGAGCCATTTGATCTAACTATAAACATGCTAGATGTGAAGATCATTTGTGCTTTCAATTAATATTTTGACGCTTCTATTATATTTTTGAAGTTTGATTTAAGCTTATTTAGGTTCAGATCAATTCACTATTGTGTCGATGGATTTGTCTTGTCAAGCCATTCGATTTGACTATAAATTTATCAAAATTAGCATTCAAATTATCACAAATTTAATTTTTAAAGATTCTAATACATATATTATCTTAAGATTCGTGCCCAATTTATCAAATTTTTACAGGACATATCAATTCTAATAATAAAAAAAAGTTTAAAAAATAAAAGATTTCAACATTATTTATCATACGAGTGATGTGTGATTACTTTTTATGTAAGTATTTATACCTAATATATGCTGAGAAAATTTTAAAGGCATTATCCCATCTTTTATATCTTATTTTACATATTTTAAAGAGAATTTAGAAGCTAAAGATGCCCATTGAAGCACCAATTAAATATAATGGTGATTTGAAAGTCTCTCCACATATTTTAAAGAGAATTTAGAAGCTAAAGATGCCCATTGATGCTTAACAAATTTTCTCTACATTTTTTCCTTTAGGTGAGAAATGTCTCGAGCATCAAAGTTAAGAGTTCATTTATGAATTTCTACATTATATATGACAAGTTATAGTTACCCATAAGGGCTTCACAAATTGACACTATCAATACTAATTGAGCTGACACTAGTCATAATTAGATATTCACAAAGAGGATTTTAAAAGCAGTAAATCAACCACTAAATTAAACTAATTTTGCATGTTAAGTACTTGATTAGTCTTTCATTCAAAGCATTATATATATCTATATCTATATATATATATATATATATATATATATATATATATATATATATATATATATATATATATATATATATATATATATATATGTCAATTAATCTTTAGATAAAGAATTTAATAAAGATTTGACTCGAACCTGACTCATTTATTAAACGAGTCAAAAATTTCAACCTAACTAGACATCAACTTGGCGGCCATGATATCTATTTATATATATATTTTGTTAAAAATTAAAATCAAGTCAAATTAATTTGTGGGTAAAAATCGAAGTCAATTTATTATGTGTCATTTAGTCAAATTGATTAACGATTCAAAATCGAGTCAATTTATTGTTATCAACTACCCAAAAAATTAAAGGTTCAAATTCTTTTAAACCAATATTGTGAGTGTCATATCAATTTTGATACTCTATATATATATATATATGTTTGTGCTTTTTTTATTAGGTAGATGAGATCTTCGTAGCCCAAAAATTATCCAACACAGCGATATGAACAGTTATCATTGAAAACCCGTTAAGGAAAATCACGGGCCTAATCAGAACTTTCCTTGTGTGTTAAAATCTGAGTACTGCTCAGTGTGGCCCGGTCTTTTCTAAAGGCGATCTCTAAGAGGCGATCTCGATCCAGACCTTCTTGGTGGTGGCGGTGGTGATGCGTGCGTCAGGTCGAGTGGTTCTCGAGCTCTGGTTCAAATCGATTCGGTCCTTTTAAGGTGAGAATGAAGCTCTATTTATAGATTTTGGGAGTGGCAGCCCAGAATTGGTGGAAAACTCCAACCACTCCCCCGGGCGGCGATGCGATCCCGATCGACGGTGTATTTTGATGATCCGGTGCCTTAATGATCGAATTGGGTGATCTTGGATTTTATTGGATTCGTCTTGGCGAGCCTCGATTTGACTATAAATATGTCGGTTTGGTGACCATTTGGCGGATCGGATCCATTTTCATGCTCCGATCGATCGTCGATTCGAGCTCGGATCGGATATATGTTGCTATGTTGTCTCATCGAGATAGTCGGTTGTATGTTCTGAAATCGTGATTAGATCGAAAACATTTGAAAATCTCTTGAGATTCGTGCTTGATCGATTAATTTTAGAGGATGTATCGTTGTTCTATTTTTTGGGTGACATTATCTCATCATCCAAAAATATATATCTTGAAAATAGCAAATGAAATTGGAGAGTCCATCAACTGCGCATTTTGAGAGAACAGATCTTCATAATAGGACAATATTATAACTGGGGCGATGTAGCAAATATAAATATGTGTGGGTGCGATATTTTGAGGTTATGGACTTGACAACGAGTTTTGGCGTTCAGGTCCATGAACAAGCGGGCGCTGCGCCAAGCGCCTGGCGTCTTAGCCCGCCGGCTGCTGAATTGCCGGGTGGTCGGAGGATGGCCCGGCTCTGGCCGACGTGGTATGGCGCGAGACGACGTAATCGGTTGAAGCTGGCGGGCGAAGCGCAGAGCTGCGAACCACATGGCGAATGGCGTCGATTCGCGGCAACGTCAGCGAGGCCACGGGCGTGGGGCCGCTTGGCGGGCTGTCGGTTACGCGTGAAGTCGCTGAAGTCAGGGCACGCGTATTCGCCGTGGGGTGGCAGCCCGCATCACGCGCCGTGGCCCGGGCGGCCACGTGGCCAGCGCCGTGTATCTGGCATAGCGTGGCCGCAGGCTTGGTTAATGCCATGATGGCGTCTATCAAGGGCTGGCGAAGGCAAGCGGGCAGGCTCACATCAGCACGGGACCGAGAGGTTTTAGCTTTGGTTTGAAGGAATTTTTTTTTTTTTGGGTTTTACCCTTTAACCCTATGGTCTATAAAACCCCAGGTAGAGGGAAATGCCACGCTCCTCTTGTGCATAGCCTCATGGGAGTTTGGGCACTCTTTTGGATCCACCTCACCCAGAGCAGTCATAGCCCTCCCCGGTGGGAGTTTGGGCACTCTTCTTGGATCAACCTCTCCTCATCTCCACCAAGCTAGTGCATAGCCCTCCCGGTGGGAGTTTGGGCACTCGCGGATAACCTCTCCTCCTCATCTCCAGAAGCCGAGTGCATAGCCCTCCCCCTGGTGGGAGTTTGGGCACTCTCCTTGGAATAATTTTCATCTCGATCGTACGAGTTGCCGGTGTTTGTAGATGGATGAGAATCTTTTGAAAGGGACACGTCTGACCCTTGTATGAGGCGGCGGGAAGCTTCTAAAAAAATGAGGTGAGATTTCGATCACGGAGACACATTGATCGTGCTTGGAAAAATATTATTTTTGATTCTTAAGTGTCCAGAAGTCGATAGAGCCCAATCTCACGTAGGGTATTTTACCACTTAGATGAGTTTGCGGGATTGCGGTTTCCCCATCCCAGATGATCACCATTTTGTCGAGGTTTGCATTTCCGGTTTTGGCGGGGCAATGATTGATGGGACTTATAGTCTTTTGAGGCGGTGCGACGACTCTGATTACCTGGATGTGCAAGTTTACTTACGATGCACATGGTCATATCACTGCGAGTCGGCTACTTGACCTCGACGAAGGATCCTCCCAAGAGTTGGGCATTCTTTTGTGAAGAATGGTAGGGTCTTCGAGAAATGGAGAAAGGCGAGATTTACCCATTCCCTGGTTGGTGATGAAGATATCCTGCCGAAATTCCGAATATTGAAGATCTTTGATTTGAGATTGATATATCGATTTGTGCGGAATCTTTGTTGATGGGGCTTTATTCATCCGGCGGTCTTATGCGTTCGTTGAAAGCCAACAAAGAGGTTTCCGGGATCTCCCAAGCGTCCCGCTTCTTCCCGAAGGACCTCTAATAGAAGAGGAAAAGGCGAAGAGGTGATGGTGATATCGATACGAAAAGAGTTGCCTTGAGTCGTCCCAAGGATCTTCATTCCGGGCGTGTTGAATCATTCTGCGTAGTATCGACATGCGAAGCGTATAATCCTTCTTGCGTTCATCATCTTTTATTTCCCATTTCCTTGTGCTTCGTAATTTTTCTTATTTGAATCTTGAAGAAGCAAGAACTTGACTTCAAAATGAACATTGTCTTTGAATGACCGGAATTGAGTTCGTGAAGGTCAAGTTTCTCCATGGTGAATATAAGAAGCGGTATGTGGAGAAAGTAAAAGAGAGTGTTGGAGAATCAACTTGATGAGTCGAGACCGAGTTGGCGACTCAAGCGACTTCTCTTTCTTCGGGAAGTTGAAGCGGACTGGGATGAATGTGGAGGCTAGAAACGAGGTTGGTTGCGCAGGATCCAAGATCTTTTAAGAAGGTTTTGTCTTGAGGCAAAGCAGAGCTTTCGTGAGAAAGAGGCGCCTTATCTCGGGTAGGCGGGAGCCGGATCACAGTGGAGGACTTCAGAACTTCGGCACCTTCAAGAGCATCGATCACGTTGAGGCGAGACCATGTGTGATGTAGAGGTGAAGGCTTTGGAGCGGCAGTGTGTTGATGAAGGTTTCATCGAGGTTTCTTGAAGGGACCTTGCATGACCAAGCGTGTTGAGGTCCTTTCTCCTCTTCGAGCGAGGATGACTTCATAGATTCATCATAAATACCCTTTATGTGGATATTATTTATTACTGGATTGTTATTGAAATTGTTTGTTATGTTGAAATTCTTAGGAAGGTTGAAGTTTTCGATGATAAAGATTATGGAAAGAGCGAAATCCCTTTGATACCAACTGTCTAATATTTTGTACCTTGCGAAATAATAGAAAGTTGTATCTAAAGGTTGTTTATCGGAGCGTTATGAGGCGATGTTAACACAGAGGGCGTCGAATTCACGGGATCGATCTTACCGAATGAGATACAACAATAGTATCTCTTGAGTGAGTGTTTTAAAATGCAAGCATAAGCAAGAAAAGTCACAATATGTGAGAACTTTAACATAGATAGAAACATAAATCCAAACACCTTGATGCCAAGGTTGGACAATAAACGACAAGCAGTATCGATAAATGTTTAATAACTGCAATACAATAAACATACGATGATAATGTTTTTTTCATTATTAGAATAAAAAAGGCGATATATATCACGGTAGTACTTACGGAGGTTTGTAGCATTCCAGTGTGGGAGAGTCTTCCATATCCTTAAGCTTGAGCGTGAGCTTGATTTTGACACCACCACATACACCCAAGCGGTGAGAGTTTGTTCTGTGGGCCTTTTCCTGAGTCGAGACTTAGGGGGCAGGTCCCCAACGATATTGGTGTGGCTTTACCCTTCGGTTGAAACCTCTAATCCTTTCGATAAAGCCATTGTCTTGACATGTCGCGGGTCTCTTGCAGATCAGATGGAATCGAAGCTTATCGTCATTCGCCGGCATCAAAGTTATGGGTTCAGGGCTCGGGATGTGGAATAACGACCTGGGTTCGGCGATTGTGCGTTTCTCCGGTAGGGTCCTTGATGTAGTGCGGTAAGCCCAAAGAACATTGGATAGTTCTTGACCCATTGCCCCGTGGTTGATCGTGTCTTTAGCCCTTTTAGTATTGTCCCCATTGGTGACTTGATGCCCATTTACGTGGATGGGATACAGTGTGGATATCGACTCGCGAGAAAGATGTGAATGTCTTTCCGTGACTGCGTCCATTATCGGTGATGATTTTTGGAATGCCGAGCAAATAATATTTTTCCAGACAAATTGCTTGGTATTTGTTTGATGGCCGGTTCACCCACTTGAAGTAATCAACGGCCAAGATTATGAATTTTCGTTGCCCAGTGGCAATGGGAAAGGGTCCCATTATGTCGATCCCCCATTGAGCAAGGGCGGCTCTGATTGTGGTGAGTTCTACGAGATGGTGTATGAGTGAGATTGGAATGTGACACTTGTTACACTTACAAACCAATGCCTCCTTCTTCATTGTGCCGGCTTGCCTCATGATTTTGAGGCGAGGCTTTTCCTCCCAAATGTTCACCACAAATTCTGAATGAACCTCTCGCATTGCATAGTTAGCCTCAGAAGGTGGTAGACACTTTAAGTAGGCCCAGAAGGACCCTTGTAGAGTTCACCGATTATGGTGAAGTTCTTTCTACGTGGGAGGCAGATAGCAGATTGGTCATTGGCAAGGCCGCTTTGAAGAAAGGACATGATGGTCAATCCATGAAGATTCTTTTGGTCCTCCGAGATTGTATCACCCAAGGGCGAATCGGGAAAGTGGATGTCCTCATGTATTTTCTCTTGAAAAGATCTCCTCGTTGTTGGCTAACTTGGAGAGGCATCACGCGTGTTACTCTCTTAGAATATGAGTTATCGATGGGTCTCGATTACGGCAATGTGACTTTGCCAAAAGTGATCGGCAATGCGGATGGCGTATCGAAATCTCCTTCAACTGAGGTGTGAGTCGTGTAGATGGCTAAGTTACGGACCTCTGTCAATGGCGAGCCTTAGTCACCTTCAGGGCCTCGTACTCGGCGACATTATTGGTGGCGGAACTTTAGTCCGGTACTTTAAAGTTATTTTACTTGGGAGATAAGCAAAATTCACGCTCCCACCGAAAGCTCCATCAACATATAATGTCCATTGATTTGTCATGGAGTGATGAATGATCTGTTGGTGGTGATGGGATGGTAATTCTACAAGTCGAGCACTTGTGACTTTATATCAGGACGTGGAAGAAAATGGATGTCAAACTCTCCAAGCTCGACCGACCACTTCATCAACCTTCCAGATACATCGGGCTTTTGCAGAATAGTTCTTAATGGAAGATGAGTGTAGACGTTGATGGTGTGGGCCTGAAAGTACGGTCGCAATTTTCGTGCAGAATGCACCAGAACTGTCTTATCACTAGTGGATAGCGTCCTTGATCGAAAGGATTTCTTGACATAGTAAATGTCGTTCTGTAAATTCTCCTCAGTATCGACGAACGGCATGAGAAGAAAGCGAAGATAGATGTGACTTCTCTCCTTGGATGAGCTTTGATAATAGGGGAAGCTAAATAGACTCGAAGTTGCTCAAAAGCGGTCGACATTCATCGTCCACGGAATCCATTTCCTCGTGCACGATTTTGAAGAATGGTAGATACTTATCTCTGGCGGGCCAAGAATCGTGATAAAGTGCAATCCTTCCAGTCAAACGTTGGACTTCCTTGATCGTTCTTGGAGGTGACATGTCCTTGAGTGCTTTTATCTTCTCGGGGTTGGCCTCATCCGCGAGTGACCATGAACTAGGAATTTCGAGGAAACTCAAAATGCACTTGCTTGGGTTGAGCCGCATCTTGTAGTGTCGAAGAATGTCAAAGCACTGTTGCAGATCAGAAATATGTTGTGATATTTTCAAGCTCTTCACCAGCATATCATCAACATACACCTCCATATTGTGCCCTATAAGATCCTTGAAGATCTTATTCATAAGGCGTTGATATGTTGCTCCAGCATTTTTAGTCCGAATGGCATGACGATAGCGTATAGTCCCCTTATCTGTTTGGAAGGATGTTGCTTCCTCATCTGTTTTGTTCATCGATTTGATTGTAGCGAATAGGCATCCATGAAGCTCAACATCGATGTCACGATGTCGCATCAACTAGTTGGTCGATCGAGGAAGGGGAAGCTATCTTTTGGGGGCATGCGATTAAGGTCGGTGTAGTCGATGCACATTCTCGAGGCGTTGGCGCTTCTAACGCTACGTTAGCCAACCGGTGGGGTAGTAGACTTCGAATGAACTTGACTTCCGAAGTTTGGTGATTTCTTGTTCTATGACTGCTCGTTGAAGCGAAGGTTCTTTTCTTACGTATCCGCAGCTTGTAGGTTGAGTCAACTTTGAGGGAGTGTAATGACTTCGGGTCAATGCCCGAGATATCGGTCGCTCAGATATCTTGATTTTACGTAGAAAATCTATTGATTACGATTTTTGATCGATGAGCGACAACGATCCCACCTTCACCTTTTGCGATGGATCAACCGAGATAGGAAGACAAATTACATCTTCAATGGAGAAGCCCTTCCGAGGCATCCTCATCTCGTAGGTCGAAGTTCTCGATGTTGAGGTTCGGCGTAAATGGTGGGCTTGCTTGATATAGCGCTTGTATATGATTCCACTTACCACGATGCCGGTGGTGTCGAATTTCATCTTGAGGTGAGGCACGATGTGCGCGAATATATACTGAGAGGTCTCCCAAATATTGCATTGTATGCGGACTCGGACTTGACTAATAAATTGTATCAAGTGGGTTGCGTCGGAAAATTCTCCAAGAGTTACGGTGTCCCTTCCACTAATCGTTATTATCAAATCCATACATTGGGGGGCGGGTTGAAGCTTCTCTCATACTCTTGAAAGTGGAGTAAAAAGAACATCAACGAACTCCCATTGTCGATCAATATCCTTTTAATATTGAAGCATGGATCAGACCCACCGTGATGACAGGGGATCTTGATGTGGGATCTGCCCTCAGATCTAAATCATCAAAGGTGATAGAATGGTCAACCCGAGACTTCTTCGCTCTTGAAGGGCTGAATATTTGGCTGATAATGGCCCTCTGATTGTTTCTCTCTCAGGCAGCGGTTCCTCATGGTTGCCCCGGATTTCTTTGCGGCGGGTTGGTTTTGTATAAAATGGCCTAGATACCCACGGCGTATTAGTCTTTCAATCTCCTCTCCTTGATTGGTGGCACTCTTGGTGTGCCCTCTTGCGGTGAAAGTGGCGAATTTCTCTTGATTTCCAATAAAGTGTCAAGGCCACTGACGCTTATCCTCTTCCCGTGATACCAGAGGATGTTCGATGACGGTTGAGAGTCAGATATTTCCTCTCGATTGAGTCATCCGAGGTCGCCGAGGAGGTTTTGGGGAGGTTGTCGCCTTCTCTTTCTCGAGATGTTTGAACATCACCTTGGGAACCTTCTTCCGCTTGTCGCTGGTTCAAACTGCTGTCGATGAGCACCGATAGCTTCTCACGGAGATTTGTGCCTCTATTCGCGGACCAGTCGCAAGATAGAATGGACCTCCCGCATTAACGATGAATAAGTATCCTCGGAGTCCTCCGAGAAGCACGCCTCAAAAGTTCTCGATCTACTCCGGTATCTTCTGCTCGAGGAGAACCTGGAAGTATTCTTTCGAGGGACTCTCCATCGCTCGCGATTCCTGAGAGATGTGATGAATCCTCGATGATTCTCTTGTTCGCCAGAACTGCTCTACAAACAATCGAAGCTCCAAATGATCTGACTGACCCCAGCGAATAGAACCAAGCAGCCCTTGAGAGTCATTGGAATACCGACACAAGACAGAGTCATTTGCCGAATGTGCATGATCGCTCAAAGTGATCGATATGCTCGACGGACGGTTGTGCCATCGTAGTGGTCCATGCCGGGAAGCTTGAATCCGAACGGGTATCATGAGATGATGATCTCGAAGGGACGAAGCTGAAGAGGCTACGGAGAATGGATCATTCGCATTGTGCCGAACTCTTCCCCGCACTGTCAGAAGTTCATCGCAGATAAGATGACGGAGTTTCACCACAATACGAGCCATTCGTGAGTAGAATCGGCGTATCCGAAGTTCAAAGATGGATGGCGGGTTCTCTACTTTGATCCGCATTCCTGCAATCATTCTCGTGAAGAAAATCGATTATGCCGAGGGTCGCGGAACCCGTGGCTCTTCCAGCGTGTTGGAACGCTTTTGCCGGCCCCTCTCAGAGTCAAGAATTTCGCTCGGGAATCCTCCATCCTTGAACGCGATCTTCCAAAGAGGGGCCCCACTGACCCTCACCGGGGACATAAGTCCGTTATGTAGAGAAGTGTTGAGACTTGGCCCTGATCCAGAATGAGGAGCGCTGGAGCAAACCCCGCTTACCAATCATATTGGAGATATAAGAATGGGGAACCGTTCCACAGACGGCGCTAAACTGCTGCTAGAGAATTTTATTCCCAGATGCGAGATCTTCGTCAGCCCAAAAATTATCCAACACACGGGGATATGAACACGGTTATAATACGGAAAACCCGCTGGAAAACCACTGGCCTTGCCTGCCTCAGAACTTTCACTATGTGTTCAAAGATAGATACTGCTTCTCGTAGAAGGTGTTTACGTGAAACAATATTCGAAAGTGTAAAAATACACATCGGCCAACCTGTGTGGCAACCGGTCTTTCTAGTCCCTGGCGATCTCCTGAGCTCCCCGATCCGCACACCTGGTGGCACCTGGTGATAGATCGTCTGGCTGGTCGACCGGTTCTCGAGCTCGGTCTTCAAATCGATTCTCCTCTAAGGTGAGAATGAAGCTCTATTTATAGATTTTGGGAGTGGCGCCTCAAATTGCGGAAAACTCCAACCACTCTGACGGTAATCCCCCCCCGATCGACGGTGTATTTTGATGATCCGGGTGCCTTAATGATGTCTAATTGGGTGATCTTGGATTTGGATTCGCCTTCGAGCCGCCGACCGACTATAAATATGTCGGGTGACCATTTGGCTGATCGTGATCCATTTTCATGCTCGATAGATCCGAGTGATTCGGATCGACTACGCTGATGTCATATGCTCGTCTTCATCGAGATACGCCATTGACTGTAGCCATTGAAATCAAATTGACATGAAACATTTCAAAACGCCAGATTCGCCATCGATTAATTTTCCGAGATGACGTATATATATATATACGCATAAATAAATAAAAGTTAGTTTTAAATACATTAAAATAAATTTAATAATAAACATTTACTATGATAAAATTTTAAATCAAGTTATTATTATTTTGTCCATGCAATGCAAATACAAATTGCTCAACCTTGTCTCTTGTAGTTATGTAGAGATTTATCACGTCTTTTGACAGCTCAATTCAATGTTAATTCTAACGGTCGACTTTTCGGGAGACTGTAATGTATTCGGTGGATATAAAAATGGAAATGGATGTCACGAAGGCGAATATATTGAATTTAAATGAAATGAAAACCTAAGAAATTATATAAATTATTAGATTCAATTCCGCTTATGCCTCATTACATGTATCAAACTTATTATCTAAGGACCGTTTAGGAGCACTCTTATTTTTTTTATTTTATTCATGTTTTATTTCAAAATAAAATTTATTCGATGATTATTATTATTTTAACAACACCCAAATATCTAAAAAATATTTTATGTATTTTAAAAATAAAAAATATAATAAATATAATACATTTAAAAAATAATATAAAAATAAAAGAATACAAAACAAAATTTCTCAAACAAGCCCAACATTTTTAAAAATTATTACGCTTTTGTATTTAGGTGTTGTTTGGATTAGCTCTCAAAAAAATTCATTATTTGAACATCAGATTCTCATTGATTAACAAAAGCGAGAATACAACAAATATTCGTTCTAATTTATAAACGAATAATACTTAATCCTTCATTCGATCGATTGTTTAAAATAAATAATAATAATAATATATATATATATATATATATATAAGTATATATTGATGGTTAAATTTTGTTATTCAAAAGATCTGAATTGAATCATCCTCTTATAGATTTTTGGATTATTAGATTTCATTTTAATTCGATAAGCCATTTCAACAAGAGCGAACAAGAACGAATTTTCAAACAAATACAAATGAAAGGAGTTTGGCTCACTTAAACTCTCATTTACATTTGAAAAGAAATATAAAAGAAAAGTGTAAGAATGTAATATATTTAGATTATATTAAAATTATTTTGTTGAAACTCTATAAATACATAATTTTTTTTTGTTAGAATAAATGCTATATAAAGTAAATTTGGGGTGAGTAGTGATGGCCGACATGCAGACGTGGCAAAGAATGAAGAGTGAATGGCGAGGCGATGATGATGTCACTTTACACAATAATATATTAATTCATAAAATCGATAAATTCTAAATACATCAAAATTAACTCTTCTTATTCTAAATACATTATATTATTTTAAAATTTTATTTTATATCATGCCAAACACAAAAAAGAAAAAAAAATCTATGCATTTATTTTACACCCAAAATTCATTATTTCAAACAGCCTCTTAGAGACTTGCTATGTATTTAATTAATAATGCTACACTTAACAAAATATTATAATTCTTATTATTAATTTTATCCTGATTTGAGGAGTAAGCTTAATGGTTATCAATTTTCTTTATGTATTTGAATTTCAAATGTTTTGAGAATCTGAGTTCGTTTTAATGTGACTTTCTGCTATTCATAAATTTGGCTGAGGAATTGTCTAGTAAAAATAAAGTTTTAAAAGTTTTTCTACATATTATATTTTTTAAGAAAAAAAGTCAAAAGTATTACAAATATAAAATTTTTTAAATTATTAAATTTATGTATTTGCTTGTGTCACAATCATATTATTGAGAATTTGATAAAAATAGAAAATAGAGGGTTATAATTTTATTATGAATTTAATGAGAAATATATATATATATATATAATGTTTTAATAATAGTATTTACTTATAAAATATTTTAAATTCCAAATAATATTATAATTTGTAAAATTAATTTATCTAAAATAAAATAAGTGTAAGTATTTTATTAGAGTTTTATATAAATAAATGTAACGATTTAAATATTAAGAATGTAATGAACTGTATATAAATCCTACTAATATATTGTTTGATTCATATAAATAATGAAAAACATGATTTTTAAATAAATAAATAAAATCTTCTGTGGAGCATACGTTTACTCCTTATCCAGTAAACAGTAATCCACATCCCGTGGCAAAATAAAAAGTGAGTGAACGTCACACGTGGGATCAGATGAGACATGGCTTTCAGTCAAAGCAGCCCTTGGCGGGGCCGAAGAGTCCCCTGCCTCCTGATGCTGCCGAGGAGCCGTCGTTTCGCCTCGTGGGCTCCACCGAAGACCACCTTTTGGACCATATCTGCTCCAAACCATTTTGACTTACCCACCGTCTCTAGCTCAGTTAGTGAGGGAGTACAGCCAAAAACTTTTAAGACGAGTTTAAATCCTCTCCAGGGCAGAGACAATAATAACCTAAGATAAAAAAAATAAACGACATATAAATGATGAATGTGATGCTAGACCTCCATAAGATTAGTCATAATACATCCCTACTATAAAATGGAGTATTTGATGAATACCTATTAAAAAAAAAAAACCATTTTGACTTCATTATTAATAATATCTTCCAGATTTAGGGTTTACTTTTTTTTTTAAATGGTGAGTGAATGACAGATTTAGGATATATTAAGAAGAAGAAGAAAAAAGAAGATAATATTAACAAATGATAATATGAAATTTACACAAAAGAAAGTATAATCAGTCTCTTCCCTACAAATGTAGCAGTACAAATTAAAACTTGGTGAGACAGCCCAACAGCCATAGACCAACTAACACGAAAGAGAAACAAAATAAAACAAAACAAAACATTAAAAAAAAAAAAAAGGTTTAAAGATGAGCTATTGACTCATCTATCAACAACTGAAATATATTTTACAAGCTCTAATCTATTATATTGCATTCACAACAATCATACATAGCTAAATTACATAGATTAACATCGAACTATATACAATAACATCTCAGTTCTAATGTCATTCCACCATGATTTCATCCTCATCATCACTGTCATCTTCACCCTCAAGATCTTCACCCTCAAGAAGCCATTGTTCAAGTTCATCAAGCTCATCTTCTTCTTCATGATGATACCAGCCAAAAGAAGAATCCCAGAATCCATTTCCGAGCTCCTCGCCACGACATGCAACATGCAAGAAAGGCCTGCTTCTGACCAGAGAATCAACCATGTCCCTGTTTAAGCAACCGTATACTCCTAGCCATCTCAGCCTTGGGAAATATGGGTTCTTAAACCATCTGATTGCGAGAGGAGTGATGCCACCGCAGTCATATATATCTAGCAAACGCATGCTGCTCCCAAAAGAGCCACCCTCGACTTGCATCGATGCCAAGGCCATAACCGAAATGTCGCCAATAAGTGGACACTCTCGGATTCGGAGCTCCGCGAGAGGGATTCTGGTTTTGGCCAACGATAGGATTCCATTGTCAGAGAGATTAGGGATCCTCGAAAGATCAAGCATTTGAATCCCAAGTCCGACAGAATCGCAGAATAGTGGCGGAATGAAAACATCTGTCAGCCTTTTGCAACCTCTGAGCGACAATGAAGTTAAGGGGAATCTTCCACGGCACAAGAGACCCATGTCACTAATATCTGTGCCATCCAGAAGCAATGTGTGCAATTTGTGAAGATGACTTAGACATGCTAGGGATTCATCGCCAATGTTACGACAATCTCTCAGGTCTATGACAGTCAGATCAGTGTTAAAGGAAAGCCTCTTGATTCCAATATTGGTTAAGAGATTACACCACCTCAAGCTAACATGCGTTAAGGATAAGGAAGTGGCAGACATGTCATGGAACACAAGATCCGTCAATTGGCTTCCATGAGAAACCCTAAGTTTACGGAGGTTAGAGCACGCGTGTATGATAGCCCTAAAACCGGTGTCGGTGACGCGGCAAAATCCACCAAGACTGATACTTTCCAAGGAAGCACACGTATCCGACATCAAGAGGATACCTAGATCATTCACCCGGCGAAAGTAGGTAAACAAAAATTCCTGGCTTCGAATGAGCGAAATATGCTTTAATTTGCCATGCTGATTGATATGTTGGAGGCCCAAATTGGTGAGGTCAGAAGATTGTATTGGTTCTACTATTGGCGCATCTTGAAGATCTAGGTGCGTTAAGGATGGGAGCCCTGTTGAAAGCGAGCTCATTAAGATATCAGTAATATAATCAACTGAGAGGCACAGTTTCTGAAGGCTTGGGAACACTGATGTTCTTAAAACAGGAGACGACTGCCTACTTTTCACAGCTGAAGCAACCAGAGCAGTTAGCATTGCCATAGGAATATAACCAATCTCTAAGGACGTGAGCTTATCAGAAGCAGTCGCCCAGACTTGAGCAAATTCGGGGTTATCAACTTCCGCAACATCAAACAACAAGCTCAAAGACTACAGAAACAGTAAAAATTGCATGAGTAATATCATAGATAAAAGGAGCAGAGACAATATGGTATAAAGTAAGCCTCATTTTGATCAAGGCAAGCAACAGTCTTTAATCTCAAGCACTATTGGTAACGCCATACGCAAAAACATCACAACAAAATAACTTTAATAGGGGCAGCTACATGCCAAGCTTTATATTCAATATTTTTTTCTACATCATCCAGGAAGTGTTAACAATAATTAATAGTTTGCATGGATAGTGAATACTTTTGTATTTAACAAGAATTAGGGAGTTCTTCAAGAGCATCATCAAAGAATTGAAATAAGAAAAAATAATGGATGCAATAAACCCAACAATCATGCTAAGTCGAGGTTTCACTATGAACCCAACAATCATGTGGACTCCTGAATCCCTCCCTTGGGTCACAATCTTTGCACCACTTACTCTAATGTCCTCAAGATGATGGAAATGCAAGATAGTAGGTTGTTTTTTATTTTTTTTTAAATACAAAATATGCCGAGGGATCAGTGGTCTAGTGCTTGAGAAAGTTATTTCTCCGAGGTCACCGGCTCAAGCCACACATTTATAAATAAACAACTATTTATAAAATTTTTGAATATTTTAACTATGTTCTAAAATTCTTTTAACTTTAAAAATAACTTCTACTTATATTAGATAATAAATAAAATATCATTCAATCCCATGGAAGGTTCCCCACGAGGAAGAGGTGGTCTATTTTAAACTTTTTTGGTGTATTTTTGTTAAATTAATCAACATTATTGTTTTCAAAATTTACCTCTTTTGTGATGGTTCTCATTCAAATATTACTAATATTACTAGTGATGAACTCAAAAAAAGTTCGTATTTCAGCTCGGCCGATATTTAAATTTCAGATTCTGCGTAAGAAGTAACACGAACAAATATTTCGCTCGATAAACGAACAACACCTAACAATTTGTCGATTTTACCGAAATAAATAAATAAAGAATTTATATTAAATTTTATATTTATGTCAATAAATATTTTTAAAATTGATATTTAATTTAATTATAAAATTAGTTAAAAAATTTTTAAATAAAATAAGCTAAAATATATTAGTAATTATTATTATAGGTTTTTTATAATTATGTATTTATGCTTACTGTTTACTGTTTAGGTTTTAGGTAGATATTAATCCCGTAGGAATTTATATTAACTACTGATTTAAAATAAGGCGAAATGAGGAGATTTAGATATTGCCCTATCTCGACTCGTTCGCATTGACCGCAGCCTCTCGACTCTCTCGCTTCTCGACTTTCGCCCTAATCTGTAGTCAAGTCCCTCGACTCCCCATCGCCTCGAGCAAATTCTACTCTTCTTAGAGTCTTACTACTCTCGACGCTTCCTCGACTCTAATCCTCAGTAAGTCCTCATTCCCTCTCTGCCTCTGTGCCGAATTTCTACTCTTCTTAGCAAGAGTCTTACGAGTTGTGAGTTTATGGTTGCAAATTGCATATCTCAGAATAAATGAACCTCCTGGATGCGATCTCCTGGATTTCTAGGGTTTGGTACCGACCATTATTTTCTTGTTTTATGAGGCTTCTACTTGGGATTCTCGACTTGATTCTGCTATCATTATTTTCTTCTTTTATCAATTTACTTGGTTTCATGTTAAAGGAGAAATGCTCTTTACAATTTTGACTCGATTTTTCATTTGTAGACTTGAGTCACTTGATATATGTTATATGTTGTTGTCTCTGGACCTCCCAGTATTGAAATGGTTGAAGTGTTTATTCGTTTACTATATTCTACATCTTATGCATTTATGCTTGTTTGAATCTTATTCTTTGTAGGTTATTAAAATGTGCTTACTCGGTTTGTCCGTCCTACCATTATTCTCATTCTAATTTGGGAGCTATATATTCTCTGTTTGATTTCTCATTTTCTTTTACTCTTCTCAGCTTCATTCTAAATTGTCTGTCCTACCATTACTCTCATTCCGGTTTGTCTGTTTCACCATTACTCAGGTCTGCCTCTATTATTTTGGAAATATATGTAATATGCGAGCTGCTTGATTTTTCAGTTTATGGCATGTATAGTTTGATACTATTTATTATATTCCCATTACTTTGTTATCTCTGTTGAATGGCATGGATACTATTTATTTCCTCGTTCTACCATTATTTTGTTTAGTCTGTTGGCATCAATGACATGGATACTATTTATTGAGCTGATTTGGTGGTGATAGTAAATTAGCTTAACTATGTATAGCTTGGAGTTGCAATTTTTTTTTAGCTTATTAAATGAGAAGAAAAAACAGAATATTGAATATGAAGTTTAGTATGGAGATTGGAGAGTGTATGTGTATGTGGTCCTAAGTACTAACTCATTTTTTTTTTTTTATTTAATGTAATCACGCCTAAGGATCATTCTCACCGATGAGTAATGATTTAGTTGTAGGTAAGATATTTACTTTAATCTTGACATTTCCTTACAGCATCAAACAGGAATGCATTTTTTGCATTGTGACAAAACCTTTTCCTTGCATATCTTTTAGCATACTAGCTTCTTGGTTTTCTGTTAGTTCTGGTTTTTTGAATTATGGAAGTGGATCTGTTTTATCGTGGATGAAGTCGGTTTGCAATTTCATGTTTTCTTGTATACATTAATGGGTTACGATTTCTCGAACATACCGACTGTGTAAGAAAATTTGTCTGAAATCGCCTTTACTTGTTGAAATCGAAGTGTAGTCGTTGAAATCGAATTTGTAGTCGTTGAAATCGAATTTTTTTTCATTTTTCTTTTGTGTGTATTTTGTGATCCAATAATATGGGGAGTTGGGAGTTCAGTAAGTGTGGTTGCTTTCCAATTACTCTGGCACCAGCACCCATGTTTCTACAAAGCTAGAATTGCCAATGTAGGATTTTGGCAAATGAGACTATTCATTTTGTTGAAAGAAAATTTATGTACCGCTTCCTTTTTCTTCATTAGTCAAACTATTAAACCTTAGTTTTGTTCTGCTTATTTTTTTGTGATTTCATTGTTGTATTTGGAACAAATCTTTTATTTTCATTTTTTTACGATCCTACCTTTATTAATATTATTTATCATCTTTGTGATTTTATTGATTTTTTTGTGATTTTATTTTTAATTTAACAACGCTAATTTTATTTTCATTTTTTTACAAATCCTACCTTATTAATATTAATCTTTCATTTTATCATCTTTTGTGATTTTATTATTTTTTTGTGATTTTATTTTGTCAATTTGGAACAAATGCTACACTTATTTTCATTTTTTTTTTACTCTGATCCGCCTTATTAATATTAATCTTTCATTTTATCATCTTTTGAATGCCTAATATTCATAATACAGTTTATCGACGCGATCAATGATTATTTATTTTAGAGCCCACTCATAATATTTATTTTATAATTTTTGCTTTTGTTAACATAAAGTCGAGATGATTTGAAGTCAAGATTGGTTGGATTAAAGATAAGGAAAGCTCAAAGCACTATAAACTTTGACATTAAAAAGCAAAATGATTTGATTAGAATTGATATTTGAAATTGTAAATTTTGTATTTTTTTAGCTTTTATTTTGAAATTATAAGTATATGATCCTATAAAATTTTAGATTGAATTTATTTTAGAAAGTTGTAAATCTATAAATTTGTAAATTATATAAGTTATGAATTTGTAAATTTATATACGATATATGATATATGAGTTTGTGAATTTTGTTACAGCTATAAATTAGTATTTGAAGTTGTGTCAATTTTGTGTAAAAAAATGATTTATGAATCTCTTATTGAAAATTATTTAATTTAAGAACATAAATTTTAACTATATAATTTTGATTTTAAATCTTTGAATGAATCTCTAATTTTAATTTTTTTAACAAAGCTTTTTTTTAGTAAAAATAATAATTATGATTGTATATAATTGTATATTTTTTATTTTAATTTTTTGTCATAGTATTTCGCTTTTCATTGCATAAGATTTTAATAATTATTTTTTAATTAATAATAAAAAAATAAAAATTATAAAAATATAAAATCGAGCTAATTTCGAGCCGAACACGAGCCTAAAACGAACACGAATATTTTTTCGAGCCGAACACGAACAGACTATAAACGAGCTATTTCAACACAGCCAATTTCAACAAAATAAACGAAGTCGAATTTAACAATGACGGCCGCTGAAGCTCGTTACACTTAATGAGAACACATCATGTTCCTACAATCACGAGTAGTGGCACTCCTAACCTCTAGTTGAGTGGCTTGTTATCATCTCCAAAGCCAATATCTATGAGAGTTGTCTATAAATTATTACAAACATAAATGTCAATTGATGAAAAAAGTGAGTCGCTTTTAATTAACATATAATTCAGTGATTTTAAAACCAAAGTGAAACTCCATGTGAATGAAGCAAATGCTTCTTTTGAGCTTTACTAAGATGATATAGCTTCACAAATATGAGATGAAGCTATGTATTTTGCACTAATGCATCCGATATATTAGTGCAGGAGAATAATTCTCTATTCAAGGTGAATTATAATACTTCTACATGAATGAAATCGGTGTATATAGTGACGTTTAGTATTTTATTTCTTAAAAAATAAATTAGCCCATTTGATAACATTTTCTATCAATTCTGATTACAAATGGGTTTCTCCACCTATTTTGTTGTTTTCAAAATAAGAGAAAAAAAGGGTTTCCCAAGGACAATATCGGAGATTGACATCCCACAAGTTAGAAGAAGAAAGCTTTTCAACACTTCCTTCTGGAATTATATTGCATGTTAAACAATTGAATTTATGTATTTACGTGCATCAAGATCAAATCATAGGAATTTGATAAAGCAAAAAATAGGGATTGGTGTTTTATTGTGAATTTTGACATTTGAGTGAGAATTTGAAATATATATATATATATATATATATATAATGATGCTAATTTTGTAAATACCGATAGTTTAGGTGTTATATAATTTCCCATCTTATAATTATCACATTCTAGTAGATGTTGTTGTAACCAAATAAAATGTGGTAGTTATTATAAAATATAATTGTAAAAAGACATTCCCAAATGCACCCTATATGAATTCTTGTGCAACTGCTTATATTCTATATATTAAAAACTATAAAGATTTAAATACGTAACACTGAATTCTTATATATTCATATATGTCTAATATATTGATATTAATATTTACCAATGGTTGCATAGGTGGAGCACTTTAATCTACCAATTCAACCCTAAACCTCAAGATACTAGTAAAAAATATTTGACCCTCCTCAAAACAAGAATAGCAAATACACAAGCTCTCAATGTATTATGTATGCTAAACGAGCCAGTTGAAGCAAACCTGTTGTGTTATGTTTGAAAATTGTTTGTCAGATTCTACTGTCAAATGACCACTCACCGCTCAAATGGATCAAATGCAATAATCCCAAAATCGGTATAGAGAGGATTGAACCCTGCCAATCTTTTCGATAACAAAAATTTTAACCACTAAGCGCCAAGCGGTAACCGATATATATATAATAATATTAATTTTTTATTTAGCTAAATCGAATATGATCGAACGAAGATTGCTCATATTCTACGCTTAATGAACCATTGATGTAACATAAGATATGTCACAAGATAAATCTCCCAAAAAGGTGGGACATAAAGAGGGGATCTCTCTCTCTCTCTCTCTCTCTCTCTCAACTCATCATCTTTCCCCCATAAAACATTCACCGCAAATTACCCGGTACATCCACTTTCACAAACCTTTTTGATCTAATAACACTTCGATATTTGCTTTCTTGCTTCCATTACGACTCCATCTCATCACCTTCACCCATAAAACATTCACCATGAACATTTGCAAGCATATCCACCTTCATCAACCGTTTTGATATAAAATCCTTATCACTAACCAAATCTAACCAAAATGCTAAAATATATCCCTATATTTGGGTTTTCATCCATAGCATTCAGTCAAACAACATGAGATCTCTATCAAAATTCTTCAAAATCCCCAATGGCCTTCTAAAAAAATCATATCATATGATCCCCACTTCCTAAAACACCCTAAAGGAAGTCCAAGGAGACCACTCCTCATGTTCTGCCGACTGAATTCTATAGGTAGGTTGATTGGGGATGGGTGTAAACAAGTCAAATCGAGCTCAAGCTGCAAAAAAATTGAGCTCAATTAAGCTGAAGGTAGCTTAAACTCGAACTCCTACCTTGAGCTTTAGCTCGAGTTTAGTTCAATGTCCAACTTGAGCTCGGCACAAGAGCTCAAGCTTGAATGGGAAGCTTAAGCTCACAGCTCAATTTTGAGCTCAACCTTCACATCAAAAAACCTAAAGCTTAAAAAAATATAAATCAAAGAAGAAAAGAGTGCATGGCAGCAAGTAGGGACGAAAGGTACCTTGTGCATCGAAATTTTACATATGATAGGAAGGTCCTCTCAATTTCATAACAAGGAGGAAGAAAAAGAGAGGATGGAGCAAGCGGTGGGCTAGAGGTGAAGCTTATAATTTAGGATTTTGTGGTCGATTATGAATATGAGGATGGAATTGAACTTCGACCAAGGATAAGGACGCATGAATGAATTAGGAGATTGCGCATTCGGAGTGTTCAATGAACCGAGCGGGGATAGTACTCAAGCAGCTCAATGAGTTTTCGAAATACATGTAGAGTTTTTCTTAAATTACTAGCACACATTCCAATGAATTGAACGTAAATTTATTTCTCGAAATATGTGCTCAATTGACTTCAACTTTAGGTTTCATGGACATATTTCAATATGACACTTGAATTTGGATATGAAGCTATCTTGAAGTGCGTGCAACATGATGTGTGCAATTTTAATATTTAGAGTCATACACTTTTTAATATAGAACTCGAGATAATACATTGCTTTGGAAGTGTGAATGACATGTCAATTCGAGCATCATGTGATGCAACCTTTCGTCTTTATATGTTTCTCTCTTTTAATGCTATAGACCCCACAAAGATTCTTTCCCACTTATAAATATAGGGATGGTAGTTCACTTCGAACACCCCTCATTTGATTTTTTTTTTTTTTTTTTTAATTAGGCACGAGCTTTGGAGGTTTAAGAGTTTAGATCGCCAAATATCCTGCTAGGAGTGTGTTGACCTCATTTTTGGAATGAGTTCTCAATTTTCTCATCTTAGACTTAGGAGTCTTCTAGATACTAAGACTTCCTTAGTCATAAGACACTTTTAGTGATTAGGTGAACATTTAACTTAAGTCTAGAGACTTAGAAGGATTAGCTATAGGGGTAAGTCATGTCTTAAGAATTTAGGAAGACTTACTTATCCTATGGCTTAAACCCAACCTATGCTTCCTTTTTCAAACCAAACCTCAAATCCAATTCAAATACCAAATCCAAATCCAAATTCCAAATCAAATGATTGAAACTCAAAATCAAATCCAACTCTCAAACTTCTTAAGCCATATGATCCACTCTCATAAACTTAGCCAAAATTTCTTTTAAATCAAATCAAAATCAATTGATCTTTATGAATTAATCATTTTTTCATTTAAATTCACAAATATAAATGAAATATAAACCCCTCCATGAGCTTTAACCAAAATCTCAACCCAAAATTAATTGATTTCTTTATAAATCAATTATTTATTCATTTATATTCATAAATATAAACGAAATCCATATTTCAATGATCAAAACTAAATCAAACTAAATCGATTTCCTTCTAAGCCCTTTGACCTACCTCCATGAGCTTAGTCAAATTTCCTTTCAAATCACTCCAAACTCAAGTGATTTTCTCATAAGTCATTTATACTTTCATTTATATTCCCAAATATAAATGAAATATAAATTCAAATAACCAAAATCATATCCAAAATCAAATCAAAACCCAATTTATACCATTTAAGTCAATTTCTTGGACTTAATCAAAACTCATCCAAATCAAATCAAAATCAATAACTTTTCTCAAATCAATCATTCTTTCAATCATCTATCTAAATATAAATGAAATCTATAATCATCAAGCCAAATCAAAATCAACCTAAGTCAAACCCAACTTAGCCCATTTGACTTGAAATTTTCAAATGAATCAAAACTCATTTGAACCCAAACCAATTACAATTGAATTTATATATCAATCTCAAATCCATATATAAACTCAACTAAATTAAACTCAACCCGAAATCAAGCCAACTAAACCCAATTGACTCACTTAACCTAAAGTGACCAATTTGACCTACATAAACTAAAATTCAATCCAAATCAAAGTAAATTAAGCCAAATCAAACTTCAAGACATGATTATTAATCATCCTAGGTTGATCAATTATCATAAATTGGATCAAACCAAGTCAACAATTTAACCCATATGAACTCAAACTAACCAAATACAATCCATTGAAACAAATAATTCAAATTAGCCCAAAACCAACATTTGAACATGAATTGACCTTCAATTGAGCCAAACTACACCCAATTGGCCCTCTTAACCCAAGTTGACTCAACTTAAACTAAAGAATCAAACCAACCTAAAACCTAATCAAATTCAAATTGAACTCAACCAAAGCTCACAACACATTCCAAATGATCAACCAAACCCAAATCAAGCTATAACGCAAGCCAATTTAGTCAATTATGTCAAATTGATCAACTTGAACCATTTGACCCGAATGAACTCAAATAAATCAAAATTAAATCTAAACCAAATTAAATCAAACCAATGACACCAACACATCCCAAATGGTCATATGAACTTGACATAACCCTTGATTTGACCCAATTTGATCAATTGGTCAACCTAACTCATTTTGAAATGGTCAAATTGAGTCAAACCTAACTAAATGAACTCCAAATGACATGAAATTTGGTCCAACTCACTTTTGACTCATTTCAAATCTACCCAAATCAAATTCAATGCCAAATGACCACTCTACCCTTGGGCTAAGGGTATCACATAAGACAAAACACCCATGTAAATGACCATTTCTCTTCCTTAGCCACTTGACACTCATCCATTGGTTCACATAGGCTCCAAAGATATTGACCAACCTGACCTAAGAGGTGATTGGGTCAGCCATGACTCATGGGGAGGTGAATTCACCTCACCTCCCCCATTTGAACACTTGGCATCAAGGACCTCCACTTCCTCTTACTATGACACCCACTAATCCTTGTTGGCCAACTAAATTAAATGACCTAGGATGATTCCCTGTCATTCCCAACCACCCCAAGCCATAGGACACCCACAAAGAGCCAAAAATCACCATGAAAGGTGATTTTCATCCACCTTTGTGCACAAGAGAAGGAGAGGTTGAGAAGAACTGATTTTTCCCTCATTTTCACTCTCCAAGAGCTCTCCAAGCAACCAACATTCATCTCCCTCGTTCCTTTGAGATAAAGCCACCAAAAATAAAGCGGATTCCGATGAGAAGGCGACGACTCTTTGTGGATATATCATTCCAAAGGGAAGCAAGAGCCTCAGTCCATCCCAAAGCTTCTTCTTGCATCTAGAAGCTTGCTCAGATCAACACCGCCGTCGAAAATCATCTCCAACGAGATAATTTTCAAGAATCGTAGCCGGCCTTAGGAGCTTTTGTTTGCTTCAATGTGTGCTCGGTTTTAAGATTTTCCTATAGATTTCCTTTGCATTCTTCATTTTATGTGATCCTCATGCGTTTTAGGGTGTTTTCAAACGAAGATCATCGGAAAATCGAGCCCAAAACCTCTTTTTCCATTCAATTTTACTGTTTTTCGAGCTCTGGGTCGCCAATTTTGGAGAAGAAGAGCAGCAGCCATCCGATTTCCGTTGGAAACAGGCTGGATTTCACGCCATCCGCCAAAGCAGGATTGCGCGGATCAATGACCACCGATCTATGATCGATGGTTCCATTCGATCCACGCAAAATGCATGTTCCCGCTCATTTTAGACACGAACCGATCCAATCCGGTCGACACGCATATAATCCAGACCGCTGGGATAAGTAGAAAATTCTATATTTTCGGGTTTTAAAAATTATTTAAATCACCTGAAATTTCAAAAATTCAAAAAAAAATAAAATATTTAACAAAAAATTGCAAGCAATAGCTCGTTGGATTTGTCTTTCCGAGAGGAATCCAACAAATCAAAATCCCCAAATTTCAGTGAATATTTTGAGCATAATTTGAGTTTTGGCGAAAATTAAATTTCATCAATTATTCTAAAAATACAAATCAGATTGATATGAAATTTTTAGGAATTGAAATCGAGGTTAAAATATACTTACCATAAAAATTTCAAGTCAAAACGATTTTTATATTGAGAAATATTGCATTTTGAAGCTCAAATAATCTATTTTAGTAAAAATGAATTTATAGACTTCATAAAAATCATGAAAAATCATTTAAATCAGTTGAAACTTTGAAAAATTATAACAAATCATAGAAAAATCATAAAATGCAAATAAATATTCATTTTGAAGGTATTTCAAGACTAATTTATTAAAAATATCCTTAATTAATTTTGAACAGTAATCAGAACTTAATTATGGTTTAATTAAAAAATTAATTACTTTAGTTACTTCCTAATTAATTAATTAATTAACCCCAAATTTTCTAAGATTATTTAGGGGCATGACCTCTACCTTCTCTAATTTTCTTGGGATTTATTAAATAATTAGAAGAATTAGCTAATTCGGCCTGAATTATTCTCCTAACTTAATTAAGGATTAGTTAATCACATGAACAACAAATTAATTAATTGATTGGGCTCATTTATCACTATTTAATAGAGGAGATTTAGGGATTGAATTAGGCCTCTTTCATAATCCTTTCCCTAAGTCCACTTCATTTGGAGGATAATTAACCCATGTGGCAATTAAGTTTAAATTTAATTAGGTGATTAATGGTTTCATTAATCTAATTAAAATCTAAAACACATCAGAACCTAATTAATCAATTCATGGGTAGATCTTTAGGTGTTTAATAATTTAAATATATTTAAGAAAATTATGATTAACCCACATGTGTGAGAAAATTATAAAAATACTTAATTAAGTTTCTTAACCTAATTAATTATTAATTATGAGTTAATTATATTAGACTGTTTCATTTCTTAGGACCATTGCAAGTTATTTTTCATACATATCATGTTGGCTCATAATTATTTAATCAATTACTTTAAGGTAACATAAATAAAGGTTAATTAATGGATTTAATGCATATTATAACTTAATTAATCTATGAAATCAACTTAATCACATTTTATTAAACCAAATCAATTCACAAACATGAGAATAAGTTAGGATTAACAAACTTTTCCTTATTTCTTTAAATCAAATTGAAGTATAAACTTAAAATGATGATTAGAAAGCCTTGACTTTCTTTAAATGCTTATATTTGAAATGATTGTTCTTAGGAATTAGTTTGATTGAATGAAACATATATTTTATATCTTATTATTCCTTTCCAATCATATTAAATAATGTGTGATTTCAATTCAGTTTTCAAAATATTTAAATTTAAATAAATTTTCTTTGTTAAGCTGTGATTAACTTAATATATGACTATTATCACCATTAAATCAAAATCTATTTTCAAAAATTTATAAATGAACTACAATATTTTGAGTGATAATAGTTATAAATATTTATAAGCTTGTATGCATGGCTTGAACATGTGATATGAAATTTTCTTTCTTATATATTTACATAAAGTTTGAATGTTAATAAGTGTATAGCCCATTTGAAAAGGACATAACATTTGTTTGAATTCATTTCTATATATTTCTATATTAGAATTTAGATAGAACTTTAGCTCATATATATAAATAATTCAGTTGAAAAAAATATAATTTTTACATGATTTTTCATTCTTGTAGCCATTTGTACATTCATGTGTATTTAAGAATAGTGAGTATATCTAGTATATTTAGACGATTTTAAGAAATTCAAGGTCTTTACCTCACTCCCCTGGTTTAACAATAGCAAAGTATATGCTTAAAATTTTTATATATTTGTATGTGCATTTAGCTAATGAATGAAAATCTCTTTTTTTTTTATAAATATATACACCTACATTTATCATCTAAGTATGCTAAAATATATTGTATATATGTGGATTAGGATTTGATAATATGTACGTGATAAAAGAAATATTATATTATGTAATAATAATTTAATCAAATTAATCTTAAGATGTTTTTCATATTGAATGAAATTATTTGAAGTGAGCCTAAACTTATGATTAATTTAAAATGTGTAATACGCCATTCACCAAAGAGAAATAAATTAAATTAACATGGTTTAGAAAGTAGCTTAGGGTAGAGATGAAAGAGAATTATCTTTCTTTTCTTTATACACTTAGTTGTTAAGTGTAGGTCATATGAAACCAAATAAAACATAAATTAAAATTTTCAAATCAATTAAACAACTTGAAGTGAAATCATCTTTTATGATTAAATTGAATTCCTTTCACACTTAGAGAACTACAACTCTAATAAGAAAAGATATACCACACAAACCTTAACATACAACATTAATTGTCACTACTTTACTGTTGTTATGAGATGAGATATTTTATTTTATGATGTATTATAGACTGGATATTTGGTGTATTGAATATTATGATTAAATTTAATCATATTTTTTCATGGAGATTATACTTAAAGGAAGCTTTAAAATAAATATAAATATTTTGTTTCAGATTGCTTAATTTAAGCATAATCCAAGCTGGACTTTGTTACTATGTGCGATTACCCATGAAGTTACCCATGCAGGATGCTTCAAATCATAAATATAACCGATTGTATGTGTTTACTAATACTAGGTGTAGTTAGATTTACTATTCGTATTTTTAATGTAATTTTGCATTAGGAATTAAGAGTAATGTTATGGGGAATAAGGATGAACATTAAGGCTTTGTCCAGGTCAGGATCTTTGAAAAATCAAATCAAATGGAGATATAAAGATGAAGACATAAAGTGTGAAGAACGAAGATCCCCCATAATATTTATTCATTATAATTGTAATTATTATTTTATAATTCTGGGTTGTATAAAAGTAGAACTCGGCTACCCATTTTCTCTTTTCAGATTGTACGGCGGTACCCGACCTCTTCAGCCTTTTATTCTATTATGGTAGCTATAAAATGTTTGATGTTATGTTTAACTTGTGCATTAGAAATTACATATTTTTTTCATAATTTTTTTATGATTGGTGTTTGTTGTATAGCCTGGATGCGATTAGGCACTTAGAGGAAAAATAAATCTTTTATCCAACTACAACTCATAACTAAAGTTTTAAATAACTCACAGCCTCACCATAAAATCTAGGCATTGAATAAGATAATTAAAAGATTTAACAACCCCTTCGTTAAATATTAGTATATTTAACATCATGCATTCATATTGTCTCACTCTTGTTAAGAGAGTGTTTTCATCCTCACAAGTGAAGACTTGAGAGCCTCTATGTAGAAAACATCTCTTTCTCACTGATTTAGCCCATAATCAACTTCATCATGCATTTAGACATAAGAAATTTCAAAGCCTTTGTCAAAATGAAATGTCAACAACAACAACAATAACAACAAGCCTTAATCCCACTAGGTGGGGTCGGCTACATGAATCCTTCGTCTCAATTGTGTCCTATTATGTGTCAAATTCTCATTTAATTCAAGTATACTAAGATCATTTTTATACATCTTAACCAAGTCTTTGGTCCTCTACCTTTCTTAACATAAGAAATCTAATGATCACTCTCCAATCATCTGGACGGCCGACGCTTTATGTGGCCAAACCATCTAAGCGACTCTCCTAATCTTATCTACCACCTGACTCTAACTTTTTCCAACATACTCATTTTGCATTCTATCTCTAAAGGGTAAAGCCACTCATCCACTGAGCATCCTCATCTCGTAACACTTAACTTAGTCTTATGTTTCTTTTATTGGCCAACATTCGTATATAAGTCATTGTCTTACCACCATCTTATAAAATTTTCCTTAAGTTTAAATGAAACTTTTCTATCACATAATAACGATACATTCCTCCACTTCAACCATCCAACTTGAATTCTACTAATAATATCTCCATCTATTTCACCATCATTTTGAACAATAGAGCCTAAATATCTCAATCGCTTCACTCTTATTAATGACTTGATCACCTAAAGTCACAACACCACTAAAACTTCTACAACTAAAATTTCCATATATTCGCTTTAGATTTGCTTAAACGAAAACCTTTAGACTCTAAAGTTGACCTCCATAATTCAAGTTTCGTTTGGACTCTCTCTAGTCTTATCAACAAGAAGAATGTCATCAAAGAAAGCATACGCCAAGGTACATCTTATTGTAAATGCCTGTAAGAACATCCATAACTAAAGTAAAAGATAAGGGCTTAATGTTGATCCTTGATGTAATCCAACCAAATAGGAAAATAGTTTGTCAATCCTCCTTGTGTTTGGACACAAGTGACTAAGTATATATCCTTAATGACTTGAATATAATCAATATTAACTTCTTTCTCGTCTAACTCCAAAGAACATCTCTGAGACTTTATCATAAGCTTTCTAAATCAATAAATATCTATCATATGTAGATCCTTTTATTTTCTATGCTTCCATCAAACCTCTTAACAAATGTATAGCATCCATAGTAGATCTACCCGCATGAAACCAAACCGACAGAGAGAAACTGTATCACATCGTAACTACTCATTTCTCTCCCATAATTTTAATGTATGACACATTAACTTAATTCCTCTATAATTTGCACACTCTGCATCACCTTTATTCTTAAATATAGAACCAACAAACTCTTTCTCCACTCATCCGACATCTTTTGCTTTAAAATAACATTAAAAAGATTTGTAAGCCAAGAAATTTGATCTCCTAAACATTTCACCCTATTGAATATTATCGGTCCCACCGCTTTCCACATTTCATTTTCTTTAAAACTTCACTAACTTGATTTTAATAATGATAAAAAAATGAAATTCTATTTTATTTAGGGTATTAAGGTTGTCAAAATGAAATGTCAAATTAAATAAAAATTAAAAATATTTGCATTAGACTAAGTCATCACTCATACCACTCACGCTTCTGCCTCTTTGCGAAATGGTTTGACTTTAATCTCTTTTTAAATAATAACCTAAATATCTTGTAAAATCATATGACCGGACCACAAGGATTTGAAGCGTAAGAGTTAGTCACTCCGCATAAATGTTCTCAAGCATGATTTATCCTCTCTTGTGGAGGTAAACTATATACCTATTTTCGTTTAAATTTAGGCCATATTTTGATTTATACTAAAACTCCTTAGATTTATGGTCTGAGGTAGCTGTTTTCTTCGAGCTACTAGCATAAATCCTCACTTAGGCATTCCCACAATCTTGTGTTATTGGATTATAAATCCTAGTTTTCTAATAAAATGTTAACTTTAATTGAATAAATCTCTTCAACTTCAAATATATAAATCTCAACCATAGAGATTGGAATCACTAGATTTCAAGATAAAGAGTATTTCTTATTCATTCCCTTTCGAATAAGTTTTCTCCTTGAATAATCTCATTTGATTTTCCAAACATAACCAATTTATTGATACCAAATTTTGGAATTTTGGAGATTTTAATTTTACTTTAATCGAGTATTCGGGATTTCCATTTTTGGATGTAAGAACTTAACGCCCTACTTAAAATAAACCCAGCTTTAATTTTTTGTAAATAGGAGAAAAATCCGATATATTCAAAACTCATCATGCCAGAGTCCTATTGGTGTCATTATAAGGTGATGATTTATATTTTTTCGAGTTAAGACATCATTCTTTAATATCGCACCGATCACTAAATACTCTAAGATCTACGTGGTATCCCACATCTCAAAAATAAACACCATAAAGTGTAAACGAATCGAGTTGAGTTTTGACTTAATTGAGCTAACCTTATTTAATCCCTGTTAAGCTCGAGCTCGAGCTCGACTCGATTTAAAGAAAGTAAAGCTTGAGCTCAACTCAAATGCTCGAGGTCGTTTAAAAAGCTCAATAAACTATTAAACCAATAACGTGATACACGATAATTACAGTTCGTTACTATGTAATCAAGTCAGCTCGGTAAGCTGTCGAGTTAAGTCAAACCAGGCCCGAACTCGAGCTCGAAAATTTTTCGAGCTTGTTTATGAGCTCAAGCGCGAACTTGTGGCTCGATAAGCTTGGCTCGGAGCTAAACTCGAGTCAGCTCACGAGCCAGCTTGACTCACTTACACCCCTATATCCTGCTGTCCAGGTGAGTTTTTTTAAGTTTTATTTGCTCTTGCCATTTTTATTAAATTTAGCTATTATTATATTTGTCCATATAATGTTTTGATTCACTTAAGCAATTTTCATTTAATTAAACTAATTTTAATTGCTTAAGAGTTCATTTAGTTATGTTCCCTGTGAGTCCATATTTCGATAAAATTTTGACATCATCTCCTCTGGTTGTTTGTCAGATTTGAATGACTGATTCTAAATGCACACTTTCAACATTTTGGGTTCAGAGTAAAATTAAACAGAATGTAATGTTCAAAATACACCGAAAAGGAGTTATATAGATTGAATTCGCCGATTGAATTCCAAATACAACAATGTAAAGTGACGCGGCCAGTGGCGCCAGTACCAGGCTACCGGCCACCTGGCCACCGCCGCCGGCCATGCCACAGGCCGCCTCAGCCATGTCAAAACCTTTCCATTTTACATTACATTTTTAACCAAACAAAAAAATAAAGAATAGAAACTCTCAACCAAATAACTATAAAAGAATCTTTTTACATCAATTCTTTACATGTGATTCCAAATCAAAACCAAATGCTAAGAAGGAGACATCTAATCAAAATTAAGTATGTCCACGCCTAAAAAGACGTGCATAGGTAGTATTTTGTAACATCGAGACCGTAAGTCCTTCCAACTTATGTGTCTAAAATAATATGCATAGGCATTAAATCACCTGCATAATACCAAATAAAATATACATTTTTATACATTTACAAGTGAATTTGCAGAGAAGTAAATTCTTTTTGGTTTTGTATCCAAAAAAAATTTATATCACTATTTTTTATTTTTCTTTTTGGTTTCTCTAAATCAAACAAAAGGAGAGAGAGAGAGAGAGAGAGAGAGAGAAGAGAAGTAAATTCTTCTCTGTTCATGATTTGGAGGTATGATGGGGAGTGAGGAGAGATGATGTGATTAGGTGGTCGAAGCCTGCTGTCTTTGTGCGACAGGGAGAGACAGGCAGTGTAGTAGGTCGGTGAGAGAGAGAAATGCTCCAGATGGAATTTTAGCCTTGATGTGTGAGAGGCTGCCGGCAGTGGTGTTACGCGTGGGCATGGAAAGTGAAGCGGCCGGCTTGTGGGGAGAGCAAGCGAGCAGCGACAGTGAACTCACCGCCAGGAGGTTGTTCAAGGGGAGCTGAGAGAGTTGGGTTTTTGGAGGGAGAATGGAGCTGTGCGATGCAGGAGAGGAGACGTGAAACTCTCGTGTGGAGAATAGAGAAGAGAAGAGTATGGGTTTCATGAGACGAAGAGGTGGTCGGCGAAGCAGTGGAGTGCGGCTGCTTTGGGAAGAGCTTCTCAACGAGAGAGGGAGGATATCCAGCCTAGGTAAGTGGAGTGATTCCAGCGTTGCTTGGCCGAAATGAGAGCTCCAGGTGAAGAGGCGAGATGGAAAGGTCAGGAAGGTTGACAGCCGGTTTTGGGTGCAAGAAGAGTGTGATGGGGTAGTGGTGTGAGTTGAGGAGAGAGTGGACGGACTATTGTGCGACGAGGACGGAGAACTGGGAAGAGATGGAGTTCGTTGCTGCGGGAATCTAGAGAGTCGAATTTTAGTTTTTGGCATGAATGGAGAGATCACCTTAACATTTTAGTTTTTTTTTTGTTTCTAGACTTGATGGAGATGGAATGAGATGATGGAGTACGAGGTCGGCGATGCAAGTATATGGCTGCGGATATTCTAGGATTGGACGAAGGATACGAGGTTGGCATCAATAAAATGAATAGGATTTAAATAGTATTAGTATAAATATTGATATTATATTAATATTAATATTATAGTTATCTTGTACATCTATATTAATTTCTGCACATTCATTTCACATGCATGTGATTGATGCATTGATGATTCACTTTGTAGAGCAATTCCTATCAATATGAATATCATTTTTAGACAAATTTAATATTCTAGATATGATGATGTTATATGTTTTATAATCTAAGATCATTTGGGTGATTTCAATATTTCAGATGCATCAGCGAAATCTAATCAAAGATTATTTTAATCAATTTCGCTAATGATAAGGATATTTTGACTTTGATTTGTATAGTGTTACGTTCGTAGTCCATCGATTTCTCTACTTTTTCTTGATTCAACTTGTGAGATATATGACAACAGTATGAGATTCATTCAGCTAAAACTAGGCTCATATGGATAATACAAGTCAACTGAGATATTAATTTTAAACCATCAAGATATTATCAAATTGCATTGAAATTATTAGGAAGATAATTAAAATTTTAAATGAAACATAAGGATTTTAAATAAAAATAAGGATGAAATAGAAAGTCAAATTGGACCTCACCTCTAAATGTAAGCACCCGGTGAGCAATTCTTTTAATTCAGAATAAAGCACTGAGAGCCTTCTATGTTCAGCAAGAGAGCTCAGATAGACAGATCTGTTCAAATAGTTTTTGTTATTCTAAAATAAATTGATATAATTAGGAACTTCCGAAAAATATAAGAACAACAAGAATATTAGTCCTAAAGCAAAACAGAATCAATCATGTAGGAAGTCTGCACAAAAAGAAAGGAAAAGCGATAAAAATTCTGAGCAAAATTCAAATGGTATATCATGAATTTTACCCCGAGGAAAAGATTACTAAAGTCATACACATGTCATAAGTACTTCACAGGTATCATTTAAAATAAAATGACAGATAAAATTACACGTAAGAAAATCATGAGTGCTATTAATAGATCAAGCAACATGAGGAAAATCTTGGGAAAATTTTTAAATTAGACATAATTATAAATTTAATTAGCTAATTAGATATAAAAATAAATAAATCAAAATAGGCCAAGTCGTTCGTTGGCTTGCTTGCCTTAATTTTTTTTAAAAAAAAATTAGAGCATTTGTATTGTTATATCTATCTCATCCAGATCTTCGAATTGAGGTGAGCAGTATTGTTGGAATTATAACAAAATTTTTCACAACTTTCGTGTTGATCAAAATTAAGATTGTGGCGATAAGCGGTTTTTTGAATCGAAAAAATTCACCGACGAAATTTTGAGCGCTTTATTTGTCATATATCATCCTCAGATCTTAAAAAAAGATGTTAGAATCTAAATTCCCACAACTTTGTGACCCAAAATTTAATAATTTAAAGTATGTTTAAAATATGTGTTTTTAGCTTATTGTTATTTTTGGTATATTATATGCCGTGATAATTAGACTGAATGGAAAAAAAAAGTAATTAAAATAAAATATTAAAATTAAATAAAATCTGAATTATTTTATTATTGTTGGTCTGATGAATATATTATTTTTTAGAGAATGGGAATATCCTAAAAAAAATTAATTTTTTTATTTTTTTATTTTGTGTTAGTTTCATTAGTTTTGTTGATCGAGTTATCTGAAAGTTTGGTTTTGATGACTTTGATTGTTTCGATCTGTAACTTATATTATTTTATGTGACTAAATATTTATTAAATTCTAATTTTATTTTTTATTAAATTTATTATTGTTTGCACTATTTTTAAATAATATTATTCTATTTAAGTCTATAGTTTAGTATTATAATTAATTGTATTATTACAAATTTCTTAAAGAATAAAAAATACTAATTCAAGGTTTGAGCATATGATATATGTATGTATATATATATGTATATATATGTATGTATGTATGTATTATATTTTAGTATTATAACAATTGTGTGGTTTGTGTAGTCAATCGTAATTTTTGATCATATAAAAGTTGTGGAAGAATTACGATTCCGATATCAATCGGCGATTACCTGGATGAGTCGATATAGACAAATAAAGCGGCTCAAAAATTTCGTCGGTCTGCGCTTTTTTCAACGTTCACGCCACTTTATCTCTCTTAATTTTTTATCAACATAAAGTTGTGAAATTTCGTTCGCGATTATAATCTGAAACCGCTCAATTGACAATGAGGTAGATATGAGCAAAATAATGCAGCTACCCCTAATTTTTTTAAAAAAAATTAAGGCGAGCCAGTCATCCGTTCAACGAACGACTTGACTTATTTTGATTTTTTTTTCAGTACCTAATTAACTAATTAAACTTATAATTATGCCTAATTTAAAAATTTTCCCAAAAAACCTTAGGGGTTGCGTTCATATATTCAACTTTTTTTACTATTTGATGACTTTGTAAATCATTGAGGGGTTGTTTGGTTGCCTGCATTTAGAGTGTAAAGTAAATCAAATGCAGTGAATTTAATTTTTTGAGTGTTTGGTATGATCTGAGTAAAATTTTAATCATTTGTAGTATATTTTCATTAAAATTATCATTATTTATTTAGAATTCGCCCGATTTGGACAATTTAATCTGGCCGTATAAAGTGTTGCCACAGCACGCCGCATATATTCGTCGCGCCATTCGCAGCCGCCACCAGACCGTCGTCCGCCGATACCGTCGACCCCAGCTCGGCCTATATCGCCACCCGCATACCGTCGGGTCATCGCCCGCAGACAACCGCGCCGCCATCACACGCGCCACCACATCGGTTGCCGCCCGTAGCCGCGCCCTACCCGCCGCCATCACCGGTGTATCAGTCGTCGGACATCGCTTATAATCTCAAAATATTTTATTATATTTATTTTGCAAACAAAAAAAAAAAGAAATTCATGTGTAGAATTTTAAAACAAATTAAAATAATCTAAATCATCGCATTTTTATGCATTCAGTTCTTTCTGCTTTAAATGCAGTTAATCATACAGCCCCTAAATAAGAAGAGTTTTCATCAACTGTTTGATGTTGAACTGTAAAATATCTGAAACTATAAGCTCATCTTATGAACTGAATCATTATTGGATGACGAACAGGGGATATGGAAACAGAGATCACAGTGAACTTCTAATATCTTGAATGTTAAAAATAAAGGAATACGTAAGATAAAGGTAATGAGAGAATAGTTAAAGAGATGAATGAGCACAAGAGAAGAGAGAGAGAGAGAGAGAGAGAGAGAGAGAGGAAGGAGGGAGGGAGGGAGGTAGGAGAGAGGGAGAGAGAGAGAGAGAGAGCCTCACGGCAACAAGAAAGAGCTAAGTTTTGATCCCTAAAGAAGATATCAAAGAAAATTCATATTTTACTACATAATTAACCAGCTGCATTCTATGACACTATTTAAAATAATAAAGCTTACTAAAAATGGAAAAACTACCATATAACAACAACAAACCTTTATCTCACTATGTAGGGTCAGCTACATGAATCTTTCTTCTCCATTGTGTCCTATCAAGTATCAAATTCTCATTTAATTCTAATAAATTAAGGTCATATTTTATACATCATAACCAAACCTTTTTAGAATTATCTCCATCTTTCTTAACATAAGGTGAATCTAATACATTACTCTCCTAATTGGGTCATCGGATGGCTACCAAACTATCCAAGGCAAACGACCCTTGAATAAAAAAAGAATACCAAAGTATCAAATTAGTCCTAATGACAATGACACTTCAACACATTGCACTTAAAGGACAATTAAGATGACCAGATAAATTAAATAACACATAAAATCATGAAAACTCATGACTAAGGACTTAGGGAAGTAAATTGTACTGCATGAACTCCGTCGAGTTGTAAAGAACTCTACAATGCAGACACTGCTGCAGGCAGAACTAGAGCATATTAATTGTAATGTAAATCTTGTGAAATTTAGTCCGAAGTAGATAGATAATTTTTTAAAAAATCCAATGAAATGACAAATAGCTCATCCATGGAGGAATAATGGAGAGGAAGAATAGGGAAGAATAAAACCTTCATCAGTAACATCAGAACAAGACCCTCTTCGAACATTGGCACAATCCTGAAATGATAGCTTTAAAAGCTTGGGTGATCTTCATGTCATGGGAAATTAATTCAATCTAATTGAAGTCTCAATTTTAACTCGTTTTTAGATATCGGTAAACTTAAATCTGCATTTTGTTATCTGAAGCTTGAAATTTTCTAAAATAAAAAAAACAAAAAAAAAACAATGAGTATTTACACGTTTGGAAGATACAGCTAGGAAGGAAGGTGGAAGAAGAGAAAAGGAATGTAGTTTTATGAACCGGAAATTTGCAAAAGGTTTTTTCTGAATCCTGTAGCAAAGGATGTGGGATGCAACAGTAAATAAGAAGAATTAAATGAACGATGAAGGATTGTTGGAGGTTGTGGCTTAGGAGAGTGGCTGTGTATGACAAGAACAGATGAAAGGATGCTAGGATACATGGATTGAGATAAGAAAGAAAAACAAAAGATGCTTGCAAAGAGATTTTGTGATTGGAAGTTGAGTCAAAGAAATTAAACCGGATGTGAGATTACAGTACGAAACATTAGAAGGCTTGGTTTGATTAAACCTGTTGTAGATTGATTAAGTAGAACAAATCCAGTTCAGCTTGCCTAATGGGATGGTTGGGTTCAGGTTTTTACAGGGTTTGGGCTCAACTGATGACAAGATAGAATTAGATTAGCTAAATCGAAGTAAAAAAAAAAAATTTAGAAAATGACTGGGCAGTTTGAATTTAATTCAATCTTCAATTCAGTTCAAATTGAAATTACAACTAAATGACTGCTTTGTGGGTAAGGAAAGCTTTGGATGGGTCAAGGGTTTGGGCTCAAATGACGATGGAAGGATTGTGAAAGAGAGTCTATGGTAGACTTCTAGTATCTTGATTGTTGAAAATGTAAGAATATGTGGATGAAGAACTGGAGGGAACAGAGAAAGAAGGAATTGAGAAAAAAGATAAATGAATGTCTCAAAGAGAGGTAAGATGTAGGAAAAAAAAAAGAAAGAAAGAAAACCTCGTTGCTAGAAAAAAAGAAAAGAAAAATTGATCACCAAAGAAAATGCCAAAGAAAGGCCACATTTTACCCACAACACAATCATCCAAATTATATGATCCTAGGCACTATTTATAATAATAGGCTGTATTCAAAATGCTGAAATAAACAATAAATGAATAGAATATAGCAAATTAGTTATGCAAGAAAAATAACATTTTAACCAGTAATAACTAACTTAAATACTAATGAAGAAGATGATGCATTAAATAATACTAAAAACAAAAATGCATAAATAAGGACTGAATAAATGACATACATTACATCATACTAACCATAATTAATTGCAATCCTTCAAAAGAACTTCCTATGTCTGACATTTTCAATATTAATAATGTGTTTGCTTATTCACATAATTTTCATGTACTATAGAAGCAAAACGGCTAATGATCTAGTGTTCCTAATGAAAATCTAAGATGGGATGCACAAGATGGTGCAAGCAAGGTAAAACTTGTAGTTAATAAGCTCTTAATTCAGACAAGAATTCATTTCTTTCTATGAAAACTTAAAAAAACATGCAAAATATAACCAAAAAATTAATTTAGTGATCATTTAATTTAAAATTCTATAAGAAATTTGACATTATAAAAAAGCCATGATTTGATCAAGATTCAAACCTCAATAAAAGAAATATGACTTAAATATTTTTAACTAAAGTTGATTATTCTCACAAACAAATCATAAAATATGCCAAAATAAAAAAATCAAAAGAATTAAAAACACTAAATAAAATATTAAAACCTTAAATAAATTGAAGAAGATCATTTCTCGCATAAGTTGGTAATAAATAACTGCATAGTACTCAAAGAATTCACATCCAACTGAAACTCAATTTTTAGTGTAAAATTAAAATTTCAATAAGCAAACATTGAGTTTGTATGCCTAGATAATGCAATATGTATAATCATCAAACCACAAAATTAGTAGCTTCTAGAATTAAAAATGTTCAAATCCTAATATTAGTTACAGGACTTGATCGCTATTTTTGACAACTCAAAACCACAAAACAACAACCACATATCTCTCCATTCTAAAATGCAAGCTAGCCAACACAAGGAAACGTAATTAACAACGCAAGAAACACTAGCCAACAGAAACATAGATCCAAACTCAAGCAAGCTATAATGAGCAGCAAAACTCAATAATTCTGATTCAATGAATCCAAACTTCCAATGAACCAACATCAACAGCAAAAAACCAAAATTGAACCAAGAAAATAATCAAATTAAAGAACCAATAATGAAAAATCAAACTAAAATATATAGCACAAATATAACCCATTCTTTGAAAGAGTAGCAGGCATGTTTAAACAAATAAACTGAAATTTAAATGACAAGCTATAAAACAGAATAACTAGGAAATAATGCTTATATCATTAGATTACTCATTTTAATGCGTACAATTTGTGTACCCAATGAGTACAAATTTAGAAATTTTCATCAAATATGTCTGATCTGAAAAAAATTCAAAACCAATGCATCATTCATCAAATAAATCTAGACATAATTGTTGTGCTTCATGTAAATCAATCCATATATCATCACATATAGGTCTAATCATGCCAATACATAAAATACCTCTGACATCCACCATTAATAATGGGCATAATCTCATCATCTAATATTACTTCGAGAATCAATGTTTAAAACTATTTAACAAATGCTGACTTCTAATGGAGAGATGAAAATAGAGACAAATCGAAGGTATTACTCATCGCATCTTAAAATCAATTATTAAAAGCTCTTTTAGAAAATCTTTTATGGTTTAAAAGTGTTATTTGTTACCACTTGGTTAAAATTTTATATACCTCTATTTAACATCGATAATAAACTTATAATTGTCATAGTTGACTAAATTTTTATGAATATTTTCGTACAAATAAGAAAAATGACTAATATGATATATGATAATTAATAAAATGCTAAACTCCAACAAACAAAAAAGTCATAAAAATATAATGAGTGCATGAGAATGAGTAGCCTCTTTAAAAAAAGCCAACCCAAATGGCTCAAATATTACTCATGAATTCATGATGAATCAAAACTTTAAGATTTAATCAAATTGATGGTATTGTAAAATTCATATTTTTGTCAAAAATTTATCATTAATAAAGTTCTCCTAAATAATTAAGCAACTTAATTTTCACCATAAGGATCCATTCATGAATTCATATATTAAAAAAACCAAGAGTCAGACACAAAATTAATAGCAAACTGATCATTCATCAAAAGAAACATATCAATGGAAATTGTCTCAAGAATTATTCTATTAGTTTCTTCATCAATCATAATAAACATGATTTATTCAATTTCACATTCAAGAATAGACAACCTAATTAAAGTTAAAGTTCATAAATAATGTCAAGTACAATTATGAATTAAATCTCAAACTTTGATGCTTGTTCTATTATAAAATTAGGTACATGAGTATGTTCTAATGTAAGTACTACTTCAAATTCAATAATGTAAGATACAGAATCACATTGTGATAATAAATCATCTAGTTAATTATCAAAAGAAAATTTTCATTAACAACAGTACATATGTGAATACTAAAATGGTGTTGTTAAACCAAGCTTTAGAGGTGATGCCAAAGATTTTTCTATAAGAATATTAACCACAAATTAGCAAAAGAACAATTATAATATTCTTTAATATGCAAAGCTCGATATAAAGCCCCATATAGCTTTTTGATGAATTATAGCTTAATTCATACAATCCCATGTCTAAGACCTTTAATGAAATAGATAATAGTAATATAATACTCTATAGGTAAATAACATTTTGCAATCATTAAATTAGTTATATGATTGATCACTATATTAACTAAACGTAAAATATTGCAGTTTAAATTTATGTTTCATATTAGCCTATGTAAATTTAACAACAATATTTTGTCAATAATATTGAGCATTGCTCACTTGCTTTGATCTAACATGCTCAACTCTGCAAAATCAAACAAGTTATATCTTTCAAATATATATATATATATATATATATATATATATATATATATATTTAAATTATCAATTGAAGATTATACATCTTGCGAAATGTAAGAATGTAATTTTGAACCTCTTAACAGTCACATTTGTCTAGAACAACAACTTACCCAATTTCATTTAAACTATATCATGTTATTACTTTGTCAATGATATAGTTATTATAATGTCCTACTTATGGCTGGTGTAACATACAACATTAAGATTTGATGGGTCAACAATTTTACCAAGTCTTAATAATCATATATCTCAAGCATTTCTTTACAATTTTCCATATTCCCCTCACAAGAATTATTTCCCTTTTGAGATTCAACCCACCTCCATTTCTAACCAAGCTAATTTTTTAATTCTATTTCCTCATTTTCCTTTGCTAAGGTCTATGATTGTTAACAAGACTTGATCACGTGTTAGATTCAACAAACATTGATATAACTAAGAATACAAATGAAAGAATGAATGTTTAAGAAAAGGTAATCACATACCGCACAAAAATGACAAGTTAATTAAAACAATCATGGCAACAAACCAAAAACATATTTTAATTAGCTAATATTAAGCAAACAAATAAAGTACCATATACCAAATGATCAATTTAAGTACAATATAATATTTTCGGCTTGCATTCTAATTAGGTGAGGATGATGGACCATTTATTGGCCTAAAATGATTGAGCTATTACTTACCAGACGCTGTATTATTATAGCATTCAAGTCAGCATAATTTTCCATTTAATCCTTGAAAACTGCTCATGGAACCAGTTTTGAAAACTAAAATGTAAGTAATAAGATCAAACTAACACAATACTTAAATCATCATAAAAATAAAAATAAAAAACCAAATTCTAACTACGAGAGTTGGTATAAATCCTTCTTCTCCATTCGTTATGGTTGACAACTGAAATAGGTTTTACCACCAAATGCAAAAAAATAAAAAAAAACAAATCCAAATAGCAAATCTAACATGTAGTGTTTCTTTTCTTAAAGCAGTTAGTGCAATTGCCAATTGGTTTTCACAAGAGTTGCAGCATAACGCAGACCCATATGCTCTTGATTGACAGCAGGCATACGACGAAAATAGTATCTTCTTACATATTTTTTTCACAAATAAGTCATTCAATGTGGGACGTAGTACTAGACAAGCTGACAATGAATGAAAGTATCCACACAACTTGAAATGTTGGGTTAAGTCGCATCCGGTCGGTTTGTTGTTATGGGGGATCATAGATACTGCAACGGCACTAAACCATCCTAGTTTAACGAGTTGAGCATAAACCCGGTGGCCAGCACCCATGTTCAACTCAGTTCATCAAGTTTTTAAGAAAACAACCTCCTGAAAAATCTATTACAAATATAATTCTTCATTGTCTCTTCATGAAGCTCGTTCTTTACCTTTTGTGAGATAACTCAAATAAAATGTGTTGGTTTGCACGGCATAAATTTGAATGCATATCATCCATGCAATATTTATCAAAATTACAGTAACATGGGAGATCTTTCCTAGAAAAGGCTTTCGAAGTTCGGAAATCAGATGAGAGGCATAGAGTTATACAACTACATGATATTCCTTTTTACCTGAGATCCGGACACTTGCGCCCCAGCTCAAAGAGAAGCCTCCCGCTTATGTTCTCACAATTATGGAGGCAAAGCTCGTGAAGCGAAGCTCGCGCCAAATACCCGATCGAAGAGTCGTCAAGCCTGCTACAGTCCAGCTTCAGGCTACGCAGATACGGGTTAGGAGGTAGCAAAGGCCTCAGCAGATCCAGCGTTGGCGCTATCTCCTGAAAAACAACGAAACAAAGCAGAGCAAGGTGTAAACCTAGGGTAAAGTGATTGAGCAGATTTGAAGTAATTTTGCTATATTGGAAGGCTTACGAGGAGATGAAAGGATGGGATGAACGAAAGAGTGTGGATGGCGCAGGAGCGGAAATATCTACACGAGGCGGAAGCTGCACAGAGGGAGCGGAGATCGAGCTTCGACAGAATCGTTGCTATGACGGCGAAGGGGAGGCGCTGTTCCATCCCAAACGAAAGATCGGACGCCAGGTTTTCTTCTCGTCCTACTCTGTAGCCGCCGTGAAGCCTCATTTCGGCTTTCTCCTCTCTCCGGCGGCCGGCCATCTTTAAGTGACTTTGGTCGGAAGTACTATTTTCCAACCAGATTCATCGCTGATCAATTCTCACTACTTCACCCGTTAAATGAAGAAATTAGGTTTTGAGTCAAAAATAGCTAAAAAAATGTCATGGAAATGTAATTGTTGATTGTTGTTGGATTTGCATACAATATATACTATATAATTCTTTATATATTATATATTTGATGTTAAATTTAATATTTATATATATAATATTTATATTTTTAATATTAAATTAAAATTATCATTATTATTATTATTTTAAATAAAATATACTTATATGCATAAGAAATATATATATATTTTTTTAATTTAACAATAAAAATAAAATTTATGGACTCATATTATATAAAAGCTCTGCACATATGAATAATTTAATATCAATTCATATGAGACACATGATTTTTTTTTATGTGGATATCAGAAAATTGAAAAAACAACTAAAATTTTAAGAAATTTACAAAAATAAGCATGACATGCATTAAAAAATGGAAAAAGTAAGAGCATCATGCACATTCTTAGTATTTCTCAGGAGAATTATCCACATTGACATTTTTATGTCACTACATAGTTGGCTTCAATATTTCTCATAATTAATTTTAAATTTTGGAGGATAATTAGGATTTTAAAGAAAAAAAATTAGAATCTCAACATGATGTGAAATATTTTTTTGTAATTTTTTTGTAATCGTTATGTCTATTGTAATATTTTTTATTCAACAACAACATGTCTTTATCCCACTAAGTGTGATCGGCTACTTGAATCTTTCGTTTCCATTATGTCCTTGTGGTGTTTATTTTTTGGGTGTTTTGTGTATATGTGTATATGGGAGGACACCACGCAGATCTGAGGATATACTTATTAAAATGATCGGGTATTGAAATATATCTTATCTCGAAAGATAGAAATCATTCTACTCTGATGACGATCACCCTAAGGACTATGCGTGGTGGGTCTTCGAATATACTAGAGATTTTTTTCCCTACTTTACATTGATGAATAAAGTAATGTTTATTTAAACCGGGTTCTAAAATTTTCGATGGGGGCAAGCTCTCATAGTTAATTATATCTTAAGAAAAATGAATCCCTTAAGAATACTCTCGATTAAAGTAGGCGATTGGTGTCTCCAAAGAATTTGAAGATAAAACTATCAATAAATTGGTTATAATTAGAAAATCAAGTGGGATGGATCAAAAGAAGAGATTTATTATCGAAGCCAGAAAGAGATAAGTAAAGAATGTTCATGATATTAGGAAGCCTGGTGAACATTTCAATCTATCCTATGGTTGGACTTTATATTTTTGAAATTGAAGAGATTTTATATATTTGAGTTAACATTTTATTAGAAAGCTAGGACTTATACTCTAACAACACAAGATTGTTATGATGTTTAAGAGGTGTGGATTTATGCATGTAGCCTGATAGGAAAATAGCGACCTTAGATCCTAAATATGGTCATCAAAGCACGACTTAAATCTAAGGCGAAAATGGGCATATTGTTTACCTCCACAAGAGAGAATAAACCACTCAACTGTTGAACTTATAACTGCTTGGAGTGACAGCTAGCTAACTCCTCATACTTTTTAAATTCATGTAGGCAAGTCATATGCTTTTGCAAGATGGTTATTTTGTTATTTTTTAGAAAAGAAACTAAGTTCTTAAACTACTCTCTAAGAGACTAGAACATGAGTAGTGTGAAAAATGACTTAATCTAATGCAAATCTTATCATATTTTATTTAATTTTGGACTCTTTATTTTAACATAGGCTATAGGATTTTTGTATGCATAAATGCGTGATGAAATTGATTATGGGATAAATCAAAAGACAAATAGGTGTTTTTCCATCATAAGCTTTCAAAGGTTAAGCCCTTACTATCTCACAAAGATTAAAGCTCTCTCTTAGCAAAAATGAAATGATATGATATGCATGATATTAACATATAACATCGAGCTAAGGGGTTGCTAAATATTCTATTATCTTGATTTAATGTCCAGACTTTTATGTGAGATTATGAGTTATTTTTAGAAAATTTAGTTATGAGTTGTTAGTTTTGGTAGAAAAATTAATTTCTATCATAGGAGCCTAATTACATTCAGGTCATACAATAATCACCAATCATAAATAAACTATGAAAAGATACTTTTTTAATACACAAGCTAAACAAAACATCAAATAATTTTATAAAGCTATCACAAAAGAATAAGAGGATGATGCGGTCGGATGTCATCGTATAACCCGAAAAGAAAAATGAATGACCGAGCTCTACTCTTATACAACCTGGATTACAAGAGTGATAATTACAATTACAAATGATGAATGTTATGAGGGTTTTCATTCTTCGTTCTTCATTCTTCATTCTCCATTTTTTACTTCTTTCCTCCTTTGACTTGATTTGAATGTGCTTGCTTCAAAGACATCACATGGAATATAAGACTTGATCTTTTGACTAATGCTCATCCTAATCCCCCATAATACTTATCCTAATCCTAATGCAAAATTACATTAAAAAAAAAGTAAATCAAGTTACACATGCAAAATAAATGTTAGCTAAACACATAATATAACCCAAGCAATTATATGAATAATTTAGACTTAGCACCACGCACATGGGTAATTGAGCTCACATGTCCTAACTTGGATTATGATTATGGGTTAAGCAACCTACACAACAAAAGCATTTATATTTTTATTACAGCGGGTACTTAAGCACAATCTCCTACAAAATAATGATTAGGTTACTCCTAATCTCAATCACCATACACCACATTCTATACATCACAAACAAGTATACATCAAACCATGCACCGCCCTAACATAAGGCTAGAAATGGTGACTTAGCCTAATGTACGGGCATTAAGGCTTGTATGGTATGTCCTAACTAGGCTTTAGAGTTGTAGTTTACTAAGTATAAAGGATTTAATTTATAAAAGATTGATTTTTATTTAAGTGATTTAATTGATTTAAAGATTTTACTTAGTGTTTTATTTTATTTCATATGGCATACACAAAATAACTAAGTGTTTTGAAGAGAAAGAAATAGAGGACATCTCTTTCATCCCTAACTTCAATCATTTCTAAAGCAAGTTAATCAATTCATTTAGTGAATGTCTTATTACATATTTTAATTAGTCATAAGTTTACGTTCACTTTAAATAAACATATTCAATGAGAAAGGCATCTTAAGGTTAGTTGAAATGAATTACTATCACATAACACATGTTTATTCATTTATTTCCATCACGTATATCATGGATATGATTAAATCCTAAGCATAGCTATATATGTAATTTATATCTTAACACGCTGAAATGATGAATGTGAGCAAATGTGTTTGGAATTAATGTTTCATTTGATTGAATGATTTTGTCATATTAATTTAAAGCTCTATCTAAATTCTTATGCAAAAGCATAAGGAAAGAACCTTAAATCACATTACTAATTAACTCAACCAAATAAACAAAGTATGAATGCATGTCTTTTTAATAGAAAAGTGGGTTCTCATTCATTAACTAAGTACACATCCACATGTATAAAAGTTTTAAGCCAGTACGTCGCCATTATTCTATACCAAGGGAACGAGGTAGGAACCTCCTTGGGGGCCTAGGGCTACTTAAAGTCGTGTGTCCTTAGGATGTCCACACTAATATACTGTTATTCTTAGATACATGTGGATGTATAAACAACTACAATAATAAAAAATCATGTAAATTTGTGTTTTTGATTTGATTAATTTATTTTTGTGTAAATGAATTAAAGCTCTATATAAATTCTAATGTTCAAATGCATAAGAATGAAATCAAGCAGGTACGTCATCATTGTTCTACACCAAGAGAACGAGGTAGGAATCTCCTTAGAGCTACTTAAAATCACAGGATGTCCAAACTATATACATTCATTCTTATGCAAATCAACACATGAATGTAAGGAAGAGACTTTATTCCATACACTATATTTATATTCACTTTCATTTTCTATGTATATATATAACTAAATTTATAATATATATGTATATTCGATCATTAGTAAATTTTTGAAAATATATTTGAGATTTTATAATGATACTAGTCACACATATTTTTAATTTAAATCAACACATGCAAATTGATATAAAAGAAATTATTTTTATTTGATTAATTTGAAAGACATGAATGTATGTGTACAAGTGGCATACAATATTTAGCATGATTGGAAGGAAATAAAATAACACAAGCATGTGATTTCATTCAAATCAATCTAAGCCCTAAAGACAATCAAACTAAATAAGATTATTTAAAGCAAACCAAAGTTCTTTAATGTCATTTCATTTTTATGTTTAGTTTTATTTATAGAAATGTGAAAGAGGTTTGCTAATCCTAATCTCATTCCCCATGTATGAGTTAATTTAGTTTAATGAAAAATAATTAGGTTGATTTTATAGTTTAATTAGGTTAAGGTGTGAATTAAGTGAATTAATTAACCCTTATCTACATCACCTTAAGTTAATTAACTAATTAATAATGAGCTAATATGATATGTAATCACATGAAAAGTAAATTTACAATGAACCTAAGAAATGAAAGGGGTCTAATACAATTTGCTCATGATTAATAGTTAATTAGGCTTAAGGAGCTCACTTAACTATTTTTGTGATTTTCTCACACATTGAGCTAACAATAATTTCATTATCTCTCACTTTGGGTTATTGAATACCCAAAGAGCTACCCAAGATTGATTAAAGGTGATTAGATTTGAATGAATGGATTTTAAATTAAGTTAATTAAGCTTATTAATCCATTTGATTAAGCATGTTCAATTAATGAAATGAAATTAACATAAGAAAAGAGATCAAGATAAAGGCCTTAATATCAATCCCTAAGTCCCATATTTGATCACTTAAGCTCTGATTTTATCTTGAAGATTAATTAATTAATTAAGTAATTAATTACTTCATTAATCATTAATTAATTTAATTTCAAAAAGTAAGAAAAACTTAGGAAATGAATTAAGAAAAATATCCCAATCACACTCCTTAACCTCCCTTACTATTCAACATAAGTAATTAGGCTTAAATAATTAATTAATGCACTATTCATTCACTAATTATCAATAATTAAATTAAGGGAGTGATTAAGGCTTAATCAATTAATTTTCCTAATTAAGCAACCAATAAAATTCCAAAAAAAAGAAGAGATAAGAGTCATCCACCTAAACATCAATAAAAAATTTGAGATTAATTGAGTGATTAATTAAGGAGTAATTAAGCTAATTAGATTTTTAATCAAATCTTAATTAAGCTAAAATCACTATTTGAAATCAATTAATAATAATTTTTCTAAATAATACTTTGAAATATCTTTAAAATGAGCCCAAGTTTGTATTTTTTGAAATTTTCTAGGATGAGTTATGATTTTTAGAAGTTTCATCCTTGAAAATGGATTAATTAGAAAATAATTAAAGCCTTATTAATTTGACCGTGGCGGCCTCGACATGGCTTTCCACAGTTATTTAAGTTGTCACATCTGCGGCGGATCGTCGCGTCTTGCTCAGGTGGATCATCCGATCTAAGATTGGACGGCCACGATCAGATCCACAGTTTAGGAAAGGAATCAAGGGATTTATCGCGGGATCTAATCAGAGTCATCCGTCCCAATCACTCAGAACGGACAGCTTATGATCTATCACATTAGCGGCGAAAATAAATTCATCCGCGCCCGAGGAGGCACACATCTAAGACTAAAACTCATGGCGTTCAAATTTACTTCACAAAAGACCAGCGATTTTCATACTGATGCTCGGTTTGTAAAATTACCTCAGGAGCTAATGTCGGTGGGATCGGAGGTAACCGCTTTAGTTGCGTGGCCGAGCTTGATTTGGTGTAGGGTGCTCGGTCGACCAAACCACGTGCATGAAGGCTTCGGCTCCGATTGAACTCCGATCTCCAGTGCTCATGAAGGCTTAGGGATGGTTCAGTTGGCTTCAACAGAGTATGAAGATGATGTGGGTGCAAGGAATTGAAGTTTGATTGAGTGGAGAGGAAGTATTGATCGAAGGAAGGCTACTCTATTTTTGGTTTCTCACACAGTGAGGAAATTCGATTGAGGGAGGTTTCAGGAAAAATTTGAATGGCTCTGAGAGGTTTCAAAAAAAATTTTCAAACTCACACAATGCCCAATGACTCACTTCCCACTCGAATTGGGGCAGTATTAGCCAAAAATGTGCGTGAAGGACGGACGGGATGGGTTGGCTTGTTTTGGCTAGTAGGGTGCCGTCAGGGTGCCAAAGAGGTCGTGTCCAACTCACATGGCTCTACTTGAGTAGAGGGAGTTGTGGGAGGAGTCTCTAAGATTGGTGTACAAAGTTTCCTTTTCATTTGCCCATGGGGTCCTTGGTTTGGCTTAAGTGAGGAGGAGTTGAGCTCCCATTTGTCCTTGGCCGACTTAGGGTGAGTTAGGTGAGCTAGATGGGTCAGGCGGAGCCTTACTTGAGTGCTTGGTGGCTATCATGGTGATGGGAAAGTCAGCTTTGCTAGTTAGCATGAAGATCTAATGGAAAGAGGGTTTTTCCAATGGCTAATATCCTTGGTGGGGTCCACTATGGATTTTGGCTGATTTGGGAATGAATTAGGACATGTTTGGGTTGGGTTTGACTGAGTCCTGGGGTCCCATGAGTTGGTTTGGAGTGATTTGGCTTCATTTGGTCAAAATGGGTTCATTTGGGTTAGGTTGGGTTGGGTTGACCAATTGGTCAAATTGGACTCATTTATGGCTTTGGTCAAGTTCAATAAGTGATTCGGAATAAACTTAAGTCATTGGTTGCAATCAAGTTGGATCAAATCATGATTTGACCTATTTTGGCTTTTTAGGCCAATTTGGGTCAACATAGGTCAAATGGTCAATTAGGCTTGGTTTGACTTAAGTGAGAGTTTGGCCATGTTTAATCATTGATTATGGGTGGATTTGAGTTAATAGTTTCAATCAATTTAGCATATGATGGATTTTGGCTAGCTTGGGTTTCATTTGGGTTAAATGTTGACTTGGCCAAAAGCTATGTTTGACTTAGTTTGACCCAATTTAAGGCAATTGATCACCCTTGGGTGATTGGTGATTATGTTGTGAGGTTTGGATGAGTTTAGTTCAATCCAATTTGGGTTGGATAACTTCGCCCAAAAATGTTCTTTTATGCCACTTTGGATCAAGTGAGCCTAAATGGGTTAATTGACTTGATCATGGCTTGATTCAAGTTTGGTTGAACTGACACATGAACTTAGGATTGAAATATAGATCCAATTGCGATTTGTTTGGAGCCAAATGAGTTTTGGTTCACATGATAATTTCAAGTCAAAAAAGGTCAACATGGACTTGACTTGGGTTGACTTGGGTTTGGTTTTAGTCATTTGAATTTATATTTCATTTATATTTGTGAATATAAATGGGTTATAAGAAAATCACTTGAGTTTGGGTTGGTTTGGATCAAGATTTGATTAAGCTTATGGAGGTGGGTCCATATGGCTTAAGAAGTTTCTAGATTTAGTTTGATTTATTTTGATTTGATTTGAATGGTTTGAATTTGGATTTTATTTGTGAATATAAATGAAGTAATGATTAATTTATAAAGAAATCAACCAAATTTGGATTGGCTTTAAGGAGTTTTGGCTAAGTATATGAAGGTGGTTCATATAACTTATAAATAGATTTTGGAGTTTGGATTTAATCATGGGTTTCAATCATTTGGAGTTGGGAATGAATTTGTGATCTTGAATTTGAATTTGAGGTTTGGTTTGGAAGAAAGAAACAAGAATTAGGTTTATGTTATAGGGTAGGTAAGTCCCCCTAAATCCCTAAGGCACAACCTGTGCCTATGTCTAACTCTTCTAAGTCTCTAGAGTAGGTTAAGTGTTCACCCAATCACTAGAAATATCTTAAGGCTAAGGAACTCTTAGTGTCTACAAGAGTCCTAGATCTATGATGAGAAAGTTGAGAGCTCGCTCCAAAAGTGAGGTCAACAGTCCTATTATGCGTCAAATTCTCATTTAATTCAAGTATACTAAGGTCATTTTTTATACATCTTAACCCAGTCTTTTTAGGTGTACCTCTATCTTTCTTAACATAAGAAAAATCTAATGTATATACTCTCTTATCCGGGTCATCAGGCGGCTGACGCTTTATGTGGCCAAATCATCTAAGGTGACTTTCTTTATTCTTATCTGCCACTGGAACTATTCCAACTTTTTCTAGAACATACTCATTTTGTATTTTATCTCTAAGAGTAAAACCACTCATCCACCTAAGCATCCTCATCTCTACAACACTTAACTTAGTCTTATGCTTCTCTTTTATTGGCCAACATTCTGCACCATAAATCATTGTAAGTCAATTGTAATATTTTTTGTCATCAAAATAAATTTTTAATATTTTAAATTCAATTTAGCACATTAGAAAATCTAATAAAGCCTCTATGATTACTTTTAAACAAACTTTGGAGAGTTGGTAATGAAATAATATAATAGTTTTGCTTCAATTAATTGGCCAAACTTGAAGATGAATAAAATTATAATTTAGGAGAATTTATTTGGATTGTAACTCAAAGAGCAAACTTAGTAGGCATATAAAGAGATGCCACACCTCACATTTTTTTTTAACATTATAGTTTTATGCAGCAAATTTGTAAAAATCAAAACATATAAGTAATTGTAAATATTGATAACTTTTTGAGGACTCTAAACTATTGAGAGGGGATTCCTTGTTCCCCATTTAATGCTCACAACAATCTTATTATGTAGGTCAACTTGTAACTGATTTCGCCAAACTACATATTTATTTGATATGGCTATGATCATATTTTGAATGTATAAATTATTTTCAGATGACATAGACATTAATGTTAAAAAATAAGAAACAAATATTAAGCTATTAGAAAAATTCATCGATCGAGTAATAATCTAAAGACTTCACTTTAGTTAGAACAATTTAAGTTTAAAATTTTAATAGCCCTATAGTTAAATTAAATATTTCAATGAGGTGAGCACAAAAACTCCAGATATGTGAGACACAAATAAGCCCAAATTAAGCAATTAAATCATAATTGACAGCTCTTTTATACTATTGAAGGTTCAAATAACCTCTGAACCTTTCATACTTATAATTTAAATAAACAGTTAAATAAGAATAATCTAACGAGCACAACATCATTCAATTACTAAGTTATTGAAGCACTTAAATGCTAAATAAATAATGTATAATCAAAATAATTAACATGAAATATCTAATGATTTTTTTTTAGATTTTAGTTAGAATTATCAAAAAGTCACTCTTATAAAACATAATTAGACACTCATTTTCAATTTGAAAAAAAATAAAATAAAAAGACTGGAGTTAAAATTAAGAAAGCTCAGAGATCAAAAGAATTATAAAACTCTGTCCAATATTTGACACTGATAATCACTATCTGCAATCATTATTACATTATATTATCGTTATCTATTCATCATCATCCATTTGCAATAGTTTGGCAGCTATCAGTCATTCATAGTTGTATGATCACCATCATCTTCCACCAACCATCACCCGAATATCATAACTCAATACTACAACATTATCAATAATAATCACAGAAGATCAAGCCAATATTCTTAAACTTGTAATCTCATTGCTCTAATGAAGAAGAAGAAGAGTAAATTTTTATAGTCTTTACTTACATGATGGATTGTAGGGTTTTTTTTTTTTTTTTTCCTCCTTGAGTTTTCTACATAAAAGCTCATGCATCTCTTATAAATTTGTACCATTAGACTAAGAAGAATAATGAAAAATATGAGAGATTTTGCCTAAATGTTTATTTCTAGTTTAAAGTAAGATAACCTTATCATAATTTTGAAGTAATGAAGTGAAAATCAGTTGTCAAATGGCTAGACTGAGCTCGTCATGGGGACAAGACAATTTGTTCTATATGAATTTGTCTAATTATATAATTAATGGGCCGGTAAATGGTTTTATTTATGAAAACCATGGGCTTAACCACTTTTGCAGGTTTGCAATAATGTTATAAGTCTCATCAAATATAATATTTTAATTAAATATTCTTTTTTAAAATGATTTTAGGTGAACCTAAACTTTCATGGTGTGATTGATAGTTTATTCTTCCAAAATCATATTACATCTTAAAATAATTAAATAATATATATATAATTATAATTATAATTTAACTAGTTATAAAGATTTATACTTTGGGTTTTATTTTATGAAATGTGTATTTATTTAATAATAATATAAAAATAAGGCATTGAATGATACTTCCAAGATAGAGATTTTGCAAATTTTTGATGATGCACGTTCAAACAAGAATCCTAATGGTGGTTAACGATTATAAAACCGAGATCATTAGGCTTCATAATCCAGGGAAGTGTCTTTAAAATAAGTTTAAGGAATGTATCAAGGTTAAAATTTGATCTTTCTACTTGTTGTAACTTCCATATCGCAAAGTAGTGTGAATTATTAAATTGAATTTTTTTATAAATGAATTTTGAGATCATTTAAATTTTATATTTGATAAATTTATGATTAGAATGTGCATCTCAAAAACAAATAAAAAAATAAAAAATGAAGAACTCAATATTATTCAATTTTGATATTATATTGACCTTCGAATATTCATAAAACATCAGATGATCAAAAAAATCATGTTGGATTATTCGATTGAGTGCTTATAATTTTGACAAAAAAAATCAAAATGTCTCTATTAAAAATATGATTAAAATATGCTATAATATTCTTTCTCATCTAAGAAAGTTTTCATCTAAACTAAACATATATGATGCCCTTATCTTATCCAAAGAGATGAGGAGTCACTAATCAAGGGCCTCCTTGATCTTGAAATATACTTAGCTCAGCTGACCGTTATAGGTGAGGAAGCACACTATGCAAAAGAAGCCCAATGGATCACCTTCACAGTTGAAGACCTTCTACTGGAGGACTTAGAGCACAACCATCCTCTGTACATGACTACAAGAGTCACCAACACACAATTGTCATTGCCTACCAGCAATCAACATTGATGGCATCCATCTCCCATCATTGGCTAACATCTATGACTACAAGAGTCACGTATCACCCAACTACGCTATCGATCATCAATCAGCACTAATATTGATCATCATCAAACTTCAATATATATGTCATCAATGGCAAAACTGTATCATCAATCATGAACATCATCATACTATATGTGTCGCACCTTCTCATTTCTCTAGTATCTTTCGCTACTCTTACAATAGACCAAATCATAAATCTTGACTTCATGATTTCATATTCTACAATTAAAAGGAATGATAGTTTTTTTTTTTTTGTAATCACTGACTAACATAGTAGACAATTTCAATTAGATCAGCCTCGCGATTTTTTTCTTCGTAAGATATGTGTGTAACAAATAAACTCTAAAAGTACATTTTTAGGGTCAGCATTTTCAATATTTCACCATGAGAACCTTGAAATCTCTCAAAATCTTATGAGATGATGCCTACATATTGAAAGTAATACATCTATTTATCAACAAAAGCCAAAATTTGACAAACCTTGAAAATGTCTTTTTTTTTCATGAATTGAAGGCATGATTGTAAATTCCAATCACAGCTACATAAAAAGGACAGAGATAGGTGTGATTCCAGCTATTGAAGACTTTCAAACAGATAATTGATTGGATTCACCGTATGATTCATGATCTTCACACATACTGCTATGTCATGTCTCCTATGCTCCTTTTTCTTCATAAAGTTCAGAAAGATCAAATTACATCACATGCATTGTCTGAGATCCTGTTCCACATACCCGCACGCTTGAATTTTATTATTATTTTTTTCTAATGGTGGCCTCATGGACCCACTTCGTTTGAAATAAACATTGTTTCAGTCGTATATAATTTGAAATCTTTTCTTTCTGCTGACCTACTGATGCAACTCTCCTCTCTTTTTCAGTATTATTAGGCTTTGCCATCAACATTCTCAAGAAAAAAAACCATTATTTCAATTATTTTCTGCCTGTTCTTGCTTGCTTTTCTACCCCTGCACATTATAATTTATTTTAATAAGGAAAAAAAAGTAAATGGTGCAAAATGCAGATCGATAGATGAAGAAGACCGCAGAACAATTTCACACATTGATGATTTTGGTCTATGAAGGCAATCAAAGAAGTGGACTTCAATCAGTTATCTGAATCACTGCAGACATTAATCTGAAACTACTAAAAATATCACTTTTCTTAGTGCTCGGGGATTTGCATTGCGAGAGGTAAGAATAATCATAAATAAATAAAAGGGGTTTTTACATATATATATATATATATATATAGCACGCGAAACAAGTGTATTTACATATTTCACACCTCAAACTTAAATATTACTTACATATCACCCAAAAGTGGTATAGTTGCACAAAAATAGACTTCCGTTAACCTCTTGTGAACCCCATTCTAGCGTGGAGACTCAAACGGAGACTAATAGAGTGATATGTAAGTAATATTTAAGTTTGGGGTGTAAAATATGTAAATGCACATGTTTCGCGTGCTATGTATATAAAAACCCCTAAATAAAAACATAGAATGTGAACTTAATGTTCACCTTTAATGTAATCCTAACATCTATTTGAGAAAGATTTATGACACTTTACTTCTTAAATCATAATCATACTAGTATCTAATTAACACATTTGAACTTTGTTTCATAAAATTTTGTTGTTGGGAACAACATTCATGAACAAGCATATTATTTTGCACTCTAGTGTGCAACTACGTTTTGTTATTCTCAATCCAAAATTTTCAATTCAATCATTTATATTTAAAATAATAATAATTTGAAATATAGATTTTCTTATGGACAACTATTAGGAGCGGAACCGACCTCTGTTTTTAGGAGGGGCAATTTTATAATTTAAGACAAAAATAAAGGACAAAAAAAAATTTTAGTGGGGGCAAATGACTACTTTGATACTTCATATAAAAAAATATAAAATTCAGAGCGGGCAATTGCCCCCCCCCCCCCAAACCCTCCCTCAACTGTACCTAGGTTCGCCCCTGACAACTATAATTGCTTCAAACAAACAAATATTGTAATCCAAAACACTTCTTTTATTTTACAACTAATTCAAATGTTAGCCAATACTACATCATATGTCATTTCAAGCTTAATAGAACTTAAAATACTAAACTCGCTATCCTTTGTAAATCCAGAGAAAAGCAAAAATCATTAAATTAGAAATCAAGGAGACTATCAGCAAATTAGAGATTTGGGACCTTTTATAGTAAGATTCATTCATAGTCACCTACCACTGACTAGTGCGGGGACAGTTATCTATTTTCACCACCCACCAATTGGTTGAGTGGTCTTGCCTTAGATCTCTAGAGTAGTGGTCTAAGGCTTCGTTTGGGAGAGCTTTTTTAGTGCGTTTTGCTTTTGAGAGCGTGAATTTTTAATTTTGATACCCGTTTGAATAGTGTGTTTTTTGAAGCTGTTTTAACTCCATCTATGAAAACAGTTTTAGCGTTTCAAAAAAAAACAAATACTTTTGAAATCTTTTAAAACTTTTAGAATCAGAAAAAACAGTCTAAGATTCAAATCCTTTCAAAAGCAGTTATCTATTATTTTTGGAAACATTTGAGCCATTTTCATGGCAAACTCACACACGCTGGCGTTCCCCAAGGTTCGAACTCGAGATACTCGAGAACGAAATAAGGCTTCGACCAACAGGTTGAGATAAGGAACGCAACAATTATCTATTTTCTCTTTTAATACAATTTTCGCTTCTATGTTTAAATCCTTCACCTGCAAAAGCTAGCCATTGTAAATACTACTCTGAAGTTTTCTGTTAAGTGAACAAAACCTTCAACATAATTAGAAGCTTCAGAAAAAATCCCACGCTGATTAGAATTAATATATAAACGAAGGAGAAGAATTCTCACGTGAGAAACTAGAATTCTGGCTCATCGCAACACCAACTCCCTCACCCACCAAAAAGATAAAATAAAAAAGCAATCATATGCAGGCAGAAGAAAAGACAAAAGAAGCTAATTTGCTTATCTTTGCCAATTACTTAGCATATATATTTCAATGCCGGCCTTTCAAAATTAAATACAAATATTAAGATGAATTTGTCATAAACGAATAAAGGAGTATTATTCCTAAACATCTACAATTCATTGCAAAGAAAAGAAAAAAAGGATGAATCCCTCAATGTCACATAGAATTGTTTAACAGGAATGAAAAATCTATTAAGCTGAATAACCGCCACCAAATGCAGTTCTTTTCTCCATGAATCCCAGGTTAAACATCGAAGATTAGATCATGTCTTACCTCTTTGATAAGAATTTGAATAGTAAAGTTCAGAGCTTATGTAATGCCTCCATCGGGCATGCAAATTAGAGATAGCTGAAGTTATTATATCAATAATGATTGCCGGTTGGCATACACAAGAAGAACTGGAGAGTTAAAAATAACCTTAAAAAGACATAATCGAATCAATTCATAGAATTTAAAATAAAAGCGTGCAACTGATATAGAAATTTTCATACCAGACAATACCTTCAAACTCCTGATAGATAACTACAACTATAATTACGATCACCACAACAGCACTTACATTTATATATACACGATATCCCCGATACCCACAAGCACCACAAGACAACATTAAAATTGACAGTGGAAAATTCACAAACACCTTACAGGCAGCAATACTCGTACAATCTTAGCACCAAAAGATCAGTGCTTTCCATACTTATGCCAGCATAGGAGCATGATAACGCACCTCCTCACGATGTAGAGCCTGGACCGCTGCTCCCTTGCCGCCGCCAGCCAACCTAGCTTCTCCGACGAAGACCGCCGTGAGGCCCATCCCTCGCCGCCAGCTTTCGACGAACGCCGCGATGCGCACTGCCCCATCTCATCGGCGAAGATCAAAGAACAGGGGAATACGAACCAGTCATCCCCGACTCGCTGTTAACCCTCCTCACTCTCCTCCTCCTCTCTCTCTCTCTCTCTTTCTCTCAGTTTTTTCTCTCCTTCTCCAAGTAATTGGTTTCTTTCTTGATTCTGAACGCCGAACCCGGAACCGATTTTGGATGGTTCTCCTCAGTCCTCTCTCGCCAGAGCGTTGCCGTCTGCTGCCCCGTTTCGGTGTAACCGTTTTACTCGGAAACGAATGGTTGAGATTGCGCGCAGAGATAAATCGGTGGCGGTCGATTGCTGCTGTCGTCGTACAAAGCTTATTTTGGATTTGGCTTCACGTGGGGGAAGGCAGCCTGTTCATGAGCAGACGGCCCAATATCAATTATAGAATATTCCCCTTTTTTTTAATTTAATTGTTGAAACATTATTAAAAAAACATTTAGCACGTAATTCTCATATATCATAAATTTTACATTTATATAAAAAAATATAAAATTTTTAATATTATATTGAAAATAGCATCATCAAAGTGATATATTTTTTTTATGCACAATAAATTATATATATATATATATATATATATATATATATATATATATATATATATATATATATATATATATATATATATATATATATATATATATATATATATCTTTTATATTTTATTTTTGCTGTTGAATGTTGGGCCTTTTGTTTGTTATTGGTTGTAAAATAGAGTAATAGCTCAGTATAATAAAATTATTTTTATTCATGTATAATTGAGTTATTTGAGAATATAGTCTCTTTTTCTTCTTCTACTATGGCTTCTTATTCTTCTCTATCTCACTCTTTATTTTCATTACTAGAAAAAGATCTCTCTCTCTCTCTCTCTCTCTCTAAAACTTAAAAAATCTTCTATTTTTAGCATACATATCTCAAAGCATGGCTATGCTTAACCACCATGAGTGAACAAGTTTCAAACTTCTTTTTAATCTCTCTTTTTTATTTCCTCTTCTTGTAAGAATCTATTGTAACTCAAATATAAAAACGTTTTCCTTGGTTGATATTCGTCAAGGTGAACTCAACTCTAAGATTTTGTTTTGTATACCTTGCAATGGCTTAATAAATCTTCTCAATAGCAATAGTGTGCATAAATTACTTGATCATACTGTTCTAAAATTTTTAAATTGTTCTTTGTGATGGTCTCTCTCCTTTTTTTTTCCCTTTCATGAGTAATCATTTAGAATTGTTTCATCACATAGAAACCTTTGAAGTGTGAGACCTCTTTTACCACCTTAATGTGATGAGTAAATGCCATCAACTATAGCAGATGCTTGGAGGAAGAAGATTCAAGTTTAAGTCGTTGGTAATGGTCAAGCATAAATGAGCCTCCAAATGTGCCTTGGGTATGTATACTAAGATCCCAAAGTGCACTCTAAGATGGAGGAAGAGAAGGCTAGATAGGTAGAAAGATTAGACTGATGGACCCTAATATTTGAGTTGAAAAAGAAAGAAAGAAACATTTAAGAATCATTGGTAATGGTCAAGCATAAATGAGCCACCAAATGTGCCTTGGGTATGTATACTAAGATCCCAAAGTGCACTCTAAGATGGAGGAAGAGAAGGCTAGATAAGTAGAAAGATTAGACTGATGGACCCTAATATTTGCGTTGAAAAAGAAAGAAAGAAACATTTAAGAATCATTGGTAATGGTCAAGCATAAATGAGCCACCAAATGTGCCTTGGGTATGTATACTAAGATCCCAAAGTGCACTCTAAGATGGAGGAAGAGAAGGCTAGATAGGTAGAAAGATTAGACTGATGGACCCTAATATTTGAGTTGAAAAAGAAAGAAAGAAACATTTAGGAACAACAAAGTTTGTCCATATGCTAGCTTGTATTACATCATTTGAGATAAGTTTTGATTTCAAAGCATCCGTATTGCGTTGGATGTGCAATAGTGTCTTCAATTATATTGGATTAAAAGGGTGGCAATAATGTTTATACATTTTATTTTCTAATTATAGTCCATATGTTTCCCATATATGTAGGATAACAAGAGAAATGAGTGTTACTAGGCTCGAGGTTCTCACAATAAAAAACTATATGATTGCTAAAGCTAAATCTTTTTTTAGCACTATAAATATCTAGCTTTACGAGAGTATTGCTTCGAGAAAATTTTTGAGGACTACAAAACTTTAAGATGGACTCCCTCGAGAGCTCTACCACTATGATCTAGGAGATCATACATCTTTGGCTACATGCTTGTCACATGTAGGGTTGAGATCATATTTAGAAGAGAAAATTTTTGAAGGCTACACTTTCTTTAGTGTAAGCTTGAAAAATTAATATTATTGATTTTGATTTCTTTATCAAGCTACACTTGATCTAGCTAGCTTCATACTTTGGCTTCAATAAAACCTAAAGTGGTTACTTCCATAATATTTTTAGTATAAGAATAGCTACTCCATCCAATAAGAAAATAGATGTGAACATATGATAAGTTCTTTTATTTCATCACTCCCAATCGAGTTCATGGGAACAAATGGAAAAGGGTTTAGGATATAAATTCTACTTGTTTAGCAACCTTTATTGCATGGCACTATTTGCATAAATTCATCCCAATTAAAACTAACCTAAAACTTCTTCATAAATTGATTTACCTAAGCATTAAAAGATAAATCAGCTCACCAATCAATTTTAAACATGATAACTAACTATGAGAATGATTTTATTCTTTAAAGTTGTCAATAGAGTGCCCAATGTGCATCACTAAGTATTCATAATCTTTAGCTAATGGCATTCAGAACACAAAAATTTATTCAGCTTAACTCTCTCTCATTCTATTAATTGACCTCAAAATCTAAATCTATCTAAACAAACACTTCTAAATTTGCAATCAAGTATCAATGCACATTAAGAGTTCGTTTGGGACAATATAATATAAAAAATGATTGGAGGCTGTTAAACTATTATTTATAAAGATGCGATGGGCATTATAAATATTTTTAATTTAAAAAAATCAAACTACAACTTTCTTGATGACAGAACACTTTGCTAAGGTTGAAAATGCAATTTTCTCACTGCAACTTCTTAAAAATGTAGCTAAAATATAATTTGCCCAACTGATGTGATCACCACATATGATGTAGTCAGAATCACAAGCAAAAAAGCAAATACGCCTAAGTCCTACTATGATCAATACGAGAAAATTCCAATATATTCGATCAATATATGATGATATAATCAACACACAAATAATGATCATTGGCCATCACACACACAATTCTCTTAGCTTTAACATCACACTTATAGTCCCCTATTGAAGGTCACAATCTTTTGGTAAAGGTCACATAAATGCTTTCAAGATTTATACTTCTTTTGGGTTCCATTCAAAAGCACGCAAATCAAATTCAATCATACACAACTCTTATAGGTTTCTCTATTGAAACCTTACACTAATTATTCTTGGAAGCGACAAGTCTTTATAATTATAAATTGATTTTATTAAAGTCACGAAAACAAATAAATGTATAAAATTATAAATATTTCAATGATTAAATCATTCAATTACATTAATATAAAATCACGCAAATTTTTTAATTTTAAATTTCAAAATTAATTGATTATCAATTTTGATGAAAGAAAATTTTTTTAGTGAAACAATTATTTATATAATGTTCTCATTGTTGAGTTTTTTAATGTTTCCATTGCTTTTAGAAAAGCTAAAGGATTTAGCAAATCTACTAACAAATATATTTATATATAAAAGTAATTTAATAGTTTCTCCACCCCACAGTTTTGAGGCTTTTGTTTATGCTGCGTAAGTAAAGTTTGGCTTTTAGCTCATCATGGCCTATATAGCTACAAATAGCGAGAAGGACCCAATAAAAATATTTACTTTTCTTTATTTATCATAACTTGGTGACGAGATAAATATGAAAACAAATAATTATATTTCTAATATATGAGTTTTAAAATATTATTAATATAAAATATTTTAAAATTTTTGGACGCAATCGATGATAGACAATCATGACCAACAGTTATAATATTTTATATTGATTAGTGTATTTAAAATTCGTTCAAATTTAGATGAATTTTAAATACATCAAATTATAACTATACGATGAATTTCAAATGCATTATATCGCTTTAAAATTTTAATTTACATCATGTCAAACATCAAAAAATTAAAAACCCCTATATTTATTTTATTTTTGATTCAAATAAAAATTAAGAAGTAAAATTTTAATGAATTATAACTCATTTTATAAGACATTTGTGCAATAATTAAAACTCGAAATATAATGCAAGTGGGAAACCTAAATTGTATCCATTATTTATGAACATTTTATTAAGAATATTTTCAAATTTTTATTATACATTTTTATTGTCTTTAATTTTCACTTTATAGAAAAGAGAAGGGGGCATATTCAAGACAAGAAATTAGAATAGAACTCTCTAAGGAGAGTGATACGGCCATCAGTTAAATGTATCAAAATAACATTTTTTAATACAACTTTATGTGAATTTTTTTTTTTTCATTCTATATATTGTCATAAATTTCAATATTCCAATATTTTTTTCTCTCAAAGTAGGCATAGACAGAAGTTAGCTGCTATTCTAAAAGGTTATATCTTTAAGACTGTTAAAGTCAATCAATCAACATAGACCAGTACTGCTTTATTTATCATATGAACATTTACAGATTCAGAGATTTATTGATGTTTAAGAAACTTTCTTATTTGCTATTTTCTTCAATTTTACAAATAAATATTGTAGCCTAAGAGTGTAAATGAGTTAAGTCGAGTCGAGTTTTAACTTAATCAAACTAAACTTATTTAAACTCTATTAAGCTCGAGATCGAATTCGAGTTCAACTCGAATGCTTGAGCTTGTTTCAAAAACTCGAGCTCGTTTAAAAAGCTCAATAAATTATTAAATTGATAGCATGATATACAATAATTATAATTTGTCATAATATAAACCAGCCAACTCGATAAACTACCAAACCAGTCTCAAACTCGAGCTTGAAAATTTTTCGAGCTTGTTTATGAACTCGAGCTCGTGACTTGATAAACTTAGCTCGCAAGATCGTTAACGAGCCAAGCTCAAGTTAACTCGCGAACAAGCTTGACTCACTTACACCCTAAAATTATACCTCTTGATTTGGTTAGGCATTTATCCTTTCATTTCGTATTCTTAAAATCCTGTAAACAAAGGGGAATTTTGGCAGTTCATCTAAATAAATTCTCTATCAAATCTTATAAATCCTGTAGCTAAAATGAAATAAAATATAAAAAATACAATTAAAATTCGATTTTAAATTTCAACATTTAGATACAAATTTTAAAAATACATGTAATATAATATTAATTTTATTCATAGTCAATGTTTTTTTTTGTTTTTTTTTTTTATTTTATATCTCCACAGTAAAATCATATAGAAAAGCATTGAGCATATTAAAGGCAAAAATAAGTAAGTGTGGTGAGCTCCAAATCTTTGCCCGGTCTGAAACCCTAAGAAGCCAATTAATTAGGCCATGGCTTTGTCTCAATACCAAAGCTTGGGTTGACAGTTGGTTTAATCACCTAAATTTCAGGCAGGACCTAAAAATATAAGTTTCTCCCAGCCAGCCCATACATAAATTATTGGGTCAAGTGGAATATTTACTTTATAACTCTAGTTACAACGTTTTATATCTTAGAAGAAAGGTGCAAACCAATTTAAACTTGACTCATTAACTAGTTCATGAGCTAAACTTTAACATGAGCACTGACTACAACAGGTCATATTATACGTGCTCAAATTCGAGCTTGACGAAGCTCAACTCATTAATTCAAGAGCTAGGTTGATTTTTCTTCCATTTTACATTAAGTCTTAATCTTCCCTACTTTAAATCCCATTTCTACTACAAATCTCATGAACATTTAAAGTTGAACATTTGTCTCAAAAACTATTCTTCTATGAACATTGTTAGTCAAGTCAATGCTTTGACTTTCTCTAATGAGCTCTCGTCGCAATGCATTTTTCAACAATCTCAACACAATTTCAAAGTTGAGGACTTCAAGCTCACGAGTCAAACTCAAATCCACTAGTAATCTAATAAGTCTAGACTCAAACTCAAATTCCAGACTTCCATTAATTTGACAAGCCAAACTCGAGTTAACAAACTCCCGACTCGACTCATTAACTTCATTATCTTATATGGACTTGAACAGAATAAAATAATACAGAGCTTGTATCTCACTTAGGAAATCATAAAAGAGTTTAGCCCATAGAAATAGTGCCATGGGGCCTGCTACAGCCCCAGATCTATACACCCTTCTTCCAAGTACACATCAGAATTTCATTTACAATAGCTCATGAAGCCCAAAATAATGAAATTGGGAAGTTCTACAAATGGCATTTCTCTCTCTCTCTCTCTCTCTCTCTCTCTCTCGGGCATATAGATCTTGGGTAGTGGGGCTCACACATGAAAAAATTATTTTAGCACAAGTCTAGGGACAATAAATATTTTCTATATTCAAATTCTTCAAAACTTTCTTCTTTATTATTATTATTATTTTCAAATCAAATAAAAAACTAGAATACAAGAAAATAGAATGCAATGCAAGACAAATATTACCAGCTAAATAGCTCCTAAGGGGGAAGAGAGAGAGAGAGAGAGAGGTAGATAATGTCTGTGAACCAATGAATGTCAAACAAGTCTAACTTCTATCAATCTAAATGAAGAAGCCTAACTCAAGAAGCCAAATCAGGGCATTAAATTCTCAAACCTTCCATATTACTGTGAGACATAAGCTTAACTGAAAAGATGCTATAGTAATCCATGTACTAATCAGCTGATGGTCAAATAGTAGTAAAAAAATAAATTTGAACTAAATATACAAGACAAAACGACGTTGACACAAACTAGAAAATTACCAGGCAACTCGAGTTAATGGTCATCACCTGCTCTTCTGTAAATCTCCTTCACCTTCAAGTCCTTTCACTGCCATACTTGCTGTTAATAATAGAATACAACTCAAGCAAGGCCAAAAGTGCTACCATCAATCTGTTAATGGGAAATTATTTCCTAAATTATACACAAATTTTTAAGTAGGGATAAGCTTACCTGACGCATTATTACTGTCTGCATATTTTAGTAATCCAAGCTGGAAAAATAGCCTTTTGGTCATTAGCATCTGCCCACTGCAAGTAATCAACAAGAATCCAAAATAGCTTTCAGCTATTAATACACATGCCTTCAAATATCATGCAAGTGTTCCGAGTGAAGGATGCAGGGCTAATCACAAAATAGAATGAGCGAAGACACTTGCTTAGGGCTCATATGGGATCAATTTTATTTTGTTTTTATATTATTTTTAAGAATATATTTATTTAACGTGTTTTTTATATGTTGTTCTTAAAAATACTCAAAAAAGAACTATCTTTTGTTTATATATTTTGAGTATTTTTTTAAAAGCAACTAATCATATTTTATTTTAAAACAAAACATAAACTAAGGGGTCATTTGGGATCACTTTTATTATTATTTTTTGTTTTTTATTTATGTTTTTATTATGTTTTGTTTATGTTTTGTTTAAAATAAAATATATTTGATGGTAATTATTATTTTTAAAAATATTCAAAACATCTAAAAACTGTTTTGAGTGTTTTTAAAAATAATATTATTTATTTTTAAGAACAAAAAATAAAAATACTTAAAAAACATAATAAATAAATTTATTTTTAAAATAATATAAAAATAAAAACAAAAAACACTAAATAAATTGATCTCAAACAGCCCCTAAACAAAATAAATATATAAAATAAAATTGATCCCAAATGGCAAACGGCCCCTTAGCAGAGAGTAAGAAGATACAAACAAATTCTATTTACCTGAAAATAATGATGAGGAGATGGCAAATGAAGATATTTTATGAAACTTCCAGCAGAGGCCAGCCTTATCCATGTGATTTGGGCTTTGGAACATTCTTAAGCAACTTGATAGTTTCGTAAGTTCTCATATTGTGGCCAGAATAAAGACACAGATCCACTGGTCTTAACCCTTCCTGGAACCAAAAAAAGGTAGTCTGAGTGACCAACGGATGATTTATAATGAACACTGTGCAGACGGAAACTATGCAAGGGAAAGCTCATTGTGAAAAGATCAATTATTGTTCTCTAAAGAGAAAACGATTAAAATGATCATCTTAATCACATTATTTAAAGAGTTCAATTTAGTTCCTTAAATCCTCAAATATAACCGAAAATAATTCCATAGTTAGAATCATTATTTGATTTGACAAAAATTTTATGCAAAGTTCATAAATGAGGTGAGGAATGAGGATATTTTAAAAAATTGAAGTTTTTATATATCTTAATTTGACCAAAATACCCTCATTCCATATCTCATTCTTGAACTTTCATGAAATTTTTATTAAATTAAACAATAATTCTAAATTGTAGCCTACATTGGATACTTCAAATAATTTGGAACTGAAATGACCCTCCCACAAATAATCAAGGAACTATTTTGACCATTTTCTAGTTAACAAGCAGATAAATCAAATAGAGCAAGATAATATAAAAGCAACCATTGAAAGCCAGATGCTAGACTCTTTTCATTAAATTAAAAGAAAAAAGTACACACACATAAACAGGAAACCAAAGAGAAGAAAAAAAAAGATGAGATGAAAAGAAGACAAGAAAAATAATGACTTAAGTATATGCAAGGTAAAACTCCATCGGATTATCAAGAATATCTAGGAACGCCATAGCCATTTTCATCTTTTCAAACATTTTATTCCAAAAAGAGATCTAAAGGTAAACCTAACTGATTATATTAAATCAATATATTTTACGTCAACTTTCCTTTTATTGAAGCGAGTACTATTTGTCTCTTCCAAGTTGACCAAATAACAACAAAGGTGTCTCATAGACCCCTATAATGATTTTTAACGTGTCTTCTTTTCCAACTACCAAATATGCACAAACTCCAAAAAAATGGAAAACTTTTCTCTAAAGATTACTCAAAGCATAGTTTTTAAAGATGTTAAAGTTTGTGACTCAAATTCTGTTGGATTTGAATAGAAAGTTTGAGGTGCAAATGTGGTGCAGTCAAAGTTATGGAAAGATGGGGATCTGTAGAAGTAGCAGATGGATAGGCCTTATGTCAGAGCCGTATCACGCTTCTCAGCAACTCCTACGATCTGGACCCTGATTATTTTTCACATGTGTGCACACATATTTGTATACATGTATGTAGGCATTTAGGATTTCTTAGGGTTGTATATCATGTGAGCCACCACTCTCCACTTGTAACTTCATTCTTTTTCAATATAATAAATTCACCGTATTTGCTTGCAGTTTTTCCCATCTAGGATTTTACACATAAAAACTGTGTTTCTTATTTTGTGTTTGCGATTTTTTTGCATTCGTATTTGAACTTAAGAAAAAATGGTCTTTTTTTTAGTCTGCCTTACAAATGCCATAGTTCACAGACGAGAAGTCTCAACTCATGAAAATGGATCTTTCTATAAATCTTCCTCAAATAAGTAGATCAACAAAAGTATGATAATTTTAAAAGTAATAGAGTTCCAAATACATTTCATATTCCTAAGTGATAAACCACCATTCATAGGAAAAACAAGGGCTTGAAAGTGAATTTATTTGAAGTGAATACTCCAGCAAATAATGTGTAAAAATTAAAAATTATATGTTACACTCCTTATTCCAAGTGAAATTCGCCAATTTGTTGAATTTAGTTAATAGAGGAGCATTAGCACTATATTATCATTCAAAAACCGGATCTTATTGTCATTGTCAACTTCCCAAAACACAAATAAAAAAGGGGCCACCTACTTTATAGACTCAATTGATAAAATTTGATCCATCATTAGATTTTTTCCTCCAAAATCTGATTATATTGCCTTAAATAATTTTCCTCTAATAGAATCCTTGAATAGATTTTTAAATCCAATTGCTAAAGATAAAAATCTTATAATTCCTCGAATCTAAAATACCAAGGCCACCAATTTCTTGTATAAAGACTTCTATTTCTTAAGGTTCAAACTTTTACCTTCATCACTGCCATTTTAGAAGTTCTTCCTAGTAATAAATCATCTTAATCAACAAATTATGACCCAAAAGATAGATAAATAATTTAAAGGGGATGCAAACAACACATAATTGATGAGAATAACTCTGCAAACCTTAAAAAAGATATTTACCTTTCCAACTATTTTTTTTAGAAATATTGTCGAAAAGCAAGATCTAGAAATCATTCTTAATAGATTGGTAGTTAAGACAAATACTGAAGCATTTGAAAGGAAACCTCTCCAAAGAACACACCAAATATGAGATATGAGGCAACCTATTTACCTTTGCCATCATTCTTTCCCAGATAGATCAAAGATGAATTTGACAAATTTATATTAATACCAGAGAAGTCTCCAAATAACAACAAAATTTTAAGATTTATAATTCATTGGAAATTGGCATCACAAAAAATTAGAGTGTTGTCGGCAAATTAAATGCTACTGATAAAGAGAATCTAAATATAATACTTGCACCCCAAAATCCAACCATAATTAGTCACAAAGAGTATCCTTTATCAATAACAACAACAATAATATTAAAAATAAAAACAAAAAGTGGTCATATTTCACAACCCCCTAAAGCATTTGAATTATTTGCCTAATACCCTATATATCTTTTTATCCAAGGAATAATTTTTTTGGGAAAACAATTTAGCTAGATGAGGAGAATAAAATTCTAATCACAACAATCAAAGGCCTTTTCAATATTCACCTTGAAGATAAATTTCTCATCTTCTTTTCAATACTCAAATGAAAATTTCTTAAGTATCATAATACATTTTGTAGCACCCTTACCTAATGAAAGCCCCTTAAAAGGAATCCACCAATAAAGAAATAATTTTATCAATGTAATATCATATTACAACTTGTTCTTCAAGAATTTTATGCACTTAATATCCAACTAATACATTATAAAGCAGAATTTTCCTTTTTTTTTCTAGTTAAAATCATGAAGAAAATTCCTAAGCATGCTTCGTCTATATTAAGTAATTGATTTGATATCACCAGTAGAACTTAAACTCAAATCATGAGTAACTTATTTATCCTTCCATTACATCAGAATTATATGAAAAAACCATCAATGAAAGGCCCTTCAAGTCCAAGGGATATTAACCAGAAACTACACATCCTTCTCTAGGTTATGTATCCAAGACAAGACCTACAGCAGCGCCCTCACGACTAGAGAAAAGGAGATGAAGAATACTAGAGTTTTCTAGGAACTAGGGAACAAATTGTCTAGCGAAGCTTTAAAATGCTAAGAATAGGTATCACACAATCCATGGAGCCTAATCCAGGATCCCAGGTAAGTCAAAAATCTCAAGAAAATTGCTCCTATTCAATTCGTTGAGTTTAAAAGAGAGAACAAAAACTATTTATAGGAAGAGCATGACATGAATAATGATAACAATCATTATTTTTTAAAAAAAATCTAATCACTATAAAGGATATGAATATCCACAACTAAAGACTACTACTCCTATTCTACTCTAAAATATCTATTAGGTTATCAAAGTGTGTGATGAATGACTCGATGATTTCCATCCCATCAGTTGAAGATAACAAAACTCTTGACAACTTAATTCTCAATACTCTTCAATAAGAGTATGCAATTTGCATTTTGTTAAAAAATGATAGCAAAAAAGGCACAAATATAATAACAATAAAATTATATACTTCACCAGATGAAATTACCTATATAAGAAATACTCAAGGCTTAAATGTACCTTGATATTATAATAAATCCTCAACATTAGCAAGATTAACGTGAATTTGAAATGATGAATCAAATAACAAGTCCAAGAAATTTAAGATAAAAAACTAAGAATATATATATATATATATATATATATCATATATATATATATATATATATATATATATATATATATATATATATATGTTTATTTATTTTTATTATTATTATTTTTTTGAGGGAAGTTATTACATAAACTATCATGTATTAAATTATTTGTAATAAGATCTACACTATTTATTATTATTTATTATCTCTTCTCTTGCCTATATATAGGCGCACACACAGACATGCATATCTTGCAGTAGAAAGGCAATTCGATAAAGATATAATTATGCATAATTCTCTCCTTTCAAATATGGAATTAAAGTCATATTGATTTATATAGGAGCCAAGCCTTCACATCAAAATTTGAGGTTTTCTTATACTTGGTTTTGTTTTGGATAATTGTTTCCTTAGGCTTGTATTGCTTGTCCATCTTCAAGATAGTTGAATCCTAGATAGGCATGACATGTTACTGTTGATGAAACTTTCATAGCTTGTGAAATTAAGTATCTTTACTATCAAGGGATGTTAAAAATATTTTTTTAATACAAGACTATTGATCGTATTGGGATATTTTTGTTTTGTTTGTGTTTTTTTTCTACCCACTGGAGAGGTGAATTGAAGAAGGCAAGATTCAAACTTAGGAACTTGATCATATCTTCCAAAGTCTTTACAAAATGAATCAACAAGCACCCACAAGACATTTTTTTTCCAAGAGTTTTGTGATTATAAATAGAAGATACTTGAAGCATATAAAGATGGTTTAAAATAAAATTTTATTCGAGTACTCTAATTTCTTATTGTACTTAAGTGTTCATTTGATGTAGATCATTCTAACATGTTGCAAATGTTGACTATCAATTACCTATCACCTTATGTTCACTTGTGATAAACTTTTAATCTTGGTGAATTCTTTTCTTGCTCCTTTTTTCTTCTATAATTTTATTGATTTTTTGCCTGCGTGATTGAATATAATAAAAAATTTTACAATCTAGTTTTTTTTTTGTAGTGAAAGTTCCGATCGAAATGCAATTTTTAATAATATTTAATTTCCATGAAAATTTATTACAAAGTGATAATCAAATTATCATTTGGGGCAAATATTATGTATTTTCTAATTTTCATCCAAAAAATGAACATTAATTTTAATTGATAGTTTGTAAACTATGATTTTTTATTTCTTGAGAGTGAATTTGTGCATTATATTATATAGATATATTAAAAAAAATTTAGACCCTAAGATGTCTTGCATCATGAGGTAGCTAGGGTTATGCATGAACAAGAAAAACACTTAAATCCATCTACCAGTAGTAGAGTCAAAAATCATATTTTTAATGGGAGCACAAATATTAATTTTATTACTTAGAGAAGACACGGATTCAATTTTTACTATTGGAAACAAAAAATTACAAGGAATTATTAACATATATATATTAAAACTATATTAGAAATTTAGAGCAGGTACATGCCCTTAAAATCGCCCTTATGCCTGTTCATATATCACAATTTAAAAAGTAAACCATTCACATATTACCTTATTTTTTAGGGTTGTATCAGCTCCTTTTTTCATTAGAAGCCTCATAATATCCGTCCTTAGAGTTTGTACAGCTAGATGCAGTGGTGTCCATCCATCCTACAGAAGAAAATGAAAGTTGAAATTCAAACTTTTAAGAAAATTAATGCTAGAGATAAGCAAAAGATACTGCAGTATACATTATCAGCAAGATTAATGTCTACATTGTATAGCAATAGAATCTTTATGCTCTCGCTTGATGCAGTATACACGGCATAATGCATCAAAGTAGCTCCATCCTGCAGCAACAATAAAAAATAACGTTTAGGACTTCAAAATTTTCTTGTCAATAATTAATATAACTGTAGCCTACAAAGATGGAACAATCATAAGTCTCCTGATGGAAACAAATAATAAATTACTGGACTTTTGCCACAGTTGAAAAAAAAAAAAAAAAAACATATCCCTACAGAAACTATTAAAGCACACAAATGGACAGTTTCTAACTTGGAACCTAAAATACTTTTTATTTTAATTTGAACACCAACATGTGGTCATAATGAGGTTCATTCTAATAATATCTAATCTCACGTTATTTACTTAAGCTTCATTCCATCAAACCATGTCAGAGATATACTTTACTGCCCACTTCCAATATGGGATAAAACCAGTAGCCTGTTACATTATTTCAGAGACAAATATTTGTAGTACTTAAAGGCTTTCAAACAAAATACAACAAATGGAGCATATATGGTAATCTAATTACAGTTTATTTGCCTAATTTGGAAAATGAACATATATAAATAAGCCAGCCTAGAAGCTGTACTCACCATATCACGTACAAAAGGATTAGCTGAATTTCTCAAAAGATAACTAGTGATGGCATGTTTCTTGGAGAGTATAGCTTTATGAATCGCTGTTAAGCCATCCTGGAGAACAGATATTGTTTCTATCAAAACAAAGTTTGAGTAAAAATAAAAAATTGCAATAGGTTTGAGAGCTAACAGTCTATAACCAACAATTACCAGCAGTAGCATCCTAGGAGTAGACAGTTGAAAGTAATACCTCATCAACAGCATTGATATCAACATTGTGCTTCAGTAACAAATCCAAAAGATAAAACTCTCCTGAAGATGCGAGAGTGTGCAAAGGTAACCATTTCCTCTGCAAAAAAAATCCTTACATGAATCTTGTTTAAGATAAACAATGAAAATGAAAGTAAAATATTGTTTGCAATACACAATCTAATAGATATTTTAACATTAGTTAAAAAGTGGGTGTCAACTAGTCTGTGGCTGATAAGTCTTAGAAGTTATTGCCAATGTCTTAGATTTGAATTCCGTCTATATCATAATAACATCCCACCTTACATACTTGGGTGGGGAAAAAAACATTAGTTAAAGAGGCCCATTTGTTGCACGAGCTAAGTTACCATGAAAGCATCTTTAAAATTGTTTATTAAATAAATTGCTTAGATAAAATATTCTATTATACTATCATTTTACTTATTTTGTCCTCATTAAAAAAAATGAAATATTGTCAAATGAAATGATTATGTAAAGTAAATTAAATTTTAAAGGGAGAAAGATATATTCTAACATAAATGTCATCTAAATTATTATTGCAAGGAAAATAATAGGTTTATGAATGACAACTATAAATTAATACAAACCATTATTTAGAATTTATTATAAGCTCAAAAATAAACGATATATTAGACCAAAAGCTTTAAAGATAATCCATCATTTAGCATTTAATAACAACAATATAAAAAAAATATAAAAGTATTCACATACCTCATCTAAATACTGGGAAGACATTGATTTTTGCATTTCATATTGAAGATTCTTGTTGGAAAGTATAAGTTATTTCTAGCAAATGAACTAAACAGACAATTTCGCAATAGACCTTAACAAATAAAGGACTTCATACCACAAATATCACTATTAAAACACATCTGGGCTTTGGTCTATGGTTGGTTAAAGTGGTTTAATTATAAATTAGCAAAATCAATAAGACTTCTTCGCTGTTTAAATAAGTGATAAAACATCCAATAATACAACAAAATAATCGCAAAGTTCTATAAGATTATCAGTTAGAGAGAAAAATATATACTTTAGGCAAAGATGAAATAAAAAACTTCGCGACATAATAACATACTACTTGGTCATGTATAAAGCAAATAGAGAACTAACCGTAGTTGCTTCAGCTAAATTAGGAATGCGTTTATTGAGAAGAACCTTTTCTTCATGAGTGAATAGCTTGCGGCGGCCTACTCATGCAACAATAAAAATTAGACTAATATTCAAATAAAAAAATCCTAGGAAGTAAAAAACTCAACAGAACCCTAAAATATTAATAGTATCGTAAAAGTCTATGCTAATGTTCAAGAATTATATACGGCACATGCAAACATATTTTACACAAGCAGATTTTCTTATCACCCACCACCGAAGTCACCTATTTAAGTAGTACATACTTGAATTGCATGTCCAATTGGCTACAAAACTTTTTTTTATGATGAAGTTGTGAAGAAATAATTAAATCAATAAAGAATGACAATTTAAACAAAAATACAAAGTCAACAAGATAATCAATTTATAATCAACTACAATTGAATAAAGATTTCAAAAGTAGTAGCTTCGTTCTTTTCATTATTTTATTTAACATTTAGCACATAGTTGACGAGTTTAGCAAATATGTGGCTCAAACACCAGATTTTCTATGTTAAACGAATCCTAGATTAAAAAAGTCAAATGTCAAAATCCATCTAAAATTGCCTTGCATTACTCAAAACCATAATGACACATCATAATTAAGCTTGGAAGGGATTATGGCTATCTAATATATCAAACTTTCAATCAACAAAGTTTAGCACCAATATCCATTTCACATACAAAGATTAGAATTTAGAAAAAAATGCTTAAGCTCATAAACTTTTGTTGTGATCATTTTCTAGACAATGGGGTAATAAAAAGAAGCATAAACTATATAAAAAAAGTCATTAAGGTCTCTACATGTACAAGCATAAAATCAATTATATATAACAACATTATAGTAATTCACGATTAAGCCAATATTGGCGTATCATGCCAAGTTACAGCTATAAATATCAAAATATGTTTCTCTTAGTAAAAGAAAAAAACAAGAGAAGGAAAGATCATCGAATCCCTGCTGAGTAGATCATGAAGCATAGGAACAAAACTATTATTTCCATACGGCCTTCAATATAAATGAGATGTGCATAAAAATTAACCACCATTAAGGCGAACATCCTTTTGTATCTTCTATTTTCAAACAAAACTAACGCCAAGAGATTTTTTCATTAAACAACAAAGACACTAACAACATTTAGAATATCATTTAGATAATTAACGGAAATCTACAAGGTTGGAAATGTCAAGCAATAAATGATTCGAGTAATGATTTAATCTAGTTTTATTATTTCGTTGTTTTAGCATTTTTTTAGTTTATTTGATTAAACATATTTGTGGTGATGTGGCCAGAAGGAAAAGGATGAATTTTCTATTATTATGAATTTTTTAAAGTTTGGTTCACCTTTCACATGATTTAGTTTAAGAGATTGATTTACATTGCTTCTATCAGTTCTACTATTGAAGCTTAAATTCCTTTACTCTAACTAAAATTGGAATTATCTACTTTTGAGTTGTTTAACTAACAATCATGTAACAAGATTTAACTTTAATGAACTAAGTGGCTTTGTAATCTTCAGTTTTTTTAGAGTGTTTTCCTTATTATACGGATATTTAATACCAACTGTATGTAATTAATGTTTCTATTCTCGGTTGTTGTTAAGTGGTGAGCTCAGTTCGATGATACTTGGACTTATCAATTATCCTACGGCAATTTTGTTGACAAATAATATATCATAAACAACATAAAGTTACAATTTTTTTTCTTCTAGCCAACATCTAAAGCAACCAACTTTTAGGAATTAGCAGATATAAATATAAATATCATATTTAACTCATATGATGCACTTTTTACGTAATAAAAATTTTGAATTCCTTCAATCTTGTGTGTTTGGTTGGATATCGGATTCCTTCAAGTGTAGTGCAATTGTGATCATCAATTTTTGGAAAAGACATCTCTTTATACTAGAAAGAGGCTTAATTTTTCTGTGATTGGTGAAATCTTACCTTTTTTTTCCATCTAAAGTATTTGTGATTGATTATACAAATGTGAATGAATCTAGTCAAATTAATTATAATTGGTTTTCTAATTGCAGTATGAATTTCTATTGAATTATGATTTGGCAGCTTTGAATTTTTTGTTAAATTTTTTTAATTAATTCACTATTATGTTATTGTTTGGCATGTATCCTATGTATCTTCTTGTTTACATCAAAAGTTAGTAAACAATTATTTAACTGATGGTGTTTAAAACTGTAAATTTCAAATTTGATTTGTGTGATTTCATACATTCCATCATTTAATTGCATTAGAATAGGCCTTAATATGCTCAACATCAACCATCCATCTAATTGCCTTATAAGTAAAAAAGATAATAAATGATTACTACGAATGAGGCAATCCAATCTTAAAAACCATATACACTTGATCGGTATTCCTTGTGCAGTTAAAATTCTTTGGTGGGCTCAACTATATTCATGCAGAAAAGCAATTGACTCAACTATCACAAACTTCCAGAAATTCTATTGAATGCCTAAACTAAAGCACGCATCTACTACTATGGGATTCAAAAATTATAAGAAATTATCCAAGTTAGATATTCATCTCTAATAGAAATTTCAGAATAAAGAAGCTCCATAAATAATTCTATTTTGCATGGCATTTTCTTATTAGAAGAAGGAGACCTGGAGCTAACGAAGAATTTGTAGGGAAAATGAAAATGGAAAATGAAAATATACATCAATGTAGAAGTATTCATTAATGGTTAAGCTCGGTAAGACAAAAATAATAATGTTAAGATTAATACCTATAAAATTAACAAGGATAAATTGACAGATGATTATAACCATGGGATAGTTGGAGTAACATTTATTAAAATATAGTATGTAAAAATAGATATGCATGATTTAGACGCACAACGAAGATTGGAAAATATATCATTAGAAATATAAAATTAGTGTCAAATAATTTGGAAGGAAAATAGGTGAACATGGGGTAGTAACATGGACTAGGATTGTTCAAAAATATTTGCAAAAGATAGATTTAACATTTTATGTGTCACTCAGAATGAATCAACAAAAGATAAGGATTCATATACCTGATAGCAAATAGTAGTAATTCTAATGAATAATGATGGACATCATGATGATGCAGTTAATAGTAATAGAAGAAAGCAATTAAACCTCGCATAGCTCAAATTTTTTCATCAAATTGATGTCTAGTCATTAGCATATTAGGCCCACTTTAGTCCCGATCGAGCCATGTGCCCTAGTTAATGGTATCAAAGCCCATGTTTGATGGGGTTCTCTATTGATTAATTGGAAAAGGTATTTCTTTAATCTCTGGCCTCTAGCTGCCTCACCCATGCTTTAGCAACTTGATTGACACTCATGTTGATGCCCATATGATAAATATATGATATATAACACTCATTACCTAACTCAATGAATCACTTTTTTTTGTGCACTAGTATCAACCCTTTAGCCAAAAAACACTCCAAATGTGAATGTGATAGTACATGTTTTCTAGCTAGAATCCAACTAACACTTCTTGATTGATTTATGCAATCCCTTCTTAGACCAAGATAAGTGTATCAAAGTATTTGATTTGTTTAAATATCAGATAGTTCAATATGCAAAATTAAATATACTTGTAATAGGCACTCAACTATTTGCTTATGCTCGTGGGATTACTAGCTGTATAGCCACTGCAATATCAATTCAAACCTGGTATTAGATCCCAAATACTTGCAACTAAATGGAGAGGCGTGATAAGAAATTGGAGACCAACTTTGAATCTCAATTATAGTCGACCACTAAGGACTATCTATATATATTTGACTCATCATGTTGAAGTCTTTGACGTTAATTTTTTTTTTAAATTCGAACACAAAATCCATGGATTAACAATATTTTAACAGTATAAAATAAGCATAAAAAAATGATCACATTTTTCAATACATAAAATCCATAACACAAAAAAATGTTGCAGTAATAAGTTTGTGGATTTTCTAGATTTTTATTTTTTATTTTTTTATTTGTTTAAAATAGTGCATTCAAGCAGCACTAAATAAAAAAAATGAAGTGAGCCAAAATCATAAAGCAGTATTCAAATAGCTGGATGAGGCTAATGATTTTGCTGATGATGATGTATTCATGCTACTAATTTAATTTCAAATTAGAGATAAGAGGCTAAAACTATTGTGCAAAAATATCTAATAAGAAAAGAAGTTTATTCAAGTTTGCTCATTGATCAATTCATGTTATCAAATTTTCAATAATATAACAAAAGAAGAAGCACCAGGTAATCCTCACAAATACAGGAAATCAAGCATACTGAGATCGCAACAGCTTCTTTACCAAGAAGGTTCACTCACCTTGCGGCTTCTTGTCATCGTTTCTCTCCCCAGGCACGTAATCCCCGCTATTGAAAAATTCCGTAATATCTTCCATTGTTCCCTTGTGAATTCCCACCCTAGGGTTCCTCGGAGCCACCCTTCCACTAGAATGCTCACCCGGTTCCTTCAATGCAGCTGCTCCACGTGGGAATCGCTTGGGACTATCCAGCACAACGGGGTTTAGCTGCGACAGCTTCATCTCCCGGTAGGTCAAGTACTCCTCCATATCCGGCACGGGGGTTTTCTTCCGAGCCTCCATTCGGCTTCCGAACCTTAACTGATGTGCGATCTTGCGCTTCTCTTTCTTCGTCAAGTTAATCTCCGCTACAGCCTCTTTCCATTTCTCTGGGACCAAACTATCCGAATCTCCAGCAGATGTCGCCTCGGAATTTGGAATCCTCTTCTTGGGCTTTTTCAGCTGGTCGCTGGGAAAAGGGTTCTCTTCCCCGAAAGCGTCCTCATCAAAGACGAGACAGTCACCAACGACAATGTCATCATCGTCATCTTTCTGTGGTTCTTCCAAATCTCCTATTCGTCGTTCTTTGACTGGGTCTTCTTGCTTGGGATATTGCCGGTGCTGGAGTTGGGAGTATGGAAACGAGGTGGCGGCGGCAGAAACAGGGGGCGAGGAATTGGAGACTGAGAGATTGAAAGGATAAACAGAGTGAAAGGGTTTGTGCGTGGAAGGGAGGTGGGAGGTAGCGGGGGTGAGGAAGTGGATTTGGAGTAACGAATGGGGAAGGAGACGGAAAGGAGGAGTAGGAAGCGAAGCCATCGCACGGGCAGATGGATTGCCGCTGGATACTATGGAACACGATATTCAATGTTATGAGTGTGTATAAATACATATTTCATAATTTAATGTGACTTTTACTTGCACACTATTAATTCATAAAATATTTAGAAGTTATAGTAAATTTTAGATTAGTAATTAGGAATTGATTGAAATGAAACCTAAAGAATTTATTAAATTTTTATTTCAAAATATTCAATGCAAAAAAAAAAAAAAAAAAAAAAACATTCTCTATACTTTTACTATAAATGAATAAGCATAATTTACGTGACTTAAAATATATATATATATATATATCTTAGATATTTCTATGCTAATTATTTGTCAATTAAATTGATTTGATTTTTAATAATTATATTGTTGTTAAATTAAAGAAAAATTTACAAATCAATCATCTAATATATATATATTTATAATTTAATCACTTTTTTTAATTTTTTTAAACTATTGAGCTTATATATTTGTATGTGGCATTATTAAAATTTTGAGAATTTTATAAAAATAAAAAATATGAGTTAAAATTTTTGTTATGAATTTTAATATTTTAAAATTAATTTAAAAAATCAAGATTAAAAATGATTAGTTCATAAATATAGAAAATAATATAGGGGTTGTTTGGTTGCGTGCATTTAATGCAGTGTAAAAATAAATACAGTGTAAAGTGAATACAGTGAATTCTGAATACTTTACAGTTGTTTGGTTCTATGTAAAGTAAATACATGTAAACTATATTTTCTGTTTGGTTGAGCATATGTAAAGTAAATATTTGTATTATGAATACTTTATTATATATAAATTAATTATAGAATTTATTCACTAATTAAAGTATTCAATTAAAAAATAAATATTATCAAATAAAATATAGATAAATTATAAATGAATTTTTTTTTCTTGATTAAAAAAATAAACAAAATCAAATACAAATACAATTTATTTCGACTATTTAATTATTAGTAATTAATTTACAAATTTTCTAAGATATTAAAATAAAATCAAATACAAATAAAATTTATTTCTAATATTTAATTATTAGTAATTAATTTACAAATTTTCTAAGATATTAATTATTATGTTATAAATAAATAAAATTTGATTATTATCATTTTATATTAACATAATATATATATATATATATATATATATATATATATATATTTTATTACTATATTAAACATTAATTAATTAATAGGAATTTTTATTAAATAAATTAATCATCAAGATTTAATATTTATTTATTAAATAAATTTTCTTTAATAAATAGTTTACTCTTTAATTATTTTTTTACTAAATAAACAAAAATTTAATAATTATTTTAATTTTTTGATTTATCATGAATTATTTATCATCAATTTGAATAAACATAATTATATTTATTAAATCTTAATTAAGCTATAATAATATTTATTTTAATTAAAGTTAAAATTAATATTACGGATTCAGCGAATTCAAAAAAAATAAATTAAAAAGGAAAAAAAAATGTTTTCCCAAGCTCTGCTCCGCGCTCCCAAAAAGAAAAAAAAAACCTTTTCCCGCTCACATCCACTCAGCTCGTAATAAGCAATACGCTTTAAAATTTCGTTTAGATGAAAGGAAATCTCAAATTTTACACGGTAATTACTTTTACTCGGAACCAAACACAGAAAAAAGAAGAATTACACGTATTTAGATTACATTACACGGTAATTACTCGGAACCAAACAGCCCCTAAAATCATGTGTTAATATTAAATTTTTTTTATCATATTTAGAGGTTAATTGTGTTAATGTGTTTATTTAGAAAAGAATATTAGAAATATTGATTTTGTGAACTTGGAAGGGACTATTTGGTTGCTAAAATTAAAATAAATAAAGTGTAAAGTGAAAGTAATATATTTGGATTAATTTTATGTTATGAAGGCGTTATTTGGTTGTCTAGAAAAGGAATACAGTATAAAAAAAAAGTAGTGTAAAAAGAATGCAGTGTATTTAAATTACTTTACGTTGTTTATTTGAAAACTCTATAAATACATGAGTTTATTTTTTCTGTTTGGTAAAATAAATATAATGTAAAGTATTTTTGAGGTTGTGGTGGAAACCACGTCCGGGGCTAGGCGATAGTGGCGGCCGGTGGGACGAGGAAAACAATCAATGGTGGTGGCCGGTATGCTTTACATACACAGAGAAAATTCTGATTTGAGAAATTCTAAATACACCAATAATAACCTTTGTATTTTATTATTAATACATTATATTACTTTAGAATTTTACTTTGCACTATGCTAAACACAAAAACAGTTAAAACCCCTAAATTTATTTTACTTTACACCCAAAATTCTTCTTTCCAAATAATCCTGTAGTTGAAAATTCTATAAATATAAAAGTTTTTTTTTTTTTTTCTGAGATAAAGTGAATATAATCTTCAATAAAGAAATAATGATTTGAGATGAAATAAAAGAATGAGATTTCTTTTAGAGAGATTTAGAATTGCACTCCAAGATGCATTATGTATCTCTTGAAAGAGACATATCAAAATAAAATAAAAAAATTCAAATTTAACATAGTTTATTGTGTTATTTTTGAGATTAATTATTATACTTTGATGTATGGGAGAGTGTTAAGATATGTAACTTGTTAAGAGATTGTTTTAGTATTGATCATATAAGCATATAGCCTTTAAGCAATATGGTTTTCTATTTAACCTATCATTCTCTATTCTTCAAATAACATTGATATGGCACTTAAAATACTACTAGTCGAAACACGAATCTTGATGCTAAAAGCAAGTTGATCCGAAGTTGAAAATGGTCGAGATCAAGCACTTAAAATATCCTTGGAAACTCTGGGATGTCAGTTAAATCCCTAAATAACTCTCAAATATAAAATATTTATAGGCAAATCGAGCGTCTCGACGAGCCAGATCTAACGAGCCCAAATCTCTTAATTATAACTTTATTTGAGCTTTCAAATACTTAAAATGCATCAAATGATCAAAGGAATCGTTTTGAGCCGTCCGATGGAGATGAGTGGTTCGGATTTTGCATGTATTTACATATACGCCACTCCTATCTATATATAGCCCCTCATTCTTCATATGAGGAGAGGCCAAGCAAGAGAGAGGAGAGAGCTCTAAAGCTTAAAAATCCTCCAGGCATAATCGTATGCCACTCGGCGATGTACCCTTGTTGGTTACCCACACCGTCCGCCACTGATCCGCCGTTGTCAATCTCTGTCTCCATCATGACAACCTTCATCTGATCGTTCCCATTATTCATTTCTTTTCACAGCAAGTTACAACCTGAATGTGACTATATGAATGTTGTTGTCTGATTTTGGGATTCTCATTGTCAGTCCTTCTCATATACAATTATGTAATCCCGTTATCGGAAAAACTTGTGCTCAAAAATAAATATATAATTGAAGCTTTTACTTTCTGCCGTGATTTTTCCCTCTTTTTTGATTTTCACGTAAAATTCGGAGTTTTCTTGTTCACTCTTTAAATACGTATTGTGTGTTGGATTTCACAACTAAAGCGTAAACTTTCACTCTACCTGGCGGTTTTAGCGCAACAGTTTAGCGCACGTCCCATTATTCCTTTCATCTGTATGGCGACCAAGTTTCCCAATAAGATCAAAACCACCTTCGAGGTGGAGCATTTCAAGCTTTTAAGGAGCGCAAGTGAAGAATGAAGATTCATCAAACTTCATTCCTTCAGATTTTGTCGAAAACTGGGGGGCAACTCTTAATCTCAAAAGATTATCCAAATTAATATCCTGGATATCTAATTGAACATAAGTTAGAGAAGCAAATCAACAATACTAATGAAAAAGACCAAGGTTAAGGATCAACTTTGGCTACAACCACAAACAGATGTTTTGATTCATTCTTCCATACAAGCGTCAAGTAATACTTTGACAAACAACCTCGATGGATCAAAAATCCTATTCAATTCGACCTCATCCATACAGTTAACGTCGCCGTAACACCCGACAAACAACCTCCTGTCAAAATCCTCGGATTCAATTCAACCTCTTCCATCAACGCGTAGTAATACTTTGACAAACAATCTCGGATGGGTCAAAAATCCTCAGCGGATTCAATTCGACCTCATCTATACAGGTTAACGCCATCAGGTAACACCCTGACAAACAACCTCGGATAGGTCAAAAAATCCTCAGCGGATTCAATTCAACCTCTTCCATACAGGTTAACGTCATCTAGTAATACTTTGATAAACAACCTCGGATGGGTCAAAAATTCTCAGTGGATTCAATTTGATCTCTTCCATATAGGTTGATGTCATTGAGCAAAGACTCTGACAAACAACCTCGGATAGATCAAAACTTTGCACCTACTTCATGCAGGTTAACGTCATCGAACAAAGACTCTGGTGAACAACCTAGGATAGGTTAAAAGGTCCTTAGTGGACTTCCCATGACCTTTTTCATATAGGTTAACGTAATCAGGTAACACTCTAACAAACAATCTCGGATGGGTCAAAATTCTTAGCGATTCAATTCTACCTTCCAGTTAACGTCGTGTAACTCGACAAACAATCTCAGAAGGCAAAATCTTTGGATTCAATTCAACCTCTTTGTGTTAAGCATCGAGTCACTCGACAAATAACCTGATAGGTTAAAATCCTCAATGGATTCAATTCAACCTCTTCCATTCGTTAACGTATTGGTAACACTCGACAAACAACCTTGATGGGTCAAAATCCTCGGTGATTTCTCTTCCACATTGCGTCGCAGCAAAGACTCGACAAACAACCTCGATAGTCAAAATCCCGGTTCCATTCAACCTCGCCGCCAGTTAGCGTCGCCGTAACACTCGACAACAACCCGGATTTGTTAAAAATCCTCAGCGGATTCAATTCAACCTCTTCCACACAGGTTGTTATCGAGCAAAGACTCTAACAAACAATCTCGGATATGTCAAAAATTCTCAGCAGATTCCTTTCAACCTCTTCCATAGTTAACGCCATTGGTAACACTCGACAACCTGGTTGTCAAATACTCTTCTATACAGTTAGCGTCATTGAGTCACACTCTCAAACCTTGGATAGTCAAAAAAATCATATCCATCTGCATCTCGCCACCTATCGCCATTAAATGACTGCGATTCATTAAGCCCGCAGACTAATCATTTATATACCTTATGGCTTACCAATCTTAGCCATGGCGAATCTCGCCCATTATTACCATCATTGGTCATCCACGCATTTGCCGGTCGGAGATTAATTCATGATTTGCATTGCGACTACTCCGTCGGTCGCCAATCGCCGGCATCTCGCTTAATCACCACCATAGCTGGTCATACTGAAACTGCGTGCCACCATTGCGGTTGCAATTCCCTGTAGCCAACCGTTCGATCTGCGTCGACCATCGCAATATCTCGCTGGGTCACCACCATCATTGGTTATCCCACATTCTGGCCGTCATATGCATTTCTGGCTGATGCATTTGCGACCACCCGTCGGTAGCCCGTCCGCCGGTCGTGGTCGACCATCGGAATCTCGTGGTCACCACCATCATCGCCATCCATCTCCGTTACCGCATCATCGTCGGTCATCTCGCTCATCGTCGTTGCCGTCATCCCACTGACCATGCATTCTCCGTCATCATCGCTGCGGTTATCATCGCCGATCATCACCTCCAAACTCGGTCCGGCGAGGCGTTGATGCTCGAGGGAAAATCGAGCTGCCATGAACTACGGGTCTTGATAGCCTCCAACCCGGTCGGTCCGGAGTCGGTTACATCTTTCAAGAGAAACGGAGCCTTGCTATGAACTATGTCTTGATCGCCTCCGGTCGGTCCGACGAGGTTAGTTGACACCTCTTTCGATGGCGGAGCCTTGTCATTATGAACTACTTTTCGTTCCCCAGTATCGGCGAGGTTATGACACCTCTTCGAGGGCGGAGCCTTGTCGATGAACTACGGATCTTGATCACCTCAACCCGGTTGGTCATGAGGTGTCGATTACGCCTTTTAGGAAAATTGGAGCCTTGTCATTATGAACTACGGTCTTGATCGCTCCAAACCTCGGTCAACAAGCGTTGACATCTCTTTGAGGGAAAACTGAGCCCCAGTATGAACTGGTCTTGATCACCTCAGAACCCGGTTGTGACTTAACACCTCTTCGAGGGAAAACGGAGCCTTGTCGTGAACTACGGTCTTGTTAACGACCTTCTCTTAAAAGAGAAGAGAATGTGTCTCCCACCCTAGAGGTTTTATAGACCCCCATAGAGCAAAATATCAAAATTACCAAAAGCCAAAATTGCTCATGAACGGGCCAAAATCGGACGTTTAAACATGCTGCGGACCGATGTGGGCACCCGTCTTGTGAGCGTTTCTCAGCGTTATTCTTCGTCCAGGTCGTCAGTTGCTTCTGCGCTCATTGCGGTGACCATTGCCGACTCACGACCATGACCCGTGAGCGTGACTCAGGCCTGACCATATCATCTTGACCCAGCCGACCATCGACGCGTCCTTCTTCTTGAGGGCTCATTCTGCGACGCCTTGACCAGCGCGATCCCTCGCTGCCATGAATCTGCTGCTACTAACTAAAATAACATAATAAAATTAAACTACTAATAACTAACTAAAAAGTTAAAAACTAATAAAATAATAAATAACTAAAAACTAATAAACTAACTAAAACTAAATAAACTAAACTAATAAACTAGTAACTAATAACTAATAAACTAATAAAAATAATAAAACCTAACTAATAATAACTAAACTAAATAAAAACTAAAAAATTGAACTAATAAACCACTCGACGGTCGCCGACCACTCCCGTTGGTTACCAACCACCATCCCATCGGTATCCATATCCTCATTTGTCGTCAATCTCGTCTCCATCATGACAACCTTTTCATCGTCGTTGTTGTTCCCATTGTTCACCATCATTTGCTACCACTAGCTTGGCATAACCTGACGACTATATATTTGTTTCGATTTAGGATTCTCATTGTCAGCCCTTCTCATATACAATTATGTAATCCCATTAACGGGAAAACTTGTACTCCAAAACAAATATATAGTGGAAGCTTTTTATTCGACTAGGCCCCGTGGTTTTTTCCCTCTTCTCGAGATTTTTCACTTAAAAATTCTGGAGTTTTCTTGTTCACTCTTTAAATACCTGTGTGTGTACTGGATTTCACAAGGCTAAAACTTTCACTCTCTAGTTTTCTAGCACGCAACAAACTTCTTTTTAAATTTAAAGGAATTTATGATGAAAATGTTAATGCAAAAGTGTCACTTGAGATCAACTTTTTTTTTTTTTTACAAACATGAATTTTGTAAGAGTACTATATGAGTTTTGCATTATTACTAACAAATATATCTTATAATACTTTCTAAAGATAATTAAATTCAAAATAAAACTTTAGATAATTTTTTTAATAAATTATGATATATACATCTATATACTATTACAAGGCATATAAGAACAAATTTTTTTGTATTTTTTTTTGGGGAGGGGGCGAGGGAGAGGGACATTTGAGTGAATTTAACAAACTAATACACACAATGCACGTGCAATGACTTGAACCCAAGACCTCTTGGTTGAAAGATAAAACTTTGTATGCCTCTAGTCTTACTTTGTATATATATCACGCTTCTCTTTTTTCCTTCATAGGAAACACTGTAGGCCTCTAGGCTTACTTTGCTTGTTCTTTCAGTCAGTTCAGACATGGAGTCTCTTGTCAACTTAGCTAAATCTCCTATTATTCCTTCACTCTCTTGATTTTCTCTAACACATCAAATTTTTCCATTGTTTTCTCATGAGAGAGTCTCTTCCTATTCAAATATCATCCGGGGGTACTTTTTCTTTCTTTCTTTTACTCTCTATTTATTCTTCATCCTTCCAAGAGAAGGTTTGAATGATTATATATATGATCCCAAATCATATTTTGACTATTTAGAGATAAAAGAGCTTGAAACGACACCATTCATGTTTACAGAGTTTTTTGTTAATCAAAGATGCAGACGCACAAAATTATTTTTTTTAGAAAAATCATGTATAGGTGCAAAGACATTGTTCATATCTTTGGAGCACATTAAAAATGCACCATGTTATCGAGTTAGTGGCAATTATAATAGAGAGCAAATAGAGAAAAAAGGTTGTCATTCGAGTTTGAGAGATAATCACAAAATCACTTGAAATTAGACCTACTACATAACTAGTCCAAAGTGATGCATATGTTAATATAAAAGAAAATATTGGAACATTGTATATGAAAGGATATGATAAATAATGATTTCCCTCCATCCACCTACATCTACTATAATGAATGAGTGTTTCCTATTGTTTTTTTTTTCATATTGTATAAAAAACACATTAGATTTTGATGAGGGAGAAAAGATAATGCTCTTAATGATCAAGTAGATTCCATTTTTGAAAATCTATTAAAGAGTCTTGCCAAAGGGATTCTAAGATATATTTTTACTCAATGAGCATGTATCTTCTATAAAGTTTCGATCTTTTTCTAAATGAAGCTTATTCATGTCCTCTTCTTCTTTGTTTGTGTCCTCCTCAACACGAGCATCATGAAAAGGCTTTTATAGGAGCGCAGAGTTTGCAAATCTGTATGACTTCAAAGGAAAGGCGAAGTCTCATAGGTAGCGATGATAATACTTGTTGCGTGCTAGAAAACCAGTTGCGGTAGAGTAAAAATTTACGCCTTAGCTTCTTTGGGGAGTCCAGCACACACACAAGTATTTAAAGAGCGAACAAAAAAACTCCAGAATTTTTAAGTGGAAAATCTCAAAAAGAGGGAAAAACTACGGGGCCCAGCCCGGTGAAAATCTTCCACTTTGTATTTCTTTTAGAGTACAGGATCTTCCCGATGACGGGATTACAGAATAGTATGTGAGAAGGGAACAACAATTGCTAGTAATAGATGATGTTGATGACGATGTTGACGACGATGTTGACGACGATATGATGATGACGCGATGTGATGATGATGATGTGACGATGATGTTGACGACGATGTTGATGTTGATGATGATGACCGGAAAGCTGGTACGACGACGGGATCGCCGACCGACCGGACGGCATGACCGGTGGTTGGCGACCGCCGAGTGGCATGATTGTGCTTGGAGGATCTTTAAGCTTTAGGCTCTCCTCTCTCTTCGCCTCATATAAAAAATGAGGCTATTTATAGATTGGAGGAGTGGCGTCTCTGTAAATACATGCAAAATCCGAACCACTCCACTTCATCGGACGGCTCAAAATGATTCCTTTGATCATTTGATGTATTTTAAGTATTTGAATGCTCAAATGAAGTCGGAATTATAAGATCTTAGGCTTGTTGGATTTGTCTCATCGAGACGCTCGATTTGATTATAAACACTTTATATTTGAGAGCTATTTAGAGATTTAACTAATATCCCAAAGTTTTCAAGGATATTTTAAGAGCTTGATCTCGACCAGTTTCAACTTCAGATCAGCCTGCTTTTAACATCAAGATTAGTACTTCGACTAGTAGTATTTTAAGTGTCATATCAATTACCCTCGTATTTTTGTATGACATTATCTCAATCATCCAAAAATATATGTCAAATACTTGAAAATAGAAAATTCTTTAATGAAATTTGAGGGTCAATTAACTACACATTTTAAGAGAATAGATCTTCATAGGAGCACAAGATTATGACTATCGCGGTGCAGAGGAGTGGTGTATACGCGCGAGATTTCAAGGTTACGGACTCATCCGGGTATGAACGGGCGCGCGGGTGCTCGCTGGGCGTCCAGATGCGGCACGCCAAATGCACGCTGCGGCATGCGCCACGGGCTCAGCGCCGCGATACGGGTCTCGGGCCGCTGGTCGCTAACGGGTCGCTAAATGGATTCGTGGAGACGAAGCGGATCAGCGGCGGCCCGCTGCTACGCGCGCTGGCGTAGTGCAAGCGGGTCGGCGGTTGGCATGTAATACCACTCGCTGGTCGCTGCCTGTGGGCCCAAATGACAATTTTTGACAGTTTCGAGAGGTTTTTGGCGATTTTGGATGATTTTTGATGATTTTTTACCCTTTTGCCCCTATAAGGGGTCTATAAAACCCCTAGCCAAGGGAGAAGGCACACTTCTTCAACGCTCTAGTTCTTCTCTTATTCTTGAGTGAGGGTCATTCAAAGACAATCAAGGCCCGTAGTTCATACAGTAAGCTCCAATTTTCTCTCGGAAGAGGTGTTAATTGACCTCGTCGGACCGACCGGATTTGAAGGCGATTAAGACCCATAGTTCATACGGCAAGGCTCCAGTTTTCCCTCAAAAGAGGTGTCAACTGACCTCGTCGGACCGACCGGGTTTGGAGGCGATCAAGACCCGTAATTCATACGATAAGGGTCCAGTTTTTCCTCGAAAGAGGTGTCAATTGATCTCGTCGGACCAACCGGGTTTGGAGGCAATCAAGACCTATAGTTCTTACAGCAAGGCTCCAGTTTTTCCTCAAAAGAGGTGTCAACTGACCTCGTCAGATCGACTGGGTTTGGAGGCGATCAAGACGCTAGTCATACTCAGGCTCTCCCCTCGAAGAGGCACGCCCTTATCGGATCGACCTGGTTTGGAGGCAATAAAGGCTCGTAGTTCCTCCTTCTTCTTGTAGAAAATTGGACTTCTTGAGTCTTCAATGGATGGTTCAGCAGTTGATAACCGCCAAGGTGGCGGAGAAGCATTAGCTAGGAACCATCGTTCGAACGATTCTGAAAGTTTGGGAAGTAATTTCTGAGTATCATTAGAGGGGAGTATCTTCTCTCTCTCTCTCTCTCTCTCTCTCTCTCTCTCTCGCTATCCCAGTTTAGAGTCGTAAAAGGATATGCCCAAGTATTGGGGTAAGTAAGCTGCTTCACAAAATTTTTAGATTTTTGTCATTTCTTCCTCTTTATTTATCATGTATTTTCACAGGGTGATGGCTAAAAGAAAACTCATAACGTGACGGCTACAGACGATATATCATCCACCATCACATCAGATAGTTTAATGGTATTTTGCAAAAAATTTTACTTCCCTAATGAGTTGGTGGCCATTGTTGCTAAAAAGTTTGATCAAGCTCGTTCACCTCTATCGAGATACTTCACTATTTCTGAGATGATTCTTCATGCTGGATTGCAATTCCCTTTGGCTCCTGAGATGATTGAGATCTTCAAAACATGTGGTGTAGCTTTGTCATAATTTTCATTTTGGGCTTTAGTGGTTATCGTCGGTTTGGCTGCCTTCTTCAGAAAGCGTGGTGTTACTTTGAACATCAAATACTTGTGTCGAATGTGTAGATTCACATGTGATGCTCAAGGAGGGGTTTCTTATCGGGTTATAAAGAATTAGATAGAATTTTAGCGGATCCGCCTAAAATTGGTCTAATGGATTCTTTTTTGTGAAAAATGAGTGGGGCCTTCCTGAGAGATGGGAAAGATTGAATGACCTTCCAGATCCATTACTGATTGAAGAGAATGAGATCTTGGAAACTCTTAATGTTCCTGATATAGAAAGCTTACAGCATGAGTTGCGTCACAATAGCAAATATATAGTTGAAGATAGAATGTTCAAGATTGGTCTTTCCATCCAGGCAGGGAGATCTCATTCCTTTCCACTAAAGAGGTCAAGTAAATGTGATGAAAGGTCTCCTCATATTCATAGGGTTCTTTCAAGAAGCCCGCCACGAAATCAGGGTGGTGACAATATTTCTTCCCTAAAGAAAAAGAAGACATGTCAAAAGTGACTACGCCGATATCCACAAGAAGATGTTCACCCTCATTTGGTATCTAAGAGTTTAGCTGTTTCAACTCATGATGGGGGAGTTTGTTCCTCGAAGCCACACATTTCTAAAGAGGTGTTAAATCACATATGCACTGGGCATCAACGAGCAGATGAATTGGTATGTTGTATTCCCTTCTTTCTTCTTTTCTTCTTTTCTCCTTTTCTTTTATGTAATATTTGTGATGGCTTTTTATTTTTTTTAATAGGTAACTCAAACATTAGGGCAGATGGCTCATTTGGGTGTCTTTATTACTTCGTTCAGTTACGTATTATGCTATTTGTAAATATCACGCAGTATGAAAGATGAGTCTTAAGGCCAAAAAAGTGGCATTTGGAGGATCAAACTGGGCTGAGCTAGCGAACATGTCGACTTCTCTTTCTCTCGGTCTTCGGGATAGGCACTCATGATGAGGTGATTGAGGTGAGGAGAGACTCGAGAAGAGAAAAGACTCAAGGCACTTGTGGAGAGCTCTCGGCGGAGAAAGCATTATCGTCTTTAGAAGGAGCATATAATGTCAGGAAAAGCAAATGAAATCTCCTTGAAGGGTGGAAGACTTTAAGAACTCTGGCTTATCGTTGTATGTCGAAGACCATGTTGGAAGCTTCGTAATCATATTCTTGATGTTGAAGTGAAGGACTTGGAGCACCAATGTTTAGAGGAGGGCTTCATCAGGGTTCTAAAGGAATCCGCTTAGTGCATCATAAGATGAGCTAGTGTTGAGGATCATCTCCCACCAAGTGTCAAGACTCATCGTTTGATTGAGATGAAGAGTTGAGAGTGAGTCCAAGGAGCATCTCCTAGTGGTGAGGAGGACGTTGATATCACCAACTGATATGATATAGCTTCACTTGATGACACATTTTTTTTATATGTATTGTTATTAGTGTGTATCAGAATCTTGATTCTTTCTTATATCATCATGCTAATGTTGTCAATGAAATTTTTTTTTAGATGATATGCTCTTGTTTTATTTTTACTATCCGGGTAATTGGTGAATATTACGGCGCTAACTATGCGGATGAGGTTGAATTGAATCCAGAATTTTTGACCAATCGAGGTTTGTCAAAGTGTTACTTGATGGCGTTATCACGTATGAAGAGGTCACGAGATGTCCACCAAGGACCTTTTGACCTATCCTAGGTATCAGCCAAAGTGTTACTTGACTTCTTACATGTATGGAAGAGGTCCGATCAAGTTCACGTGGGATTGATTATGCCCTGATTGAGATATAATGTGAGTTGTATATTTCTCAAGTGGGAGGATTAAATGAAGAAGAAACAAGCTTGTAAGAAAAAAGTTATAAATTCATTACTCTGATAAGTTCGATGATACAATTATAAGATGATTTTGACAAAGATATGAGTTTCAAGAGGAAATGATGACAACAACAACAAGTCTTTATCCCACTAAATGGGGTCAACTACATGAAGAGGAAATGACAGACGAGATAAAATAAAAGTTGCAATAGTTATACAGTAGGAATTACTGATAATATTTTCGGAGATTCTCAGTGTTCCAAGTTTGAGGTAAAGTTTTTCCCTCTGGATCCTTGAGCTTGAATGTTCCTGGCTTTACCATAGCTATAACCACATATGGGTCATCCCAAAGAGGTGAGAGTTTATTGCGTTGAGGGCCTTTACTGCAGCTTTGAGACTTCGTAGGACCAAGTCACCGACAGATATGAGATGAGATTTTACTCTTCCGTTGAAGTGATGAGCTACCCTTTGGTGATAAGAAGCAGTCTGATGTAGGGCCATGTCACGAGTTTCAGGGAGTAGGTCCAGGTGGTGTCGGAGTTTTTCTTCATTACCATCATGATTGAATAATTGAACTCTTGGACTTAGAACCCCGATATCTATTGGTATAATAGTTTCTGTGCTAAAACACAAGTTATATGGTGTCTCACCAGTCAGGGTGAGCGATGTAGTGCGGTAAGCCCAAAGAACATTAGAAAGCTCATCAACCCATTGCCCTCCGGCCTTCTCAAGATGTGTTTTTAGTCCTTTGAGTATAGTCCTGTTGGTAGCTTGTCTTCAGTTAGTTTGAGGATGTGCTTCTGGTATGCTGAATGTGAAGATCTTTGCAAAAGGGCGTAAAGACTTTTCAATAAATTGGGTTCTTGTCGTGATGATCTTTGCGGGAAGGAAGATACATAATATATTTTTCCAAATAAATTGTTTAGCATTTGCCTCATGATTTTAGCGAGTGGTTCTTCCACCCATTTAGTGAAGTAGTCGTAAAATGATAAACTTTCGTTATACGATGCTATCGAAAAGGTCCCATGATATCAATTCCCGAGCAAAAGGCTTTGAAGGGATGAGAGCTCATATGCGCATGTGAGAGAGGTTAGAGTGCAAACAACTTGCATTTTTGTGAACTCAAGGCGTCTTGTTTCATCATAGGCCAATAGAACCCTTGCCTTATAATTTTAAGGGCTAGCGCCTTCCTCCTAGGTGTTCTCCACATATCCCTGAGTGAACCTCTCTTAATGCATGTCGACCTCTAAGGTGAGAGGCATTTGAGTCGGTCGAAAGCTCGTTTGTAGTTCACCTTCGATAATAGTAAAGTTTGAAGCTTGTCTTCGGAGACGAGTTGCAGAAGTTGGGTCTTCAGGAAGGGTTCCTTCTTGTAGAAAAGACAGGATGGGGTCCATCCATGAATGTTCCTTTATCTCATTAATTGCTTGAATTACCCATGACCCTTGGATACTAGAAAAATGTATTTCTTCAACATGCCTTCTCTTAAATAGATCTCTAGTAGTAGATGTAGCAAGCTTGGCGAGAGCATCAACTCGAGTATTCTTCTCTCACAGTATGTGAATGATTTGATGTGTCTTAAAATGAGCAAGAAGAGACTTCATCAAGTGGAGGTATTGTGCCAGCTGAGGATTATGAGTACTAAAGTTTTTCTCAACTTGGGAGGCGACAAATTGAGAGTCAGTGTGGATCATTAAGTCTTGAGCTTCACAGTCAATGTCAAGTCTCAACCCTGCTATGAGAGCCTCATATTTAGCCATATTATTAGTTGCAGAAAATTTTAGGCGAAGTCCATACTCTAAGGTATTCTACTGTGGGGAAATAAGTAAGATTCCCACACCGATTTCTGAGCTCCATCACATGAGGGTCCATTGAGAGGCGAAAAATGTAGATAGCTCCTGTTGGGTGCATTCCACTATAAAGTCTGCAGTACTTGAGACTTTATAGCGGTGAGGTAGAAAATTTATATTCTCCCAATTCTACTAGACCACTTGATTAACCTCCCGGATGCTTGGTTTAGGATGACCCTTAATAGTAAATGTGTGTAAATATCGATAATATGAGCTTGGAAGTATGGCCTTTTTTTTGTTGAGAAAACTAAAGCCAGAGCCACCTTATCTGCAAGTGGATAATGACTTTCTATATCAAAGAGAATCTTGCTGACATAGTAAATTAGTTGTTGTATCTCATTCTCTTCTCGTACTAAAACTGAGCTTATCGCATGAGAAGAGATTGCGAGATATAAGTATAACATCTCTCCTTGAATAGGCTTCGATAGCAAGGGTGGAGATGCTAAATACTCCCTTAGTTGCTCAGTACGACATTCATCAGTCCATGAAAATTATTATTTTTAGCTCCCTTTAATATTTTAAAGAATGACAAATACTTATCCCCAAAATGGGCTAAGAAGCGGGATAACGCAGCAATTCATCCATTCAAATATTGAACTTCCTTGATATTCTTCGGAGGAGTCATATCTTTGAGAGCTTTGATTTTCTCGGGGTTGGCCTCTATCTCGCGGTTACCATAAATCCAAGAAATTTTCCAGCCAAAAGCACACTTGGTCGGGTTAAGTCATGTTATAATGAAGAAGGTTAAAGCATATTTCTAAGTCAGAAATATGTTGTGATTCTTCAAGATTTTTCACTAATGTCATCCACATATACCTCCATTGTGCGACTAATAGGTCTTTAAAATCTTATTCATAAAGCGTTGATAGGTAGCACCGGTATTTTTTAACCCAAGCGATAACTTGGTAATAATATAAATCTTTATATGTTTGAAATGTTAGCTTCTTCCATTGGGTCCATTTTATTTAGTTGTAAAGTAAGCATCAAAAAAGCGGCATTTGATGTCCGGACGTAGCATAAACCAATTGATCAATTCGAGGAAGAGGAAAACTATCTTTCGGGTAAGCCTTATTAAGGTCAGTGTAATCAATACACATTCTCTATGTTCCATTTATTTTCTTAACCATGACAACATTTGCTAGCCATGTAGGGTAATGTACCTCGTGAATCCACTTCCACATGAGCTTGTTAACTTCTTGTTCAATAGCTTGGAGGTGATGGTGCAAAACTGCTTCTTTTGGATGATCGGTTTGAATGTTGGATCAATCTTGAGGAGTGCATGATCACATTGGGTCCCGGCATATCCGGACTCAAGCGAAGATGTCTTGATTTCGTGCAAGAAGTCTATGTATTTTTCCTTT